>CM053786.1:903000914-903600914 GCA_028749045.1 Cupressus sempervirens
CATATAGGCTCACTCAGTGATAGTTTGAGTTTTAGATTCCTACAATTCTATGTAGGCTAAGATTGGTGAGTTCTTACTCCTTAGCTTTCAAGTCATCTTTCCTTGTACATTTTTTTTAACATTATTTCTATATCTTCCATTCTTCTTAATCCTATTAGGTCTATGCCATTTCATCCAAAGCTTCCTAAAAAAATTAGAGAGTTGGTAACAAGTGGCATTCTCCCTAAGATGGAAGACATCTTCCTTGCTAATTAAGACACAAACAATATGCTAGCTAGTTTCAAAAATCTGCCACCTAGCTCCATTTCCCAAAAATGCCAAAGATAGTGGTCTATTGCAAGCATCCACATTCCCAATGGTTTTCTCATGTCCTCAATAGTCCTAGCTTGTAGGAATAGATATGATGCTACTGATAAATGTATTCATGCTTTCAATGGAAAATTCCTAATATACGTGAGTAGGGTTGCTGTTATGGGTGCTCTGTGAATCCCTCCTATGGAAGGGTATGAAGATTGGACCATCAGTTCCTCCAATGCACAATTTTCCACTAATTTCACAAAACACAAAAACAATATTGCCAAGAGTTGGCTTTTCAAGTCAAAAAGAGGAAGTTCCCATCTTGCTAAACCTTTGACCAAAGAGCATATGATCTTAGAGATTAAAGATGTTATCACATTGCTAAATGGGGTAAAAGGAAATCCTCATGCCTTTCATTTAGAAAATTGGATGTATTTATTTGTTTTGACTATCCCAAGAGAAGATAAATTCATTGATTGTGTGGATATAATAGCAACTAGGTTGTAGGAGGAGCTTTCCCAATCCTCTGGAACCATTGGCTCTTACATGAACTCTTACTTGTTCTACATCCTAGTGCATGGAAAAGAGTGGAAAGGACTTCCACACTTGGATTAGAATACAAGTATTCCCATCTAGGAATAATACCCACTCTTATAGAAGTGCAAAAGCCTCAATGGATTGAAGATATTATAGGATACATTCCTAGCCAAAATGGTGTTCAAGCTACAAGGGAGAGAAAACATGAGACTGACTGAAGAGGCCAGTCAATTGATTGATATTTATGGTAGCTACATCACCCAGTTCCCATAGTTGACCTATCTCAGACTTGGAGGCTACAAAGGTAAACCATTGAGACTTCCTTGTTGTTGTCTAGACCATATGGTGCTAATTGAAGTGTGGAGGCAATTGGTTGAGGTTGAAAAATGTTGTAAAGAGAGGAAAGGTTCAGGATATAATTTTTCCATCAAGATTGGGCATTGCAAGTGTAAAACCATTCAAGATACTCCCAAATTCAAAATAGAGATCAAGTCCTTGAACCTGCTAACCTAATCCCCTAGGTTAAATTTCTATAGCTAGGAATTTACAATGTGGTTTTTTCAAGTTACTTTTTCGGCTGCACATGTTCCTTATTTAGAGGATTTCTAGGCCAAGCATCAAACTAGTTTTGAAGTCTTTAGAAAGATCTAGTCTAGGTTAATTCTTGCACAAATTAAGGAATTTAATTGCTCATTTGATACTTTAGGGGTGACTAAGAAAGATGAAGAAGAAGTCATAGACCCTGTCTACATTGAGAAGGTTGAAGTCTATCCCTTTCCAAAAATCGATTGGTCAGTTCCTGAAGAAAATGATTTACATGTGATAACTTCACCCGTGTTAGCCTAAACAAAGCAATGACTCACAAACCAAAGACATTAAAGAATAGGGGATTGTGATGTTCAAAGGATTCTGTTAGAATTTGAAAAGATTAATAACCCAAAAAACTAGTGCAAAGAGTAAATATCTAAACTATGAATGCAAATGATACAAAATCAAAATAGCATCATAGAGTTAGTCTCCAAGAGAGTAATGCAAATGCTAGAAGCAAAATAGCATTAAGAGGAAGAAAAAATAAGAGATACAAATACAAGCTAGGTAGCATGCTTATATAGGCTAAGAAGAGGGAGGAGGTGGCAACACCAACCAATGAGGAGCAACCATCTATCGGACTAAAGATAGCAAAGTATCTTCCCAAGATAGCTAATGGATGCTCACATGTAGGAAGGTGACACCTCACAACCATTCACCTAATAAGACATGCTTTATTAACCTAAGCGAGATTATTAAAAGTGTAGAAAAAACCTAGTAAAATAGAAAAAATAAAAAACTACACTAACACCCCCCCATAAGCAAAGCTTAGGTGGATGTAGAAATGGGTCCCAGCAATGAGGCCATGTTAGGTACCCAAGTACAATGCAAGAAGATGCAACCTCTGAAAGTGGGAAAAGAGAGAAAACCACAAGGGAAAAACCCTCCCCCAAAAAGAGGTAAGAACCTAGTGAAGAACTGAAGAAGTCTCCCACTAGGGAAATTGTCCCCTAAAATAGGAACAAGGAGTGATCATGAAGAAGTAGCATCACTGAAGCATGAAGAACCACAAAACTCTGTCAAAATGCTGATCTGTAGAACCCCCATGGAAATAGAAGGCATGAACCATCAACCAAAGGAACCTCCATGGAAATAGAAGGCACGAACCATCAACCAAAGGAACCTCCATGGAAATAGAAGGCAAGAACCATCAACCAAAGGAACCTCCATGGAAATAGAAGGCACGAACCATCAACCAAAGAAGCATAGAACAACAATATATCCTCCCCTTAAGGTAGGTGAGGTGACAGGCAGCTGAAAAAATCTCCTACAACACAGGAGCCAAACACATCGAGACTGAGGTACAAACACAAATAAAGGCATGTGTCATCGACACTACATGAGGAATTAGAGAAAGAGGGCCTATAAGCAGCAAACAACTATCCCCCCCATGGCACTTTATATAATAGTGCGAGTACAACGAATCACAATGATGAAAAGGATCCCAAATCGCAAGAGTGGCACTTTATCTCAGTGCGTTGCATAAAGATGCTTACAGTGAATATCAACAATGATCAAAAAAAACATAAGGCTAAAACAATAGAAGGTAAAGCCCAAAACGAAGCAACTAAAGCAACAAAATCGATCTCCAGAGCTGAAATAAACAGAATATCTACCAGAATGCTAAAATGCAAAACACTGAATAGGATGTGTTTGGAACAGAATCTGGAACAACAACTAGCATCACTGGAAAGAGCACAGAAAGAGCTTTCCAATGATATAAAGAAGTCCAAAATTGGAGATCGAAAGCTCAAGATACGCCTCCTAGAGTGCAAAATAGAACATACGGCTTCAAATACCATAATAGGAAACCAAACTGCACCAAAACTCAAAAATACCTATACCAACATCTCCGCCTCAGAATCAGCTTTCTAGCGCTTCTTTGGGATCGGAAAAATACCTCCGTATGCAAAAGTTATAGCCAAAAAACCACAAGTAGGTCCAAAACCAAATAGAAGGAGAGTGCAAGCAAGGATGATGACACACCGCTAACGTCAACATTTGAGGGGAAAAAATTTGATGGCCTGTCACCCATCATAGCAAAAAAAGGTTGCCACATGGCATGCCATGTGATAGCCACGTGGCAAGAGTGCTGAAGTGGCATGGTCCACATGGCAATGTGCCACGTAGCACCCCTGCCACGTGTCTCATGCGGACTGGCTGCTTACTGTGCTTTAAAACACTATCACTGCTGACTGTGCAGACTGGTGGTGGGCGGAGCGGGTGGAGGCTAGAGAAGAGCAACCGGTGGAGGTCTACAGATAGGTGGCAGTCGGGCCGCGGCGGAGCCCGGGCGGCGCTGCCTACTGCGGCCGCTGTGGGCTGTGCGCGGGTGGCGCGGCGGTGGCCTTGCGGTGGTGCGGCGGCGGTTTGATGCCGAAAATCGTCCGTACGATCCGTACGGAAGCCCTGCAACCAAAAATTTTTTTGTCTCCCGGAGCTCTGTCTCCAAAATCGAAAAGCTTTATATGAATCCTGACTGCAAATGGCCTTTCGGATCCAATGGTGATGTCCGTTTGGGCTGAAAGTGCTCCGAAAATTTGCTGACCTCCTTATTTGAAGAAAAATTGCATTCAAATCTGTGACTGCCAACGGAGAGGAGTATGGCTGTAACTTTGCATGCTCTATTCTGAAAAATATACAGCTTGCCTGCAAAATCTAAAAGATACCCAGATGGTTTTTCGGGGCTGCGAACAAAACCCAGAAAGTGTTTTTTGTCAAAAATTTTTTGATTCTCAAGATCATCCAAAGATGCAAGAGAAGAGCATACTTCATTTTTCAAAAAACTACAATAAAGTTTATTTGCCCCCTCTGAATCTCTCAAATAAGGAAACTAAAATCTACTCTTGCACATAGAAAAGCTCTGATACCATGTTAGAATTTGAAAAGATTAATAACCCAGAAAACTAGTGCAAAGAGTAAATATCTAAACTATGAATGCAAATGATACAAAATCAAAATAGCATTATAGAGTTAGTCTCCAAGAGAGTAATGCAAATGCTAGAAGCAAAATAGCATTAAGAGGAAGCAAAAATAAGAGATACAAATACAAGCCAGGTAGCATGCTTATATAGGCTAAGAAGAGGGAGGAGGTGGCAACACCAACCAATGAGGAGCAACCATCTATCAGACTAAAGATAGCAAAGTATCTTCCCAAGATAGCTAATGGATGCTCACATGTAGGAAGGTGACACCTCACAACCATTCACCTAATAAGACATGCTTTATTAACCTAAGAGAGATTATTAAAAGTGTAGGAAAAACTTAGCAAAATAGAAAAAATAAAAAACTACACTAACAGATTCAAGGTTGTTCTTTCTCACCCGTGATTGTTTCTAGTTCTAACCAAATTGTTACTTCACCCACTCCAGGTAAGTCAAAGCACGAGGCTGAACCTGAACACCTTGTTCAAGGTTCAATTCACCTTCATATGTTTGTCACATTGACATATTTTCATAGTCATAGGAAATGTAAACAATCAAAGAAAAAGAGAATGCATTATGACAAACCTATTTCTATAGAGTTGGACATGGTGAAACATCAAGAGGAAATAGTAGAATCTCTTACCAATGCAATGGAGTAGGGTGGTTAGAAAGTCATTGAAGACACTAGCACATTAGGTGATATGGCTTTTAGTCCTAAACCTACATTTCAAACCCCTTCCCCTATGGATAATCTTTCGGTTCCTAACTAGTTCAAATTATATGTGAGCAAGAAAAGAAGTCTAGGACTAGCAACCCTTCTAGCTAGAGACATGGTCAAAAAATGTATGGGAAAGACCCCTAAAGCCAAAAAGCCCAAGATAGAGACCTTATTAAACATCAATGAGGAAATAGGATAGTGGGTGGTTGAGGTGATGAAAGGTCAACAACTAGGAAAAGCATAGAGGAGATTCAACCTTAAGACTATACCATAGAGAAATCTATCCTTAGTTCTACTTCAAGGGCTATTAACATCAAAATTTGGAGTGCAAGGAACTCAAAAATCTCTCGGCAAATATGGAAAAATCAATGGGACAAGAAAGAAATGAAGCAAATCCCTATTGAAGATGGTAGATTTCATACATGAGTTGCAAAGTCGTCATGTGTAAGCTTTTCCTAATATCATCACCACTATGGATGTAGAATCTGTAATGAACAAGAACTTCCTTCAATAGGTCAAGAGAGATCATTCAATTTCTCAGGCATACAGTGAATGGCTAAACATATTTCACACACAAGCAACCCTATACTTTCCTCATTTTTCCAATACTAGTGAAAGGGAAGCTAAGTTAACCATGACTTTGGATTCACAAATGAATATTTGGGATGATGAGAAGATCAAATGGGATGAATATATCATTAATATGACTGAGATTCAAGAATACGATGTTGATAAGTTTGTGAAAGACAATCTAAGAGCTAAGGTCAATGTTGACATCTTGTTCATCACTCGTTCCAACATGGAATGGAGGAACGTAGTGATGGAACAAGGACTGGATGAGTGTTAAAAGATATTAAAAAAAGTAGGTTGCTTGAAGGAAATCTTAATGGCTGATGTTAAATGCATCGATGTGAAAAACATGGGAAATGAAGACTAGGGTGAGATACAATCCAAGGAAGTAGAGGCAACCTTCTTTGCAAGAATCAAGCTATTGAAGGAAATTAGTGAGGTATCTATTTATGACCTAATCATAGTTTCCAAAGAGGAATCCATGATGAATATTTGCACTAAGCACTTGGAAGTTCAAGACAAGAAACTAGATCACATATGCTGACTCATGAAGATGTGAAAGCTTAGGCTGAAGCAGTCAGACATTCCACAATGGTAGTAACCTTTTGACTTCCTTGCTGCCCATAGGGTATGGAAAGAAAGCAGTGGTTGTGACTCTAATGCCCACGGATTGTAGGTGGTAATTGGCACAATTTAAAATTAAGAAAGTGAAGAGACACTTGTTCTATGTTGTTTTATTTAGTTATTCTGTTGTTTTCAAAACCTTATGGTAGTTGGCAAGAAATATTTGAACTCCCTATATGGAGTTCTTTTTTTTATGGGAATTCAAAAGGCACATGGAGGTTGTATATGTAATTTTTGAAACTATTGAAAGGGTTGGCTCTCTGGATAGTTAGATGGTTTTTAATGAAGTAAGCTCTATTAGCTTCTTTTTTGGTATTTTCTAAAGGAACAACAAGTTAATGATATAAATAGATACTAATCATTTGATTATTTCTATGGTGTATGCCTAATAATCATGTAGTTATCTGATTGGTTCATGGAATTCGTGTGAAGTTCATGCCATATAGGTGTTGTTTTATTGATCTTGTTGTTGTTTCTTTATCTTTGGTTTTCATTCTAGTGGGTTGATCTATTTTGAGGTTTTATTAGTATGTCATGTGGCATGTGTTTGAGATAATTATATAGTTCTATAATCTTCTTTTATGGTTATAAAATAATGTTTACATTTTCCTTAAATTATTTTTGGTTAAAAGAATGACAATATTGATTCTTTGTAGAAAGAGTTATATAGCAAATCATTTTAGAAGGAAGTTGTACCTTTAGAAACATAGAGAGTCCTTGCATTCACCAGGACTCAGTTGTTATGAATTTGGATTTTTCTTGCAAATAAAGCATAACTGACTGGGGGGTAAAACCATTCATTAATAGTTTTTGGTGACTCTACTAGGAAGTTATACGCGATATTGATTTAAACTAGTCTTGCCTCATCAAGATATTATCCCAGTTCTCCAACTAGGTCTACGTTTTGATAATACTCAAGAAGACATTGTTTCTAAATTAAACACCCTAGCTTGGAATTGCAAGTATAGCAATGAATAATATTTGCAAGTTAGTCAAGTCCTTGAAGATGAAGATGAAAGGGCTGAATTAAGCAACGAAGTACCCATTGCATAGGAAAAAGTTATTGTTGGAAGGTTAGCTTGGGAAGTCCCTAGACTCTAATCCTTCTCAGTAATTTTAATAGTTGGTCCCTCCCTTATTATTCTAGTTGGAGGAAAGTATACACGAGGTGATAAAAAGAAAGGCACCATAGACAAATATTTCTTGTTTGTAATATCTCTAAATTATGTCCTTGACCATACCCTTAAGAAGAAGAAGAATATCAAATGTAAAAGTTTCCCTGCCTCTCCCACCAATCCTCAATCCATTCCTACTTCTCTACATGCTTTAGTACATCCTGGTACCCTTATTCCCTAACACTTTAGTAGCCAACCAATCAATTTCTAGTTACAAATCATGGTTACCACTCCTTGGGGTGCCCAAGTTGAAACCTTTAGACTTAGGACCCAACCTTGATCCATTTCCTAAGGGAGCTAGGGAACTCCTTACCAATTTCAATGGGGATGGGAAGAAGTCCACTGATGAGCATTTGAATGCATTTAACGATTCCTATAGGGTTATTGTTGTTAGTATTGAAAATGTAGTAGTCAGGTTATTTGTCCAAACTCTTACACAAGTTGTAGATGATTGGTTTCACCATCTCCCCAATGGGTCTATCACTAATTGGGCTTCCATGAGTATAACTTTTGAATCTAGGTTCAAATTGAGTGATGATGAACATATGTTTTTATTACAACTCTCATAATTAAGAAAGGAAGTTCAAGAATCCATGCAAAATTTGGTAGCCAAGTTCATAATAAAATCCTTTACATAATTCCCACTAAAAAAACACCCAATCCCATAAATGGAAAGGGTCTCTTTATGAATGCTATGCCCCCTAATATTAGCTTCCACTTGAGAAGAAATAGGGTGTTGGATGTTGATGCAACACAAATATTAGTAGTGGAATTGGAAGATGAATTTTTGACCATAGGAAAGTGGAGACAAGATTTGCAACAACCCCAAAATTAAACATCCACTTCTAGCCTAAATGACGCTTTGGTTTAGAGATTGTTAAATGATGTTTTAGAGATGTAAGTGGAAAATGCCTAGAATAATCTACCATGATATCCATAGAAATAGTAATCATCCTAGAATGCAACCATGACAACCACATATATTCCTTGGAAACTAGAGACTAGAAATTTAAGGAGCCTCTCTCAAAAAGGCAAGCATGTGTATTTTTCAGCTGACTAATGAACAAGATAGATTTTCCTGCCTAAAAGTGTTGCATCATAGAGAAATGAGAATGAAAAAGGAATTCATATAAGAGATACCTATTAGTAAAGAGTCTCATGGAGGACCTACAAACTTTGGAAATTACCACTTTAAATATGAATCTAACTTAGAACAAGGTGGTGATGTATATACTACTCTAGAGGACCCTTCCTACACAATACTCACCAAGAGTAATCGTAATGATAAAGCCTCGATCACTTCAACTTCCTCCATACTTGTGAAAAAATGGCACAAACAGTCTAAACATTGCAAAAGTGAATTCAAGATCTGGACACAAGAAGAAAGGATGCCTAAAGAAGAAGTTCCTAAATGTGACTTCGACAATGTGGAATTTTTTAAGTCATCTCGAATTCAAGTTTCCCCTTTTGATTACTTAAGGTCCAATAATGATGAACTAAATAGATTAGTTGAAAGCATCAAAAGTATAGGTCAATTAGACAAGATAGGTAGTAAAGTCAAATCCAATTTTAATATCGATGTTGAGATTAATAATGATGAAACATCTGATCATGTGAAAACCTCCCAAAAGTATGTTGATGTAGAGAAACCTAGCTCATTCTATGTATCTCTATTTTTTCATGGACATAAGCTAAGCAATTTTATTATCAATTGGAGAGCCTCGAACAACATTCTACATGCTACAATAGCTAAAGCACTTGACATACCCTGTGTAAGATGTTCAATAAATTTATTTAATGGCTTCTAAGAAGGCCCCCCTAATAGGATAGTTAAAGGATGCACAAGTAGCTTTCACTGAGTTCCCTAACAAGAGGCTCAAGTTAACCATATTAGTTGCAGATATCCTTGCTAGCTACGAGATTCTCCTGAGTATAACACTTTGTAAAGACTTGGGAGGAGAAGTGAAATTATATTGGTCTCAAGCTACTGTACTAATTGGAAACAAGAAAGTGGTGCTTAAGCCTAAAGGTAATGTGAAATATATAGTCTTAGCTTCAGAAGACCCTAGATCTCATATCTTATACATAGAAACTAATTTTACTAACTATTTCATTTCTTCCAAGGAACTAGTAGATTATGAAAAGAGGTCTAAAGATGGCATATGGAATTTAGAATTTGAAGGAAGTTGTGCCTCTAGTGGCTCAGGTGCAAGGGTGATTCTCATTTCACCCTCAAGTGAGCTTATGTTGAAGGCATTCAAGCTAGAGTTTGGGAATACTAGCAACATAACAAAATACAAAGCCCTGCTTCTTGGTTTATAGGAAGCCAAAAGAAAATGGATTAAGATGTTAAGGAATGGAGACCCAGAACATGTGGTTAAACAAGTATGAAACATCTTGTTTTTGAAGAACCCCAGATTCAAGCATTACAGAAACATAGTCTAGGATGAGATTGAAGGCTTTGAGGCATTCTCCATAGAGGCTATGCCTACAAAATTTAATATTGGATGACTAATTCACTTGCTAAGTCCACATCTCTAAAGATTCCTCATCTAGATTTCATGAATAAAAACTACATGATAGAATTGGTCCATCAACCATGTGTGCTTGATAATATAGACTCTTGGAAGATTATTGCTAATGATGCTCACATCAACTCTTTTCTCCAAGGATCTGTACCATTTTAGTTTCAACAGTCTAAAGGATCTAATTCTAAGAATTCTCAACCCCACTCTAATCTTGAACCTAAACTTGATGAAGGTATTATTCAATTAAAATAAAATCATATCCCCAAGGGCCTAGTTTCATTAGAGTCACTCTTCAATCAAAAGGTTTCTTGTTTCAAAAAAGAGATGGGCAAAGCGGAAGATGTTTAAGGGGAATGTGAGAAAGTGAACATTGTTTTGGAGGATAATCCTAAGTGGGTCAATTTGGAAAGATGTTGCAAGGAGTCAGAGAAGGATAGATTCTTTAAGCTATTGAAGGAATTTAGAGATTTATTTGCATGGTCCTTTCAAGACATGAAAGACTTTGGTCAAGGGAAATTTAAGCACGACATTCCCTTAAAACCAAATGCTGCACCTTGTTGGAAAAAGCTAAGAATTTATAGCCCAAGAGTAGATAATGAAATCTTTAGAGAAGTAGATAAGATGCTAAAAGCACAAATAATTTACCCTATTCATCATTCAATATGGGTGGCAAACATAGTTCCAGTCTGGAAGAAGAGTGGGGAGATTAGAATCTACATTCACTTTAGGAATTTGAATCAAGTGAGCCTGAAAGAAAATTTTGCATTCCCTCATGTGAACCACATCCTACAAATGGTAGCAAGTTTAGAAATGATTTCTATACTTTATAGTTTTCTTGCATATAACCAAATTAGTGTGGCCTAAAGATTAGCACAAAACCACTTTGACTACACCTTGGGGAACCTTTGCATATAATAAGATGCCCTTCTGCCTCATCAATGTAGGTATTGCTTACCAAAGGGTTATGAATTTATCATTAAGACACCTGTTGAACAAGATAATTGTCATCTATCTAGATGATATGTTAGACTTCTCTAGGAGAAGAAAGAAACATCTGCTTGATCTAAGGTAAGTTCTCTAGAGATGTAGAGAACACGGTACAAGGTATAATATAGTGGCAAATTTTCATATTTTGGCAAATTTGACATTTTTCCAGTGTTATTTTTGGCAATTTCTAAGCCCTTCCATGGTTTCCTGGTCGCCAAGCTTTGTTGAGTTTACTTGGTTGCCTACCATTGTAATCGCCAAGGCAAATGTTACATTTGAGTTTTTCCCTGGTGGTATTTGCCTTTCACGCAGCCGACTAGGTAATTCTTATCATGGAATGTTCATCGGGTTTCAAGTTTCTATTTAATGTAGTATGGGAGAATTTTTCATCCCAGTTTCATTTTACTGTAGAGGAGTTGGCTTGTTTCAAATTATGGGAAGTGGAGGAGTCGGCTCGTTTTGCCAAAACACGTTCATTTTTTTGTGGAGGAGTTGGCTCGTTTGGCATGGTAAATTGGTAATTGTATTGATTTGTATATAAATCCAAATTCGCCCAAGCAATGAGACATTCACTAAATACTGTTGTCACTCCATCAAATTTTTGGCAGCGTAGGACACATCACGGGCAAGACTCAGACTCCAGAGATAGCTTCCATAAGTGGTGGTACACTGGTATGTGCAGCTGTGCTATAAAATACTCTCCTTGAGCTTATGTAGTTTAATTTAATCATAAGCTTATCTACAGTTTCCTTTCTTATCTCATTTTCATTAGAAATGTTTCAAAAAGTAGATGTTAATGGATTTTAAAGCTTGCATGCATGGATATTGACCACCTAAGGTCAATATCCTATTTCCTTTTTTGTGGAATGTCGATTCACCAACTATCAAAAATTAGATTTGAAATTTAACTTTTTTCTTTAAGTTTCAATTCCTAGTCTAAAAGTAATACTACTTATTCTTAGGGAAGTAAAGTTAAATGGATTATCAGTGGATCGAGATGTCAGGGGAGGGTGAGTCTATAACTAATATTGCTTAGTCTTAGGGAAGTGACAAGGGTAAGACCCCCAAGGGCAGTGAAGGGATTAATCTTACATCAAAATGCCGAAAACTTAGAGATACTACCATAAAGGCTTTCTTTGGAATTGACAATGTTTTTGGTCCACCAACTTTGGTAAGTACAAGTGTACAAGGAAATAACAATACCTCACCACCACTAGAAGAGCAGGTTGTTATTCAATTAAATCAAAATGCATCAAATGAGGATAACAATGTTCCAACAATAGAAGATGTTGTAACAGAAGATAATATTGATGTTGGTAGGAAGAAAAGAAAAAAGAATGTAAAAATGGGGTAGGAGTGGAAAATGAAAAGGACTTTCTAGGTTGATTGGGTAGCAAAGTACTGGTTTATTGAACTAGTCACAAACAATGATGAACCACCAATAGAATGGAAGTGTACGATTTGTACCTGAAAAAATAAAAGAGAGAAAAAGTTGCAATTAAAGCGTGAAACTATAAAAAAACATATTGGTAAGGTTTATGAAAAACAAATCATAGCTGGAAAGGAAGTAGTGGCAGTGAGATGTAAATCAAAGGAAGAATGCCTTCATGTTAAGTATTCCATAGAATATGAAGAGAATTTCAAGAAAATAATGGTAATTGGTAGTGGCAACAGTGGCAATCCAATCAAGGATGGGCTTCAAATGCAGCCAATGATGCAAACTTGGCAAAGACTGTTCAAATGAGTGTTATTTTTCATATTCTATCTAGAGGGCATCCTATGAGAGGCTTTTTCAGAATATGGTAATTTATTATCTTTTTTGAGAGTTCCTCACTATCCTATGTCACATTGGTCAATATACGATGGATGGGAAATGAAAAGCTATCTTGCTAAGGTGGAAAAGCAAAATGTACAAGAGAGAGTAAAATAATCCAAGTTCATTTCATTATCCTTAGATGAAGTCACTATGGTAGATAACACTGCTTGGGTCTGTATGCATGTATATACTGTAAAATATCATGTCCGTCAAGCTAATCTACTTTGTCGTCATAAAATGAGGGCCAATTCAAATGCAAAAAAATTATATTTAGAAGTTAAGAAAGCTTTGAATGAATTTTCTGGTATGGATGACTTGACAATTGTAAAGAAGTTAGTGTGTGTCAGAGCTGATGGAGCAACAGTAATGCAAGGGCAAAGGACTAGTCTTTGTGCAAGATTACAAACTAGTATTGCACCTTACATGCTCGACATACACTGAGTGACCCACTGGATGAATTTAGCATATAAGATTGTAAGTACTTTTCCTATAGTGTCAAAAGTTGAAGATCTAATCTGTGAGATCCGCTTGTACTTTTGCAGAAGTCCTAAATGCTTTGCAAAATTTAAGATTTTTCTAAGGGATTAATGGCAGGAAATAAGATTCTCAAGGATGTTGAGACCAGATGGATATCTTTGCATGGACCAGAAAAATGAGTTCTAGCATAATATCAATCCTTGATTGGAGTTCTATATGAGCAATGACTTATAGTGGAGAAAGCTCCTAATTTGTTAAATAAGTTAAGTGATATAGAGAACCTATTAACTTTAGCTAGTCTTCTCCCCATCCTAGATTTAATGAACAAACTTGTTAAGAAAGCCCAAGATAGAACCATGTATATTCATGAGTATTCTAATTTACATAAAATGACATGCATGGCTCTGGATTCTTTGTATTCATATCTCTTAGGTCATAGCCCAATTTTTTCAAGGTGGGAGATAATTACAGATTTGAATCATGCTGAGAATTTTTTACAATTTAATGGGAAAAATGAGCTATGTATGTTTGTGAAAGGATTTGAAATACCAATGCACCAATCTAAAACAACCAAGAGAGGCAGAGTACTACTAGTTAGAAAGGATGATTTTGACAAGATTGTTAAATCTATTAGTGAAAATGTGAAGTCTATTTCCTACCAACTTTCAAGTGATATTCATGAAAGATTCCCTCGAGAAGAAATTCTTGAAGCCATGAGTTGTGTGTTTCCTCAATTTTGTAAACACTTTGGACATAATCCAACTGATGCAAAGTTGTTTCATAATAAAATTGATGAATTGATAACACAGTTTTCAAAGCATATAGATTGCAATGGACAACTAATATAAGGAATCTTAGATTCAAATAATCTTAAAAATAAATGTAAACTTTTTGCATTGTGTATGAAAAACCAGATGGATAACTTTGAGAATCCATTCGATCCTGGTGCAATAACAAGGCTCTGGAAAAGGATAAGTCAGAGTGAAGTATTATGTACTTCAATATCAGAATATTTCAAACTTCTTGATTTATTTCAAACAATAATATTAGGGTCGGTGGAAGATGAGAGAGTTTTCAGTGCATTGGGGTTTTTGAAATCAAATGTCAGAAACAAACTAGAAAAAAATTTGGAAACTTGTTTCAGGTTGTTTGTAACTCAATACAATGTTAGAGATTTTCCTTATGATAGTTCATTGGCCATTTGGAATTCCACATGTCAAAGACAAGGCCTTTGCAACACTTTAAAAGATGGTGGTTCTACTTCTACTATTGATTCCAACATAAATGATGAATTTAGGTCTTAAAGTCAAAATGAAGATGAAGATTTTATGAATTTTAAATACCCAATTCAGAATGAAGAGGAACCTATTAGTAATTGTCAAACTTCAATTTCAAGATCTAGATTCTGGAGTCCATATGGGATATAGAAGCATCGCATTTGAGACTGATTCAATGAAGTGAATTGTGATTTAGTAATGTAGCATTCAGTTCTAAGGAATTTATAGGTATACAATATACTCTAGAGTCTACTTCAGTTCATCCATATTCATTATTCAGTCATATTGCAATTACAATTTACAAAAATTGAGTTTAAGATTTTTGTTAATCTATTGTTGACATAATGTTATTTTTGTACCTTTCTCTTGATTTGAGTTCAAGATTTTTGTTAGTTGTTACTCTATTCATATTGTGTACACAATGCTATTTTTGTATCTTTCTCTTGATTTAGTTGTTTGATAATTAAAAAAAGAGATAATAGAGACGTGTGCAAATCCCATAACATCACAGAGAACTACTGACTACAAAAAATAATGGAAAATTGAAATACATAGAGTTGGAACAATATCTTCTCTTAAAGAAAATTATACTTAATCTGAAAAATAACAACAGATTGGACCATTTCTAAGCCTTGGGAACTCATATTTATATCATTTGAGTTGAAATAAGCTTCAAGCTTACAAAGGTTACATCATGATTCATTAAAAAAGACAAAAGATAACAACAATTAAGATAATCATTACAATTTTTTGAAACCTTTTGTGACATATTTTAATAGAAAAAGGGGAAACAATTACAAAATGTGACAAGTGGCAAGTGATCATTAAGCCTGTCTTCTAGTTCTAACTGTAGCATTACCCACAACAGATGTACCACAAAGGTAAGGTAATCTGTTATGATGAACAACTTCACTTTGATATTCTTCTACAACACTTGTCCTCCAATTGATTCCTCGGGGCCACCATCTTTTGTGCTAATCATCTTCTACTGAAGGGATTGCTTTGATATCTGCTATAACCTCCTAGACGGCAATATTTGTATCCACAACAGGCCACGCTATATTTCTAACTGCCTCTAATTCACTTATGTTTTTAGTCCATGTTGCATCTGCAATGGCTTTACCCTCTCCAGTAATTTTGTTCATATTTGCTTCAATTTTGTATGTCGTATCAATCATATCATATGTATACAACTTGATCACTTGATTCACCTCTTGAAAATGCTATAAATCTTGGATGGTCTAATATTAGATCAAAATATTGAAACCACTCTTGCCAAGATTTGACATACCCTTCATTGTTCAAAATTGTTGGAATGAAATCTAGGGTACGCAATGCTATGCTTTTCAATTTTCCCCTTACTGCTTCGATCTTACCAATGAAGAATGAATTCAATTGTTTAACTTGATGTATCATTTTCCTTATAGGAACAATAATCTCCTTAGGTAGTTCCTTTTTTTGTGTGAGTAAAGGAACTAACCTATCAAAGAATTGAATGTATGGCCCCCACTAGGAAAACAATGGAGATAATAGTGATAAAGCCTCAGAGCATTGGTATTCATACTCTGCAGAGTAATGTACATACTATGTACATTTACAGAGGCTCTCTTTAAAGCAGTGATTCTATGAATCAAAAACTATTTCATTGTCCTAATCTTTGCATCCTTTCTAATCTCAAACTCATCCACATCCATATGTGTTACTGGATGTGGTTCTTCTGCTATCTTGTCAGTTTGAATATTCTGGTCTTGTACCTCCCTTACTCTTAGTGACCTTTCTTCTCTTTAAAAATCTTCATTCTCCTTTTTTGATTCCTCCAAAGTGTATTGTAGAACATATGTTCTTCTCATTTCCTCTTCATACTTCTTCCTGGCGTCAAGGTACTTTTCATATGTTTGCACCAGTTGTTCTTGAAGAATATCAATCTTGTTCTTGCCTAGCATAACAACAGTGTTTTGGAGGTTGTAATTTTGATCTGAAGAAGTTGAATGTGTATTCCAGAAAATTGCATTACCTACCAGTGTCTCTTTAATTTCCATCAGGGTAGGTTTCTCTAATTTTGGAGCTACACTCCAAATAGCCATTGTTTTAGTATCTATATTAAATCCTGCCCCTTGTAATTCACCAAATGGATTAATCTTCTCATAAGAGATTGATTTTTCTTGTCTCTTCATTTGATCAAGTAGGAATGATGAACTAATATCCCATCCTGGGAAAACTATGATACGACTCTTTTGTACCAATTCCCTAGCCTCCTCTATAGTGAGGCTTTCACTGTTAGGATCATAGGCTTGGAGCTTCTACACCATTTCAGTCACTTTTTCATCTGTGTCTCCAGGTTTTACATGCAAAGAAAGTTCATTCTATTTGAGTTTATATAGAAAAATTTTGAGTTCTTCACTCTTGATAAAATCATCATCCTTCATGAATTCTTGAGCCTATATAATTCTATCATCCAGCATCATGGACTGTAGTTCTAAACTATTGGGTCTCCTCTCCTCTTCAGTAGCTTGATCAATTAAGAACTTTTTTCTAGCATCATCAAAATACCTAGTTCCTTTTGGAAGCACTTGTAAGGCTTTCTCTCTAGCCTTCTTCAGAATCTCAATCAATTTTTGTTTCTTCTTGCCCCCTTTATCCCAGTCTAAAGGACCAAGCTGATCTTCTTCGTCACTAATTTCCAATACAACATTTGCCTCTAGAGAAGAACAATTTAACCTATCTCTAGCATTTTGAGGAACTTGAGCCATAATGTTATCAAACTCCTCAATACACTTATCAATTTTTAAAAATAGGGTAAATCAGAATAGAAGCCCTGGAAATTAGGATCTACTTTCTTCATTTCTTCCTCTACTGAGAGGATTTCTCTCCACTTCTACATCCTATCAGCATAGACATCTTCATACAATACATACATAATGACATCCTCTTCCCAAATTTCCCTTCCAATGATGACATTATAACCCCTCATTTGTTTAAGAGCACTTGTAATAATGTTATATGGGTCATAAACCCTAGTGGGGGCAGTGGGGAAATTTAACTCTCTTTGAAGGCATCAACTTCCTCAATGGCCTCTTTACCAATTTCAAAATCCCCTACTTTGAAATTTCTACGCACAAAAGACCCCTTTTTAATGGTTGGCCCTAGATATTCTCTATTAACAACTGCCAAAAAATTTCCACTACATCCACCCTCTCCGGTACATATCTTGGCAAGAAATGAGGGGGTTGAGAACAACCAAAAATTCTAATCACTGTACCATTTCCTAACAAAAAGGCACTACCCCAATCATGATCAATTAGTCCCTCATCATCAAAACACATAGTTGGTCTAACAATATTCCTGATTAACCTAGGTAATCTTTCCAATTTTGAACCTAACATCCTATGAATAGTTGCAACAAAATTATTATAAAAAGAGAGGGAATTAGAAAAGAGTAGAACCTCTATCATAATCTTGTCCATCTTGGAACAAGCAATGCCTTTTTGAAATTTTCCAAAGCTTCAATGATACTAGAATTCACATGGCCCACATTGTAGAAGAGGATGAGATGCATAAGCAATGAGTAATGTTGAAATTTGAAATTGTCAAGATCACCTTGCTGAGCTATCACCATCTACTGATGAATACTATCAGCAATGAATGTTCCAAAATCATACCCCACATTAGTATGTGGGTCTTGAATGGCTAGAGCTATCACATACAATGATGGGGAGGCATCCATGGATCCATCTACTCCCAATAGTTTGTTCAATCTGAAAACTATTTTCTAAAAGTATGCACACAAATATGACAAGGGTAAAAAATTAGTAACCATTTTTGGGAATTCTCCTTTCATCTTGTTTTGATTTTCCCTCGGGATATGTCACAACATTGCATGTGTTGTATAGAAATCTCTCTATTTCTCAAATGTTGCTTCCAATTTTTCCAGGTTAATAGGAACTGACATGTGACCCTACAAATCAAATGCTTCAACAAAAGCATCCTTACTTAACTTACAGAGAATGCTCATATCCTTTCTATTAAAGGACCAAGTGGTTGGATTATATGCATTTACTAGTGCATTGATAAGGTCAACATCCACGTATACCTCTGGCATTATCAACTTTCCCAAGTTCCTCATCCATGGATTTGAGATGGGAACCTTTTGCACCCTAATCTTGTAAAAGTACTAGAACAATTCAGTTTCATTGGTGTACGGTACTTGAGCATCTCTATAGAAGTTGTAAGTGTCTCTAAACATGTGGACATTAGCACTTTGAGCACTAGAAGATTTAGGGAGAATATTCAACCATTCTTCTACAAATTTGGCAAACAATGAAACCTTGCTGCCCTCTCCAGTGCCCTTCTTTACTGATGATTCTACTTCTGCCATTCTGATCTTACTGCAAATTCTTTTGGCTTTGTTAGCTCTAGATGTCTGAGAATTCAATTCGCCTTGTAAATATTTTGCTTCAATAATTGGTACTTGAATAATCCCTGGATCTTCAGCTTCTAGTAGTACTAGTTTTCTGCAACTTGGTGATGACGTTAATGACTTCAAATTTTTAAAAGCTTGCATGTGCATGGATATCAACCTATAGTAAGTACCTTAGTACCACCTTAGGTCCACCTTTATTTCATTTTCCTTAGAATGTCAACTCATCAACTATCAAGAATCAGATAATAGATTTGCAAACATGTTCTTTTGTCCTTTCAAGCTTTAAAATCCTATGAGTTGTGAAACCCTTCTTTCTGCACTCTATCACAAGCGGTTTAACTTAACCTTGAATTCTTTTCGTGAAACTGTGAAACCCTTCTTTTTCTTTTCTCAGGCTATCGCAAGTGTTAAATCAAATATTCACTTTACCCTTGCGATCCTACAATAAGCCTTATATCCTCTTCCAATGAGATTCCCCTTCTGTCACAGCTTCTAAACTTAAACTTTTCCCATTGTGGTCTCGCAGTTGTGAAAACCCATTTCCTTCTAACTGGTGTGAAGTGGTGAAGATGGCTTCATCTTAAATTTTCATAGCTTTGCAGGATGACCATATCTTTCTATCAAAACCTTGGAACATGAAAATCCTTGCCATCACAGTCTCGCAGCTACTGGAAGTCTTTTCCCTTTAACCATTGCGAACATTTGATGGTGTAATCTCCCTTTTTTGTGACTTCACAACATAAAAGTTCACCATCATTTAAACCAACAATGATGCAATCTCTAACCTCCTTGTGGTTTCGCAACACACATCTTTTCAACTGACGATGATGAAATCTCTACCCTCCTCACAGTTTCACAACACACAAACTATTAACTTGCGATGATGCAATCTCTGCCCTCCTCGTAGTTTCGCAACACACATCTTTTCAACTGGCGATGATGCAATCTCTACCCTCCTTGTAGTTTCGCAACACACATCTTTTCAACCAGCAATGATGCAATCTCTGCCCTCCTTGTAGTTTTGCAACAAACAAACTATTAACTTGTGATGATGCAATCTCTGTCCTCCTTGCAGTTTTACAACACACATCTTTTCAACTAGTGATGATGCAATCTTTGCCCTCCTCATAGTTTTGCAATACATAAACTATTAACTTTCACTTTGATAGCGACATTGTGATAAACTTGTTAAAGCCTTTCTTGCAGTTTTGTAACTACCAACTTCAAACTGATGAAACCCTTTATGAACCTCTGATGCCATCGACTTCACATATGTTTTTTTTTAACCTTGAATACAATGAAATGATTCACCCAAAAAATTAAAATTTTGCTGTGATTATTATTTTTTGTTCGCCAATGTATAAATTTTTGTGGTTTTAAAATAACACAATTTGCTGAGATTTTACACATTGTTTGAGAGACTATGAATGATTCGCCAATGGAGATTATTATTTTTTCTTTGTAAACTATTTTTTCACCACAAAAAATAAATTTTTTTGTTAGGTGTTTTACACCTTTCACCAATTTTTTACACCTTTTCTAAAGGAGGGGTTTCTTAAAGTATACCTTGACACAGTATATCCTTGAACCTAAAAACATATATGTTATGTAATACTGAAGGAAAATTTTTATGACATTGATTATCCAAAGATAAGATTCAAATAGACCTAGAGCAAGACTAAGCCATCCAACAATTATCTCTCCCATCTAATAGAAGTGACATCCACTCTTTCTTGGCTAGATCAACTTCTTGAGGAAGTTCATCCCAGATTTTGTTGAAACAACATGACCCATCACAAATCTTCTCAATGAGGAATTAGTTGTTAAATGGAGCAAAGAATATATGAAAGCATTTGATAAGGTCAAGATTTCAATAGCTAATATATGTTTCCTTTCCCATTTGGATTACAAGAAAGATTTGATCATCCACTATTGTGCCAATGAACACACCATGTCTGTGGTCCTATTGCAACAAGACACTATAGGTTATGAAGTGCCCATATCCTTTATGAGTGTTCCCTTGAAGCACCAAGAGCTAAGGTATTCCATGGTAGAAAAGTAGGTCTTCTTAGTTGTAAAAGCAATAAATTATTTTAGCTATTATATCTTACACTTGCACTCAACTGCTCTTGTTCCAAGTTTAGTTGTAAAGAGTATCCTTACCTAGCAAGAGGTGTAAGTCAATAATAGAGTTGCCTAGTTTTCAAAGGTTCAAGAATTTGATCTTGATATTAAAACAACCAAACTAATAAGAGGTTAAGGCCTATGCAAGTTAATAATAGATGGAAAAAAAGACCTCGAAATAGATGGTTCATGTGCATTATTGGTAGGTCTTAAAGATGATTGGTTCTTAGATATTGCATACATTCTCACTTATCATAAAATTCTTAAGCACCTTGCCAGTAAGGCAAAGTGAAACTTGAGATTCAAGGCTGCTAAATACACCATCTTTGATGACATACTATATAAGGAGGGCCTTGATGGCACATTCGCAAGGTGTCTAGATAAGGATTAGTAGGAGAAATTTCTCAACTCTCTTCATAATGAAGCCTACAAAGAAAATTTATCATCCACTATGACTGCATTTAAGATTTTAAGAAGTAGATTCTATTGGCCTGGGATGTTTGCCAATGCATACAAGTGGGTAGGGAAATTTGAGAAGTGTAAATTGTTTGTTGGAAAACCTAAACTAGTGACACTTCCCTTGAGGCCTATAGTCATTGAAGAACCTTTGAAACAATGGGGCTTAGATTTCATTAGTTTACTTAACTGCATTTCGAGTGTGGGACACACCCACATCTTAACTATCATGGATTATTTCACTAGGTGGGTCGAACTCATACCCATTAAAAGGACTACCTCTAAAGTTGTGAACGAGTTCTTAATAGAGAATATCCTAGTCAGATTTGGCATTCCTGAGAAGATAGTGATTGATAATGCCTAGAATTTTTCTTCAAAAGAGATACAATTTTTCTCTTATCACAATGGAATTTTCTTGTTGCAATTCTCTAACTATTTCCTTTAGGGAAATGGTTAGGAATAATCTTCCAATAAAAACCTGATCTCTCTCAGTCTCCTTGGTGTCAAGTCATTCAATTAAATAGACCCACAAACTTGAACATTGAACACCTTGTTCACTATTCAAGGTTCAAGGTTCACCAAAAAATTTGGTCAGTTAAAAAAGTCACTCGCATTAAAAAACTAACACTCATTACTAAGATCAAACATGAACATTGAACACTCTTGTTCATTTGTTCATGTTTAACATTCAAAAGCACATTTTGTCACATTAGGTCATGAGAGTAGTTTCTAATATTTCACAACCTTGAACATGAATATTGAAATGCTTGATAATTAAATTGTTCATGTTCACCTTGTCATAAAGTTGAGTGCTCCTGTTGCAACATGTCTTCTAGATAGTTCAATAGCTATGCAAGTTGCCAAATCTATGGAGGAGATCAACATTAATGAGGAGTTAATATTGATAAGGAAAAGGCATGTGGCAATGCATGTAGAACCTATTTGAGTTATTAATAATCATAAGTCTTGTCTTGTCATGTGTAATGTCATTTGTATGAATCATTCAAGTCTAGGCTTTATGTTTCAAAAAGTGACATGCCTTGTTTTCATTCCTTTTAATTTTTTCTTTTGGATTAATGGGCTATCTCATCTAGGGTCACTCAATGATAGTTTGGTTTTTAGCCAACTACAATTCTATGTACGCTAAGTCTAGTGAGTTTTGAGTCATTCACTTTCAAGGTGTCTTTCCTTTTGCATTTTTTTTAAAACATTCTTCCTATATCTTTTGTTCTTCTTAATACTATCATGGCTACACCTTTCCATCCAAAGCTTCCCAACAAAATTAGAGAGATGATAATAAGTAGCATTCTCCCTAACATGGAAGACACCTTCCTTGCCAATGAAGACATAAAAAAAATGCTAGCAAATTTCAAAAATCCACCACCTAGATCCATATACCAAAAAATTGTAAATAGTGGTCTATTGCAAGCATTTGAATTACTAGAGGCTTTCCCATGTCCTAAGTTAGTCCTATCTTACAGGGATAGATATGATGCTATTGGGAGATGTATTCTCATTTTCAATGGTTATACATGTGAGTAGGGTTGCTATTATGGGCACTCTAAGAATCCCTACTAGGAAGTGTATGAAAATTGGACCATCAATGACTCCTATGCTCAATTTTCCACTAATGTCATAGAACACAACAATAATATTTCCAAGAGTTGGCTTTTCAAGTTAGAAAGAGGAGGTTCATGTCTTTCTAAACCTTAGACCAGAGAGCATATGATCTTGGAGATTAAAGATGTTATCACATTGCTAAACAGTGCAAAAGAAAATCTTGAAGCATTCCATTGAGAAAATTTGGTGTATTACTTTGTTCATACTATCCTAGGGGAAGATAAATTCATTGATTGGGGAGATATAATTGCAATTAGGTTATAGGAAGAGCTCAACCAATCCTTTGGAACCATCAAATTTTACATGATCTCTTACTTGTTCTACATCTTGGCATGTGGCAAAGAGTGGAAAGGCCTTCCACATTTGGACTGGAACCTAAGTATGCCCATCCATGAATACTATGCACTCTTACAAAAGAGAAAAATCCCTAATGGATTCAAGATTGTACAAGACACATTCCTAGCCAAAATGGTGTTCAAGCTACAAGGGAGAGAAAATATAAGACTAACTAAAGAGGCCACTCAATTCATTTATATTAATGGTCGTTACTTCACCCATTTCCCACAATTCACATATCTTAGAGTTGGAGTGTACGAAGGTAAACCATTGAGACTTCCCCATTATTGTCTAGACTGTATGGTGTTAATTGAAGTGTTTACGCAATTGGTTGAGGTTGAAAATTTTTGTAAGGAAAGGAAAGGTTTAGGATATAATTTTCTCATCAAACTTGGCCATTACAAGTGTAAAACCATTCAGGTCACTCTCAAACTCAAGACAGAGATCAAATCCCTAAACCTACTAACCTACTCACCTAGGTTAAATTTTGATAGCCAAGAATTTTCTGTAAGGTTTTCTTAATTTACTTCTTCCAAATTTTCCATGAGGTTTTCTTAATTTACTTATTCCATTGCACATGTTTTTGATTTAGAGGACTTTTGGGTCAACTATCAAACTAATTTTGAAGTCAAAAGAATTCTCTAGTCTAGGTTAACTCTTGTGCAAATTAAGGAGTTTAATCTCACATTTGATACTTCATGTGTGACTAAGAAAGATGAAGAAGTCACAGACCCTATCTACATTGAGAAGGTTAAAGCCTATCCCTTACTAGAAATTGATTGCTCAGTTCCCAAAGAAGATGATTTAAATGCAAGAATATCACCTATGTTAGCCCAAAAAGAGCAATGGCTCACAAACCAAAGCCATTCAAGAATAAGGGCTTGTGATGTTGAAATGAGTCAAGCTTGTTCAAGTTCACCTATGATTGTCTCTACTTCTAACAAAATTGTTACTTCATGCATTGTAGGTAAATCAAAGTGGGAGGTTAAACTTGAACACCCTTTTCAAGGTTCATTTCATCTCCCTATGTCTATCAAGTTGTCATGTTCTTGTAGTCATTAGAAATAGGAAAAATCAAAGAAATAAAGCATGCCCTATGATGAACCTACTACTATAGAGTCGGACGTAGTGGAAGATCAAGAGGAAAAAAGAGAATCTATCACCAGTGGAATGGAGTAGGGTGGTAAACAAGTCAGTAAAGACAATACCACATCAAGTACTATGGCTCTCATTCCTATGCCCACATTGTAGACCCCTCCTAAGGATAATCATTCAGTTCCTAACTAGTTTGAATTGTCTATGAGCAAGAAAATAAGTCTAGTTCTAGCAACCCTTCTAGTTGAAGACATGGTTAGAAAATGTCTAGGAAAGACCCCTAAAGCCAAAAAGCACAAGATAGAGGTCCCTTACTAAACATTGATGAGGAAAAAAGGTAGTGGATGGCTAAGGTGATGAAACAAACAATTTGGAAAAGCATAGAGGATATTCAGACTCAGGACTATACTATAGAGAAATCTAATCTTGGTCCTACTGCAAGGGCCATTGGCATGAAAATATGGAGTGCAGGAAACTCACAAATCTCTCAATGAGTATGGAAAGATCAAAGGGACAAGCTAGAAATGAAGCAATACCTACAGAAAATGGTAGAGTTCATACACGAGTTGCAAAGTCCTCATGTAGAAGCCTTGCCTAATGCCATCACCACTATCAATGTATAATCTCCAATGAATAAGAACTTCCTTGAACAAGTCAAGAGAGATCGTTCAATTCCACAAGTGTACAAAAAATGGTTGAGTGTAGTTCACACATAGGAAACCCACTACTTTTCTCATTTTGCCAATGCTAGTGAAATGGAATATAAGTTAACCATGACTTTGGATTTAGAAATGAATATTTAGGAAGCTGAGAAGATCAAATGGGATGAATGTATCATTAATATCACTAAGGTTCAAGAATATGGTGATGATAAGTTCATGTAAGAGAATTGGGGAGCTAAGGTCAATGCCAACTTCTTGTTCATTGCTTGTACCAACTTGGAATCGAGGAACATAGTGATGGAACAAGCACTAGTTGAGTGTTCAAAGATATTAAAAGCAATAGGTTGTCCAAATGAAATCTTAATGGCCAATTTTAAATACAAGTGTGAAGTTCATGTCATACAATTTTTGTTTTATCAATGTTGTTGCTACTTTATCTTTGGTTTTCATTGCAATGGGTTGATCTATTTTGAGGTTTGTTAGTATGTTGCGTGGCATATGTTTGAGATAATTATACAGTTTTGCAATGTTCTTTTATGGTTATAATTAAGGATTTTTACATTTTCCTTAAATTGTTTCCATTTTTAAAGAATGACAATATTAATTCATTTGTAGAAAAAGTTATATTGAAAATCATTTTAGAAAAAGTTATACCTTTAGAAACACAAAGAGTCTTTGCATTCACAAAGTCTCAATTGTTATGAATTTGGATTTTTCCTACAAATAAAGTATAAGCAACTAGGGGGGAAAACAATTCACTAAGTGTGCATGCATTTGTGTGTGCATGTATGGGTGCGCTTGCACACGTGTGCATCTATGTGTGTGTGTGTGTGTGTGTGTGTGAGAGAGAGAGAGAGAGAGAGATTATTTTTGTGTATACATGTGCATGTGTGTGCACTTGTGAGTGCACATGTGTGTGTGTGTGTGGTACACATTGATGTGAGAGAGAGTATGTATTTTTGTGTATGCATGTGCATGTCTGTGTGTTTGAGAGTGCACACATGTTTGTGAGTGAGAGAGAGAGAGTCTTGCACATAGTTCAAAATCAAATATATCCTACACTAAACATTAAAACTTAACTTTACTAGTAAACCATATTAGATTCTTTATGTGTAGCATTAGATAAACCAAATGGCATAACCAACCATTCATACAAACCTTCATTAGTTTTAAAGGCCATCTTCCATTCATCCCCCTCTCGTATCCTTATTTGATTATACCATCTTTTGAGATCTATTTTAGAAAAATACGAAACTTCCCCCAAACAATCCAACAAATCTTCTATTCTAGGAATAGGAAATCTATATATTATAGTTATCCTATTTATGACCCTAGATTCGATACACAATAGAAACTTACCATCTTCCTTTCAAAAAAGAATCGATGGTATGACATATGGGTTAAGTCTTTTCCTTACCAACCCCTTGTTATGCAATTCTTGTATTTGCCTAGTAATCTATTCATTCTATTACAGTGTCATCTTATATGCTACCTTATTGGGTAGCAATGCTCCAGGATTAAGATCAATCTGGTGACTTATGTCTTTTAGCAGTGGCAAAGACTTAGACATTACCTCAGTAATGATGTCCTTGTACTAGTTCAACAACTCTTCAACTTCTTTTAGGCTTGTTGTTCTCTGTTCCTTCTTCCTATCTTCCTTGGGCTTCAACACCAATGCAAAGCCTAATCCATCTTCTTCTTTAAGAGTATTATTGACCTCTTTCTCACCCACCATCAACATACTTGGTCCAACTTGACCAACCCTTTCTCTTCTCCTTTAGAATTTATCCTATAGGTTACCCCATTCTTTTGGAAACTATAAGAGTTCTTCTCACCATCATTGTGTGCCTTCCTATCAAATTGCCAAGGTCTACCTAATAAAAGGTGGCAAGCATCCATAGGAAGAATATCACATAATATCTTATCCTTATACCCCCCTATGGTAAACTCTACCCAAGCTTTCTCATTCACAACTTCATGTTGCCCCTTATTCAACCAATTGACTTTTTATGCACAAGAATGTGCAAGTCTCTCCAATTTCAATTTGTTTATAGCCTCGAGTGACATGATATTATCCATGAAGCCTAAATATACTATCACCTTGAAAAAATTTCCCTTTTACCTTGCAATGAACTCAAAAAAGAGCCCTCCTTTGAGTGGTATCTTCCTTCACTGGTTCCTTAAGAAGTGTCCTTCTCATCATGAGATTTTTTCCCTTAGCCTCCATCATCAATTGAACTTCTAGTGAGTTCACACTCACATTATCTTATTGCACATAAGTGACCCTCCTTTCACCATTCTAGGAAGTGGATTCCTTCTATGGACACTTCTACTTTGAGTGTCCCAATTGACCATAATTGTAGCATTTCATTCTCGAGAACCTAGATCCTTTGCCTAATCCACCAAACCTTCCTCCATTAGATCCCCTTCCACTGTAACCTCCTCTGCTACTTGAGTCCCCCATTTGTTCCCTAGGTTTAGACTCACTTTGGAACCTCTAGCCTTGTCCTCTATTGTTAAAGTTTCCCCTACCTCAGACATTTCTCCCACTTCTCCCTCCTTGTTTCTGATCACCCTTCCTTTTCAACTTCTCTTCAAATTTAAGAGAAAATTTAAAACAATTTCCCACTGTATCTAGGGTAAGAAGGCTAATCTCCTCCTGTATGTTCATCCTTAGGCCATTCAAGTACTTGGCCATGGTTTTTAATTCATCTTCTTGTTTCTTTGCCCTTAGAGTTAGCCTATGGAACTCCTCTGTATAGGCATTCACAAACATTTCTCACTGCTTCAAGCTTTATAGCTTCTTGAACAAGTGCACCTCATGATCTGCAAGTAGAAATTGTGCCTTAATTTTTTCCTTTGTTAGTTTCCATGAATCTTATGGTACGGTTGTAATAGAAGGAGGAGGAGAGATTTTAATTTTGATAGGGAAACAAAAACTTATATAAATGAACATATAAGAAAATCAAATGTTGATTTAAATAATTGATTTAAAAAAAAAATGGACTACTAATTTAAACAACTAATTTTAAAATAGTTCTCTACATAATTCTATTTCTTTTCACACTGAATTTTTTTCTACAATTTTATATTATTTAAAATATATTGATACATAACTGTATATGAGCAATGTTAGTATGCTAATAGAAACCAAATTTAAATAAAGCTTCTACAAACTAAACAAAATTCATAAACTCCAAGATAGACTAAGATGAGCTCTCAATTGAGAATATGAGCCATTAATGGGCTCTCTCAATGAGAAGCTCTCTTGTTGAGTAGCTTTGTCTAAATAGATAGGATGTATGCTCAACCTTTATGCTTCAAAAAGGGCTTCAAATGCAGTTGGAATTTGGATGTGAGTGTATGGTTTTGATGTAAAATGGCTTCTCAAAATGGAATTATGACTTTACTTATGGATTGTGGTGTTTTCTAAAGGGGAAGGATCCAATTTATAGGCAAAAGGCTTGAGGGATTGAGGGCTAAGATGCAAGGATGGGAAAAAGCTCATCGAGGGCTCAGATTGCATGAGATGAGAGCACATGGATTATGCTTCCTTACAACCAATTAGAGAGTGACACATGTCACAGGGTGAGAGGATGGAGGAAAGGGGAAGGATGAGTCAACAAAGGAGGCTCAAGGGATAAAATTTTCATAAAGACCCTCATAATGGCTTGTAAGAGCAATATAAGGGCTTGGAAGAGTCATTTATGGCCTAGTGGGCTTCATAAAGTTTTATGGTTGAGATATTTTGAGGGAGATGAGAGAAATTTCGACTTGGGCTTGATTAGGAGGGTTTTAAGCTTGCTTAGGATTGTGCAAATGATTAGAGGATGGATTAGGATGGTTTAGGATTAGTTTAGGGATAGGCAAGTGGATGGCATTTAATGAGGGTGGGTGAAGGAGGAGATATTTGTTAACTTTGGCTTGGGTTAGTAAGTCTTAACCCATGTTTAGAGAATGTGACAAGGTTAGGAGGGGATTAGGATTAGGTTTAAAGACATCTTCTAGAAGAGTCTAGACTTTGGATGAGGATAAAGACTTTCTAGAATAGTCTAGAACTTCCTAGAATGAGGATGAAGACTTTCTAGAAGAGTCTAGAACTTCTTAGGATGAGGATAAATTAGATTTTTAGGAAATAAATAAAGTTTTATTTATTTCAAGGGTTTGGGTTGAGGAGATATTTATTAAAACTTTTTTAATAAACATGAGGATTAATATTTAATCTTAATTAAATATTTTGAGTTGGGATTAGGGGTAGGAAATGATGAGATTAGCCTTTAATCAAAATTAAAGAAGGATTAGAATATTTTGGAAGAGGTTAGTGGTCTTAAGGAAATTGGCCAAGTTTTGGGCAAAAAATAAATTTTTTATTTATTTTAGGATTTTTGGTCAATTTATTAATTAAATAATTAATAAATAAGGAAATAATGTTTAAATAAGATTTAAACATTTTTGGGAGGGATTCCTTAATTAAATATTTTTAATTAAGATAAAGGGATTCAATGGCATAAAAATAAATAAATTAATTAAATAATTAATTAATTAATAAATGATGATGTCATCAGAAATTTTTTAGAAAATAAAAATACTTAATTTTCTAAAGGTTTTTAGGTGTCTACATTTTGCCCTTCATTGATGTGATGCCACAAGTGGCATGGCATCAAAGATAAGAAAATAAGATGACCAAGGCTAGAGCAGAAGAGGAGAGAATGGACTGTGAGATGCCCCCTCAAGAAGGTGACGGGGAGAGAAAGCAAGGCTTGATGACTTCTTGAAAAGTACAAGAATCTTGGATGAGAAAGGAAACTTAGATTGGCAAAGAGAAGGGGTTGAATTAGCTCAAACTCTCACTATGGGAGAATGATAAAGGAGAATCAGATGCACAAGAGGAAGCAAGCTTAAGACTTTTGGGAAGGTGGAGGACGAAGGAGCGGAGCACTATATAAAGGAATCCAGGAGAGGGAGATGGATGAGGGGATTATAAATTTGATGCAATAGGATTTCAAAGAGTTAGATTGGTGGAAGATGGGTTTCGGAGATCCCTAGGACTAGGATTGTGAATCTCGAAAGATGAGGCTTGGTGGATTGATTTGGATTGGTGGATCCCTAAGACTAGGATTGTGGATCCCTAAAGCTAAAGGTGAGGAGTGATTCAAAGAGATACTGATGCATAAGTTGGGGTAGGAGAGATAGATGCTGGATATGGATGGGGGATAATGGAGATGAAGGAAAACCATTGAAGCTTTTTGAGCAGAGGGATACTTCAAAGAGAAGTACCACCATGTAGTTGAGCACTAGATTTGCTATAGGATTGTTGGTTAATTGCCAAGGTTACCAAGAACATCAAGGCCTTTTCACCAACTATCTAGAGGACTGACGAACTAACCCATAACAAACACGCAAAGATTTTCCCAGTATCACACATGAATCCTAGAGGAAGCAATGTGGAAATGACACTAGGTAACCCACAAGCAGAAAAGAAAACAAGCAAAAGACATGATCAAGACCTTACGCTCTGATTTCCCCATTTGCAGTATACCATGATATGGAAGATCATGGCAACCTTGAGGAGGGAACAAGGAGATTGCTTGGAAAAGATATTTCAAGACCCAACAGGGAAGAGTCCAAATCAAAAGAAAGCGAAAATCCATAAGAGAACTGTTTGCCAACGAGATGGGTAGGACGAGGTACTAACGGACCAAGATCAGACATGAGGAAAGCTATATACTGCAAGGACCTATCAGAGAGCACCTAAGCTAGTGGATTTGGATGAGTGATGCATCTGGCAAGCTGAACTAAGAAAGATAACACTTTGGTGATAGGAGATCTAGCTAAAGGATGCATTGGAATAGCTAACCAAGATGTGCGATGGGTGCAAGATGCTGATCAAGGACAAACTAACATGAACGCTGGATAGATACAATGGTACTAAGCTAAAGAGGATGTACAAGTTGATGGACCAAGATATTTACAAGCGGGCTAATCAAGATATGGTACAAGCTAACAGACCAATGATAGGTATGATACAGATGGATAAAAAGCTCTGGATGAGAGGATAGCGAGATGGCTCAAGTTGGTGCAAGATGCAGAAGCTAAGGATGAGGTGATAACAAAAGATATGGATTTGACAAGATGCATCCAATGATGATGATGGGGAAAATGCTAAGGTTGGTGGTAGCTGAATGGATAAATGGCACTAGAGTGAATGGCTAATGAGAGGATGACATTGGATTTGCATGAGGATAGCTTAGAGTGAGATACTAATGACAAGGGAGGATGGACAAGACAAGATCTCCAAGGAATACAGTGCCCCCAGTCAGAATATGACATGTGGAAGGAGGTCTTATAATGGATGTGATAGGATTCAAGCTAGGATGGAAAAGCAGAAGGCGCTAGTGAGATGGATGATAGCTACGATGATTGGCTGAAGCTGCAGAAGATCAGTGGATGGTGTGAGATGGAAGCTGGAGGATGGAGGATAGGTGTATAGATTGGAAGATGGAGTTGGATGTCAAGATGTGACCAAAAGCATGAGGATGATAGGCTAAGCTGGGGATGGTTGGATTATGCATGATGCTTGTTCGCCAAGTTTTCATCATGGTACTTCAAGGTGCTTGAATTGCCAAGTTTTCACCAATGGATGCTTGATTTTTCTTTTTTTCTTTTTTCCTTTTTTTCTTTTGACTTTTTGACTTTGGACTTAGCTGGAATGATTTTGGCTTTCTTCAGCTATTTTTGGCTCATAGATGTTGGTAGGATGGATGAAAAAGGATTGGATTGAACACGTGGAATGGTGGGTGGGAGTTTGTTAGATAATGGATGCGAAGACATAAGGCTTGTGGGTAAATAGATGAGGAAAATGGAAAGATCATCATTCGCACACACCTTGAGAGGTGATAAAGTAGTGGGAAAGATGGTTTTGAGCGAGGTTGAGGAGAAAATGGAGGAAGAGAAAGATAAGGACTGAAAGTAGAGTTGGAAGATGGAGGATGGGAAATTTAGGATAAGAAGCATATGGACTAAAAGTGGATTGGGGGGATGAAGGATGCTTATATGGGGATTTGGATGAAGGATGGATGGATGAGGCTTTTTGAGTAGCATGAATGGATGCCAATTGAAATTTTTCTTTGATATGCATTTCTTTTATGAGCATCTTGGGTATCCACATGATTTTTGACTTTTTTAGCTTGGGCTTTTGTGGCCTCTTGATTTTTTCTTTGATTGGGATTAAATGTTTCTTGTTTTGAACATGTATTTTAGAAGGGACATGTTGAGACTTGGATTTTTGTGGATTTTTGGATTTATGCTTTTGTATTTTGGCATCCAATATGCTTCTATTAGCCATGGGATGGCAACAAGAGCATGGAGGAGATGGAGGGATAATTGATGGAGTGATAGGGTTTAAAGGTTGGAAGGGATTCAAGGGTGAGCATCTTTGATGATCTAGCTAGTGGATTTGAGGGGATGGAAGGATAGATTGGAATATAGGATATGGATGGATATAATTGCCCAAAATGGATGGAGGGAAGGAAGGATATGGGCCCAAAATAGATGGAAATGGGGAAGGTGTAGGTCCCAAAATAGATGGAGGGGATAAAGGATTCATATTAGGTATGTAAAGACCCAAAATGAATGGAAAGGGTGTGGGATTTAGATAAGGGATATATGGACCCAAAATGGAGGGTTGGAGATAAGGAGTAGGATGAGGGCTCAAAATAGATGCGGAATAAGATGGATGGGAACTTTGGGGTGGAGATGGAAGGACTTGGGACCATGCAGGAATAGCAGGGATACCAACATCTAGAAATACATTTTCATTTCTTTTTTCAATATGATGTTCATTATTTGGAACACAAGATGTGAGTCCATTACTAGCTGAAGGAGTTGGAGCTTTGGATATGATAATTAGTTCTTTTTCGATGGATCTATCATCATGGATTATGGGAGATGTATGATCATGAAGTAGAGGAGATGGGAGGATAGGATCTTGAGTTGGGTGGGCTGAGGGAAAGGGATCTTGAGATGGACTAAGTAAGATGGTAGGATTTAGATATGGAGGGGATGGTAAAAGTGGATCATGTAGGGGAATAAGTGGGATGGCAAGATCTGTTGTTCTGTCGAATGATAATTCAACATGCTTTTGGACAAGATCTTGACAGGAATGGATGGGAGTGGATGCATGAGGTTCATTATATGGGATTTGGATAATGCTTGGAGGAGGAGATGTGGATGGGATTTGGAGTGATTCGATGGGTGGTGGGATTTTGACACTTGTGGGAAGTGGAAGGATTTTAAGAAATTTGATGGATGGTATGGGGATGATAGCTATGGGAGATGGAGGTGATATTATAGATGGGGAAGCTTCAATACTGACTACTTCACATGGTTGGATTAGATGACATGGCTTATCGATTGTTGGAGGCGACTTTACTTGTATTTCCTCTAGGAGATTCCTTGGAGACTCGTATGTCAGAGGTGGAGGTGGATTGACAGGAATAGCTAGTGTGATGGGGGTGGAAGATTGGAAACTTGGTGATTGGGTGATGGAGGAGAAGCTGAGATATCAGATGGCATGACTAGATAGTTTGGAAGAATGCATGGATTTTGTGGGATGCTTGGGGGAATGTTTCTAAGGCTTTCAATATACCCGTCATAGTCAACAAGATTTTCATCATCATTGGAATAGGAGGTGGTAAGAGCAAGGACAATACAATAGAACACATAATGATAGGTTTGGGATTTCATGTTTTGATGATGAGTCGGATGGGGATGGGGTCTTGCATATGGATGAACACAGAAGCTCATGGTTGGATTTGGATTAAGCGCATATTTTGGATTGGCTGATGAAGGATTTCCTAGGGAGAGTCAAAGCTGTATGACAAACCTAAGGAGGATTGGCTGGAGATTTTTGGCATTCCTGTGGATGGAAGACTTCAAGGGCATGCTGTCAAAAAGTGAGAGTTTTACTTTCCTATGCGCAGGATTGGTGGAGATTGTGTCAACTTAAGGATAGACTAATGATCCTATGGGCATGACACGAGATTGACCACTTGTGGATCCCAACCTTTAGCTCAAGGTGATGAGAGATAACAAGTGACAAAGCTAGATTACCCTAGATAAAGCTCTGTCAAAGGGATAACCTTGGTGAGGCTGGTGGATTGGTCAGATTGATTGGATAGCAAATTCTAGAAAAATGACAACAACTCTCTAAAGGCTTGGGTGTGATTTTGGATTGGGTTGCTAGCTGGCTAGGGGGGATTATTTGGAGAGACTTTGGATTTGGGATTGTTCTAAAGTAAGGAACTAAATAGATTCGATTGCAGCGGGGGAGCTTGGATGATTTTCTGATGAGGCAGTGACTATGCTAAGTATGCCTTGAGCTGGGAGATTTTTTCTTTTTTGAGATTTTGACCAAAGTTGGAAAACATTCATTCAAAAGCTATGAACAAACAAGCAGAAATTTTTTTGGAGCAAACACGTCAAACACACGAACATCCTAGGAAGCTTTCTACAAGGATGAAATTTTTTATAGCTAGGGAGTCCTCGATATACGCAAGGTACATGAGGTCCAAATCTGTAGATGAAACCAAAAAGATGTCGCACAGCCGAGAGGAGTGATAACCCACTTCTCCTCTTTCACTTCTCAAGGGTATAAAGTTTCTTGAGGCTTAGCCTGAGTGACAAAATCTTGATTGCAAGAGAGGTGTCTTTCGATTCACCTCCCAATTTTTATACTCCGCCGGAATGCTGGAGTTGAGGTCATCCCAAGGGGTGATGAAATCCCCAAGCAGGCCTCCTAAAAAGTGTAAAACAAGACCACATACATGATCTTGGGCTTTAAAAGACACACGTTTATTCCAATTGATGATTTAGATTTTGTAAGCTATGATTGAAGACACTTGTGATTATGGCATACAATGTTCATTCCAATTTGACAGCATCGTCAGCATAATGAAAGTTGAGAGATTGTTAACATAAGAAATGCGAGTGTCATTGAAACTACATCCAAACCATGCAATGTTCATTGATTGTTAGGCATTCAAGATTGAGTGTGAGTTTGTTTTAAGCCCAAAACAAAGATGTGTGAAACTCGATTGCCAAGCGCGTGCCCGAAGGCCCTCCATGTCAAGATTTGTCCAATTTTTATGCCCAAATGAACTGTGAGCGAGATTAATGCGCATTCAAAGAATTTTCTAACTTTGAAAACCCACTACAGACCCAAGTGAGTGGAGTTTGATCTTTGTGGAGCGCTTAACACCCTCTTAGGTAGACCCATCCCCATAGATGGTGTTGATATTGCAACCAATGGTTAAATTGATGGGTGATTAAAGAGGGTGAGTCCAAGTACAAACTTACTCAAAGCGTCTTTATTAGTTTTTATAACTTAGTAGATTTCAAAAATGTGGATTCTTTTTATGCTCCAAAAGATGATTATTTGATCTATGGCATTCAAGATTGGATTTGTTGTTTTAATCATGCATTCATTAAAAAGACAAACTTGATTTTAATCCATGGCACTCAAGAGTAATTTTAGCAACATGCATTCAAAGACAAGTGATTAAATATTCAAGTTTTTTCCTTTGAGCATTCAAGATTGAGATTTTGTGTGTTGTTTTAAGAACTTTGAAGTGCTTTGTTTTAACCTTAGATCATTCAAGATTGTTTTGGACTCAAAAGTGAAAATGACTCTTTGGACTTTGGTTTTCATTCAAGATTTTGTGTTCTAGTTTGCATATTTTAAGCCCAAAAATGATATTCCTAGATTGTTTTGATGCATGAAAAACCTAAGAAACATTCAAGATTTTGCAACAAGACATTTGTTTGGAAAAAATAAAAAAGCTTTTAGGACAATTTTTGGCAACCATTTAGGACTCTTAGTTTTCATGAGATTTTTAAAAGAACTTTAAAATATTTGCAAATGAGGTTCATTTTATCCTTGATTGATGCTTTGAGTTTGATTTAGATTTTAGTGTGCACTTAGTGTTGATTTTGAACCTTTTGAAATGGAAACTTGAAGTTCCTTTTAAATTTTTGAAAATGAAGTGTTCCTAACTTTGCATGAATGCATCTAAAACCTTGATGTTGCAAGGATGCAAATGATTGGATTGGTTTAGTTTCACTTGTTAAAAGATTTTTTTTTTTTTTGCAAATTTTTAATTTTTAATGGATTTAAGTATGATTTGGGGGTTCATTTTAAGCACTAAAAAAGAAGTGTGTATGATTTTTCTTCCTTCAAAAAAATGGCCAAGATCTCCCACAAGAAGAAGAAGAAGAAGTAGATGGAATAAGAAGAATATAGAAAAGAAGAGGAAGAAGAATTCCAAGTGCTTTGTCCACCTATAACCTTGAAAAATCTGCAAACACTATGAGATAGATTATGAGTTCCTTTGTCTTTTTCATGCTCATGTGGACCTAAAAAACCAATTTATACAATCCTACCAATCACAAAAACAAACAAAATTAGCCAAAATTAGCAAATGACATATAAAACTTGACTAAAAAAGCTAATTAAGATGACCCATGCGAGGTCCCACCAGGCGTGCCAAAATGTATATGAGCAATGTTAGTATGCTAATAGAAACCAAATTTAAATAAAGCTTCTACTGTAGACACCTAAAAATCCTTTAGAAAATAAAGTATTTTTATTTTTTGAAAAAATTCCTGATCATCATTTATTAATTAATTAATTAATTAATTTTTATGCCATTAAATCCCTTTATCTTAATTAAAAATATTTAATTAAGGAATCCCTCCCAAAAATGTTTAAATCTTATTTAAACATTATTTCCTTATTTATTAATTATTTAATTAATAAATTGACCAAAAAACCCAAAATAAATAATTTATTTATTTTTTGCCCAAAAGTTGGCCAATTTCCTTAAGACCAATAACCTCTTCCAAAATCTTCTAATCCTTCTTTAATTTCGATTAAAGGCTAATCCCATCATTTCCTACCCCTAATCCAAACTCAAAATATTTAATCAAGATTAAATATTAATCCTCATGTTTATTAAAAATATTTTAATAAATATCTCCTCAACCCAAACCCTTGAAATAAATGAAACTTTATTTATTTCATAAAATCTTATCCTAGGAAGTTCTAGACTCTTCTACAAAGTCTTCATCCTCATCCAAAGCCTAGATTCTTCTAGAAGATGTCTTTAACCCTAATCCTAATCCCCTCCTAACCTTGTCACATTCCCTAAACATGGGTTAAGACTTGCTAACCCAAGCCAAAGTTAACAAATATCTCCTCCTTCACCCACCCTCATTAATTGCAATCCGCTTGCCATCCACTTGCCTAAGTCCCAAGCCATCTCTAACCCTTCCTCTCATCATTTTTACAACCCTAAGCAAGCTTAAAACCCCCCTAAACCCTCAAATTCGAATTTCATGGTATCTCTCAGAAATATCCTCATTCACAAAACTTTATAAAGCCCACAAAGTCATAAATATTCTTACAAAGCACTTATGAAGGGTCTTTATGAAGATTTTATTCCTTGAGCCTCCTTTGTTGACTCATCCTTCCCCTTTCCTCCATCCTCTCACCATGTGACATGTGTCACTCCTTGATTGGTTGTAAGGAAGCACAATCCATGTGCTCTCCTCTCATGCAATCTGAGCCTTCCATAAGCTTTTTCCCATCCTTGCATCCTAGCCCTTGATACCTCAAGCCCTTTGCCTATTTAAGGAATTCTCTCCCAAGCCATTTTAACACAATCCATGAAGTAAAGTCATAATGCCATTTTGAGAAGTCATTTTACATCAAAATTATACACTCACACCAAAATTCCAACTCCATTTGAAGCCCTTTTTGAAGTAAAAGCTTGAGCATACATCCTATCTATTTAGACAATGCTACTCAACAAGAGAGCTTCTCATTGAGAGAGCCCATTAATGGCTCATATTCTTAATTGAGAGCTCATCTTAGTCTATCTTGAAGTTTATAATTTTTTTTTAGTTTGTAGAAGCTTTATTTAAATTTGGTTTCTATTAGCATACTAACATTACTCATATACATCTACAAACTAAACAAAATTCATAAACTTCAAGATAGACTAAGATGAGCTCTCAATTGAGAATATGAGCCATTAATGGGCTCTCTCAATGAGAAGCTCTCTTGTTGAGTAGCTTTTTCTAAATAGATAGGATGTATGCTCAAGCTTTATGCTTCAAAAAGGGCTTCAAATGGAGTTGGAATTTGGGTGTGAGCATATGGTTTTGATGTAAAATGGCTTCTCAAAATGGCATTATGACTTTATTTCATAAATTGTGTTGTTTTACAAAGGGGAAGGATCCAATTTATAGGCAAGAGGCTTGAGGGATTGAGGGCTAAGATGCAAGGATGGGAAAAAGCTCATGGAGGGCTCAGATTGCATGAGAGGAGAGCACATGGATTGTGCTTCCTTACAACCAATTAGGGAGTGACACATGTCACAGGGTGAGAGGATGGAGGAAAGGGGAAGGATGAGTCAACAAAGGAGGCTCAAGGGATAAAATCTTCATAAAGACCCTCATAATGGCTTGTAAGAGCAATAAAAGGGCTTGGAAGAGTCATTTATGGCCTAGTGGACTTCATAAAGTTTTATGGTTGAGATATTTTGAGGGAGATGAGAGCAATTTCAACTTGGGCTTGATTAGGAGGGTTTTAAGCTTGCTTAGGATTGTGCAAATGATTAGAGGATGGATTAGGATGGTTTAGGATTAGTTTAGGGATAGGTAAGTGGATGGCATTTAATGAGGGTGGGTGAAGGAGGAGATATTTGTTAACTTTGGCTTGGGTTAGTAAGTTTTAACCCATTTTTAGAGAATATGACAAGGTTAGGAGGGGATTAGGATTAGGTTTAAAGAAATCTTCTAGAAGAGTCTAGACTTTGGATGAGGATAAAGACTTTCTAGAATAGTCTAGAACTTCCTAGGATGAGGATGAAGACTTTCTAGAAGAGTCTAGAACTTCTTAGGATGAGGATAAATTAGATTTTTAGGAAATAAATAAAGTTTTATTTATTTCAAGGGTTTGGGTTGAGGAGATATTTATTAAAAAATTTTTAATAAACATGAGGATTAATATTTAATCTTAATTAAATATTTTGAGTTGGGATTAGGGGTAGGAAATGATGGGATTAGCCTTTAATCAAAATTAAAGAAGGATTAGAAGATTTTGGAAGAGGTTAGTGGTCTTAAGGAAAATGGCCAAGTTTTGGGCAAAAAAATAATTTTTTTATTTATTTTGGAATTTTTGGTCAATTAATTAATTAAATAATTAATAAATAAGGAAATAATGTTTAAATAAGATTTAAACATTTTTGGGAGGGATTCCTTAATTAAATATTTTTAATTAAGATAAAGGGATTCAATGGCATAAAAATAAATAAATTAATTAATTAATTAATTAATGATGATGTCATCAGAAATTTTTTCGAAAATAAAAATACTTTATTTTCTAAAGGTTTTTAGGTGTCTACAATTTTATATTATTTAAAATATATTGATACATAACAACTTTTAAACATTTTGACAAATTCAATAACTTTTTTTTGATGAATAGTTACCTTTTCTTTTAATAAAATATACTCAGATTACAATTCACAAAAAAAGGGGCTAAGGGATACAAGATCATCCTGCGAAAGAGTTCAAATGATTGAAGCTGGACAAAAAACATGGTTGTAGCTAGAATAAAAAAGTATTCATAAAAAGATAAAAAATAAGGCAACCTCAAGTTGTCAAAGCAGTGCCAACCAAGGGTGGTGGATAATCTTTATCTTGAAAACCCCAATCATCTTTAGGATTAGGGGCAGGCTGGGAACAGTCCAACCATCGTCACTAGTAGTAACAACAATGGTAGCCTCCGCATCTTTAACCTCAGGCCATGGAGGAGAAATCGCCAGGTCTAGGCAAGTTCCCTGAGTGCACATTATGGGAACTAGGAAGAGAAGTTAGGGACCAACCAGAACCACCGCGGGGTGGGGAAGTTGAGCGGCGACTCCATCTACCATCACCACCACTGGGAGAGTATTGGCAGGAAGCTTGGGAGCGCAGGGTGTGTGAGTGGCGACCGGAGGAGTGGCACCAAGGATGGTGGCCACAGGGTGTCAAGGTCTCCACTGAGGCATCTAGAGAAACTCTGGCGACAATACAAGGGGCATTGCCTCAATGATTGAAAAGCTCTTGCAAGTGAGAAACTTTGAGTGCAACTTTATTAGCTTGCACCTATATCTACATAATTACATTATTACAAATGCATGCTTTAATATACATAGCAATGTTAACATCCAGAAAAATGTGTGTGAAAAGAACAACATTCCTATCTTTCCACAGAGAAAATAGGATCTCCAGCTTGAAGGTATGCCAAATCTGGGTGAACTTTCGAAGAAATCTGGGAGAGTCACCTAGTAAAATCATATGCCAAGAGAAAAACTCAGGTCTGAATGGCTTGAAGAAATCATGAATCCAGTGCCAATAATTCTGAGCATTCTTGCAAAACCAAAAAAATGCAAGAAAGACTCTAGTTGTCCAAAAAAGGGGCATCTAAGGTCAAGAACCCCAATGTGTTTGAGCCGAGGCCCCGAGGGAAGACCTTGGAAGGCTAGGCACCGAGAAAAATGTGCAATCTTGGGTTCAGTTATAGCATTCCATATGGTGTCAAAGCATTTTCTCCATTGAGAAAGGGAGATTGCAAATGCCATCTGTGGTTTAGCATATCCACCATGGGAAGATGAGGAGAAATCCATCTATAGCCCAAACTTGGCTTGTAATTAGAAAAATAAGTGGTAGGAAACCACCTCCAATCAAGCCACCAAGGGCGAACAGACTGAATCCCCACTTTATGAATTAAGTAAATAGGGATGGAAGAAAGCAGAAGGTCAAAAGTTTTCTAGTTTGAATGGACAAATGGTACTAAACTTGCATATCTTCCTAGGTCCTAAAATTCATGGTGACCCATGAAAAGAGGTCCTTTGGAGTTCTGATACCACGTTTGCAAGAGCACTAGCCCCTTGAGTCTTGGCGAGGGGAGTACCCTAAATGGAAAACAGGGGAGACCATCATATGTTATGCTGATTCAAGGAGAGGCCATTGTGGAATTCATCTCCAGCCCATCAAAGCCAAGGCTTAATAGCCTCCCAGGCTTTCCAGATGCTCTTGATGACAAAGGAGCCATGAATGACTATGACCTCACACATAATGAGAAGGGTTTGGAAACCAATCCCCTTCCAAGTAGGCCTATTGACAGCGAAGCCGAAAGAAATGCAGTACCAAACCAATGACAAGAGCGCGTATGCATATCTCTTTGCCATTTCTACAGATAGCCAAGCCAACTAATCTGTGAGAAAAGATTTAATTATAATATTCTTTATAATTGAAGGAGGCGATTTATTTATTATTATTGTTTTTATCTATGGAATCTTCAGAGTATTGAATAACTTTGCTAAACATGAATTGTTTGTGTCGCTTGTCAATTTTGATGCCTAGAAAGCTTTGCAATCTAGAGTTTTCAGTAGTCGGGATGATCCTCTTGTCATAAATTATATCCATTTCAACTACTTTTCTAATGTATTGTAAATAAATAGTAATAAATAAGTTAGATTCAGTATGGTGGAACAGATTTAAATTGGGACAAGCTAATTTCCACCCAAAATGTACTGAAGAAAAAAAAGTCAAATTTTTATTTTCCCTAAGAAAACTATTTTTCAAATTTTTTTGTTCTACAAACTATGCAAACTATGCAGATCCATGATGTTTTCAAATTTTTTAATATTAGTCAACTGTACAGTTTGGATATAGGATAGCCTCATCCATCCAAATTTTGGTGAAATCCAAAGATTGATATAATTTTTTAAAATTATAAATTATAGACTATTACATTATGTATACTAGGTCTAGGTATTATATTTAAGTAATTTTGATTTCTCCATTGTTACATATTTTATCTTTTTAATTTTAATTTTTTTTTCTTATTATTTTTAGCATTGGTTAATAAGAAAATAGATGAAGGATAATATTATAATATCAAAAAAATGTACAAATTTTTTAATGAATAATACAATTTATTTTATGATATTAATTCTCTATTTGATTAGTTGAATTAATTTAAAGGAAACTAAGCGATTGCAATAATATTTAGATCTAAATCAAACATAATCTTTACCTTTAGCTTTTGATAACTATAACATCATAGCTCATTTGATTTTCTTATGTCTCATAACACAATCAAAACTTCTAAATTCATCTTAAATAAATTGAATGGCTTTGTTTTCTATTTCATAACACAATCAATACTTATAAATTCATCTTAAATTTAATGGTTGTTAGATCTTGAATAGATTGAAAGTAATAAATGATTATTATATTATAATATAACATTTTTAAATTCAAACATTGCAAAATTGTACTTTCTACAACTTTTGGAGGGAATAAAAAAAATTTAAAAAATTGACTTTTATATTTCTTACAATTTTTCCAAAGTTGTGTCATTATAAATCATAAACTATAACGTAAGGAGGAAGTCATGCCAACATTTCCAATTCGAAACATACCCTAAACTAGGAAACTTCTTGTCAAAACTACAAAGCTCACCTAGTTACGCAACATTGAAGCACTTGGAAAATAATAATGGAGGTGAATTGATTGGATTCACCATGATAATTAAACACAAAATACACACTATAGACACTTATAGAAATTATAAACTCATTTTATTGCATGATCAAAAAAATCTCTTTGCTATCACAAATGGTGACAAATAAATTCCTTCCTTCTTCAACTATCCCTTGATTTGTTACTTCTATCAAAATAGGTAGCACAATTCTCCCTATTACTCTGGCTTTGATTCGTTTGTCACAAATGGTGATAGGATTTCTTTAACCTAGTTCTAATACCACTTGTTGAAACTCAAAATAGTAATACATGTGGATGGACAAAATAAACTTAAATGGAAAAATACTCAACATGTTGTACCACTAATAGATTTCATTAACCATTTCATCCATACCAATAACATTATATGATGCCTCTATTTATGAGGTTTGAGATCATTTCTAGCAACATCTAAGTTAGCTGACATAAGACAAATAAACTTTTCTAAAGCTATCTAAACATAAATGAATTTTAGATCTTTACCAAACCCTATTCAGTAACCCTCTTTGAATTTCTAGAATCCTCTATTATTCTTTTACAATTAATTTGAGGGAAAATTACACATTCCCATAGTAAAACAATGAACTTAACTTCTCTAACATGACTACTCCTACAACAATTTGTATATTAAATTTAATATATATACAATTTTTGATATATTTTAAATTGTTATTTTAAAAAAAAATTGTATTATTATGTTTGAAAAATTATATTTATAATTATAAATGCTATATTGTTCTTAGAGAGGATTATATAGTTTTGGTAAAACCTTCTCGACATAAATGCTATAGCAATCACTTAGTTTACTTTTAATTATTCAACTAATTAAATAGAGAACTAATATTTTTAGAAAAAAATTATATAATTTTTAAGAATTGATTATTTTAAAAATTATAAAATTATCTTTTATCTATTTTCTTATTGACCAATACTAAAAGTAGTTAAAAAAATTCTTTAAAAAAGAAAAAATATGTATCACTATAATTTGAAGAAAATTTAGAAATACTTATGTACGCTACTTGCTATGCATATTGTAATAACTCATAATTGTTAATTAATATATTTTTAAATTATATATTTTTTATGAATAGTCCTTTTCTATTAATAATATATACTAAGAATACAATTCACAAAAAAGGGGCCAGGGGATACAAGATCACCCCGTGAAAGAGTTCACACGGCTGAAGCCAAACTTAAAAACATGGCCTCAACCAGAAATAATAACTATTCATAAAAAAAGAGAGAATAAACCACCTCAAGTTACCAAGGCAGTGTCAACCGAAGGAGGAGGATCATCTTTATCAAGAAATCCCCACGTAGTAGTGGGATTGTAGGGTGGATTGGGGACACTCCATCCATCATTAGCAATAGTAGGATCAGAGGCAACCTCTGCATCCTTAACCTCTGGCCGTAGAGGAGAAATTGCCAAAGCCAGGCGAGAAAATTTCCCAGAATGTGCCCACTAAGGCCCAAGGGGTGGAGCTGGGGACTAGCTAGAACCACCGTGGGGTTGGGAAGCAAAACGATGCCTCCATCTTCCATCACCATCACTGGGAGAGCGGTGGTAGGAAGCTTGGAAGTGTGGCATGTGCAAGTGGTAGCCTGAGGACTGGCGGCCATGAGGCATAGAGGCATCAGCCGAGGCATCTAGAGGAACTTTGGCAATGGTACAAGGAACATTGCCCTAGTGATTTAACAATTTTTGTAAGTGAGCAACTTCTAGGGAAACTTTATTAGCTTGCACTTGGATTTGCATAATCACATTGTTACAAATGCAAGCTTTAGTGTACATAGAAATGTTAACATCCAAAAAACTGTGAGTGAACAAAACATCATTCCTATCTTTCCACAGAGAAAAAAAATTTCCACCCTAAAGGTATGCCAAATCTGAGTGAATTTTTGAGGAATTCTAGGGGAATCACCCAACAGGATCATGTGCCATGAAAATGGTTCAGGCTTGAAAGACTTGAAAAAATCATGGATCCAGTGCCAATAATTTTGAGCACATTTACAAAATCAAAAAATATGCAAAAAGGACTCAAGTTGACCACAAAAGGGGCATCTAGGAATAGGAACCCCAATATGCTTGAGCTGAGGCCCCAGGGGAAGACCATGGAAGGAAAGGCACCAAGCAAAGTGGGTAATCTTGGGTTCTATAATAGCACTCCAAATGGTGTCAAAACATTTTCTCCATTGAGAAAGCGAAGATTGCAAATGCCACCACTGGTTAAGCATGTCGACCATTGGAAGATGGGGCGAGAGCCATCTGTATCCCATATTGGGCTTATAATTGGCAAATGGAGTGGCGAGATACCACTTCTAATCATGCCACCAAGGTTGACTAGACTGAATCCCCACCTTATGAACTAGGTGCATAGGGATGGAAGACAACAGAAGGTCATAAGTCTGTAGATCCGTACTGACAAGGTGGTACTAAACTTGCATATCTTCCCATGACCTAAAACTCATGGTGACTCTTGAAAAGAGATCTTTAGGAGTGTGGATGCCACGTTTGAAAAAACACAGAGCACTAGCACCTTGAATCTTGGCAAGAGGAGTACCCTGAATTGCAAACAGGGGAGACCACCAAATGTTCTGTTGATTCAAGGAAAGCCCATTGCGAAACTCATCTCCAGCCCAACGAAGCCATGGCTTAAGAGCTTCTTAGGCTTTCCAGATACTCTTAATAATAAATGACCCCTAAATGGCCACTGGTTCATGCATGATGAGAAGGGTTTGAATAAAAATCCCCTTCCACGCAAGTCTGTTAATAGGGAAGTTGAAAGAAATGCAGTGCCTTACCAGAATCTTCTAGGCTTTGTCCCTAGAGATAGCTCAGATAATCCATTTTGCACAGAGAGAAAGGCCTTGTTTTTGAGTGGAAAGTAGGCCAAGACCACTAGAATCCCTTGGGAAACAACAAAAATCCCAAGCAACTATGTGAAAACCATGATGGTCAGAACTAGAAGCCCAAAGAAAATCTCTGAGAAAACGTTCCAATTTAAGATAGGAAGCTTTGGATGGTGCCCAACAAGAAGAATAGTAGACATGAGCGACGACCAGAATCTTAGAACAAATTTGAAATTTACTAGCAAGAAAAAGGGGCTTGGTGATCCAATAGTCAAGCTTTTTGCTAATCTTGGCAAGCACAACATTCCAAAGCTCCACAGGAGAGGCCTGGAAGGCAAAGGAAATGCCAAGAAAGAAAAATATTTCCCCATGAGTAACCCATTTCCACTAGAACTGCTAAGCCAAGGTGGAGCTAGCAAAAAAGACTGGCAGTAGCAAAGCATTTTATGCCGTTGAATGGCAGAGCTAGAGGCTTGACAAAAGGTGTCCAGACAATTTAAATCATTTTTGATATTTTCTTCATCCTCAAGAAGTGTAAGAAAGGAATCATCAGAAAAATGACCATTGACTAACTGGGAGGAAGAATCAAGCAAGGAAATGCCATGAACCAACCCTAAAGACATAGAATGAGCTAACAAATAGCCAAAACCTTCAGTAGCAAGGACATAAAGTGCTAGAGCTAGAGGGAAACCTTGCCTGATTGAAAAAAAAAGTCCAAAAGCCTTAGATTACAAATTATTGATGGTAATGCAAGTGTTAGCATCACCAAAGAGCATCTCCACGGATTGAAGAAAATTGGGGCCAAAACTCAGAGCCTTAAGCATAGCCAAGATGAAGGCCCATTCAATGCGATCATAGGCTTTAGTAAAATCAATCTTTAAAAAGATAGCCTGCTACTTGGACTTGCAAGCCCATTCCATACTTTCCCAGACAACAATGATGTTGTCAAGAATATATCTGGACTTGATGAAGCCAAATTTGCTCAAGCCACACAATTAAAAGCAACATGTGCCTGATTTTGAGAGAGTGCACCTTGCCAATGATCTTATAAGACACATTCATAAGGGTAATGGGCCTCCAATTGCATATGTCCTTAGGATCACCAGCTTTAGGTATGAATTTGATATTCCCCTTATTTATTATCACTCATAAGCTTTTAGTATGATATGCTTTGAGATAGACTTTGTGCAGGTCAGGACCTATTTGTTCCCAAAGGTGTTTGTAAAATTCATAGGGAAAGCCATCACGCCCAGGAGACTTGTGATCCGCCATGGAGTAAACTGCCTCTTTAAGGTCTTTGAGGGAAAGAAGTTGCTCACAGAAAGCACGTTGCTCAACCATAAGGCAGTTTGGAGTAACAGAGATACACTTTCTGAGAGCCTCCTCCTGGACAACCAAATTCTCCTACGAAGCAAAAATTTTCTCATAATGATGAACGAATGCTTGCAGGATGTCAAGGAGACTAGATAGAATGGTTGTTCCTTGCTTGATCTTATTAATCCCAACATTGGTATGATGGGCTCAGAGAGCCTAAAAGAACTCCTTCGAGGCTTTATCGCCAACCTCCAACCAGTAGAGACGGGCCTTGATTTGAGCTCCACGGGCAGCATAGTTGTCAGCAATTTTCTTGTCATGGCGAAGCTTGGCAAGATGAATTTGCAAATCCACATCGAAGGGGTTGAAGGTGAGAGCCTCAGAGGCTTTTTTGAGGGCGAGGATGTTGGCTTCATAAGAGCGTTTCCTGAAAATTTCTAGTTGGCACCAATAGATGCGCAGAAACCACGTAGTTCTGGTAATGGCATCATTCCACCATTGAATCCATCCCCACTAGGGTGGTGGACGTGGCTCCAAATTCTAGACACGTTGGATGTGCGAGATGGTGGAAGCATGTAGCAGTACAGATGTGTTGAGGAAAAATTAAGACTTGGCCACCTTGGGACAACTATTTGCCAAGAAATGACAAAATAGATGAGATAGTGGTCGGATAACGTCACATTTGTCAGGGGAATGACAGGTAGATCTCAATTTTCAGAAAAAGAGAAAAATATTGTGTAGAGGTCATAGCACAATCGAGACGTTTTAAAATGCGATCATAGCTAGCTCAAAAGTTGGACCAAGTGTGTCAGACCCCACTACCCTGGTGGCAATTTATATTGGGATAAAAAAGGCCCAATTTATTTTGCATGTACTACCAGGCTTCTCTTTCCCCAGCTGTCCACCGAAGGGGTAGAATGCCTTCTTTGTTAGATGCTACTTCAAACATATTGAAGTCCCCACAAATGACCCAAGTAGCAAGAGGCAAGTTGTCAGCTAGCCAAACCGACATCTGGGAACTTTCTATAGCATCATTGGAGGTATAAAAATTAATGACTCCAAAAGAATGATTGTGAATGGAAAGAAAAAAGCCAGATAATTCTATGTGTGGGGTCAGAACCGTGCAAAACAATAGCAAAATGAAGGCAAGGTGATAAGAGAGTAACTACACCACCTCGGCCAAGTTCATGCTAAGAGGAAAACATAATGCCATCCTGCCAAATGATGCGACACGTAGCAGAAAGCATGAAACCAAAAATCTTAACTTCTTGCAGATAGGAAAAATCTAAATTACCAAGTCTATGATGGGTGTCTCGGACATAGAATTTTTTGGGGTGGTCTGAAAGACCTCGAACATTCTAGGAGAAGAACTTCATGAGAACTCTTCCATATCATCCTCGTCCTCAAGAGAGGAGTAGCTATTTTGCAAGAAGGTAGAAACTAGGTGGAAGTTAGATGGGAAATCCTTTGAGCTAACAACCTGTCATTTCACTTCTAGTTTCTCTGCACATCTAGGAGGACTACAAGAATGCATTGTCGTTGATGGCACGATGGAAGAAACTGCAAGAGGAGCACGAACCCCAACCAAGGCAGAAACCCTGGCTGTAGCCTTAATCCCCTACGTACTAGCAAAGTTTGGAATAGGTGCAAAACCCCCAAAATAGGCGCTGTGGAAGTTGCTTGTGGCCCCATGCTAGCTGGTGCGAACGCTCCTATGGGAATAGGAGGAACTGCAGTGAATGCTGCATAAGACTACTTGGGGGACAAGGGATTCAAGGGATCCTTGCCATTGCGGCCAATAGTAACCCATTCTTCTTTTTTTCCTTTGACCTATTTGGCAGGTGCTTCTTTAGGCGTGGGCTTGACTCTAGGTGTAGCTAGAGGGCAATCGTTGATCTTGTGTTCCACGGACTGGCACCTATAACAGGTGTTAGGTAGATCTTTGGAAAGATCAACATTGACACAAACGCATCGCTCTAGGCGAGCATTAAAAAATTTCTCAGGCTCCTTGGTGAAAACTTTGCCAAGAGTTTTGGCAATGGACTCAATGAAAGACCAGCAGGGCAAGGGAAGACCTAGAAACTCAACCCACACAGGAAGCCTAAGCTTTTTATCATCCGAGATTGTGAAGTCGGGGGACCATTTTTGGAAAACAAGCACAAAAGAATGCACAGACGAAGGTCTGTTGTTAAAAATCATGTCTTCTTGCAACGGGTTAGTGAAGTGAAATAAAAAAAAACCTTTGGTAAAGTTTTGCACAGCATCAAGGCAGACTCCATGAGGAGTCCAGCATTTGTTAACCCAGTCTTGGAGCATAGCTTCAGGAGGAGTCCTACCAATAAAATAACCTATCAAGGTATGTTGCTCTAACCAGTCACAAGCAGCATCAAATTCTTGTTAAGGAAGGATAATGTCAAGATTACCTCGTGAAAGACCCTCGGGACAAACTTGCATAGGCGTTTGTTTATCGCTGGCCGGAGCCATAATATCCTAAACTAAATGCTCCCACAGTGATTGTGGTTTGACAAGTGGTGCCTACAGGAGGAAAGCTCAGACGAAGAGTCATACACAAGAAAACTAGAAGTTCATATGAAGCAAGAAACCCTAGCCGAGATGAGGAATTTGATAACAAAACATAACTCTTTCAAATTATATTAATCTTTGTATTTCATGAAAAATTGGATCTCTTGTATCATAGTTAATCCAACTTTTTATTACTATGTACATGCTCAAATGGATCATCCCGACTACTGAAAACTCCAAATTGCGAAGCTTTCTAGGCATCCAAACTGACGAGCGACACAAACAATTCATGTTTTCCAGAGGTATTCATTACACGGAAGATTCCATAGATAATAACAATAATAATAATACTAAACTTACCCTCTTCAATTATAACATAGTTAAATCTTTTCTCAGTACAGATTAGTTGGCTGTCTGCACAAATGGGGAAGGGATATGCGTACGCGCTCTTATTGTTATTGTTATTGGTGATGGTGTTTCCTACATCTGCCTTGGGTAAAATAATGCATGCATTATTTTCTGAGAATATATTCTGAGATACATATTTTACTAATAGGGAAGTTGTTGGTAATTACATAGAGTCGATGGATTATGCCTACAGAGACGGATCTCGCAAGATTTGCGGATTTTGGAGAGGTGAATTTGACGGGCAATGCTACGATGATGCTAGCTGTGCTGCTACTGACCATGCCGCTTTTGGGTTGTTCATTGCTACTGCGAGGGCCGCACTGGCTTGTATCTGTTATAAGCTCTGTTAGAATAGTTGTGCCCCAATTGGACTTTCATCTGTTATGAGTAAACGTAGAGTGAATTAGATTAGATTTTGTATTTTACTTTTTAATTCAACTCAATAATTTTGAATAAATCTATTATAAGGTGAATTACGTTCAGTGGATCTAATTGTTTCAATGGTATTTTTTAAATATTATTATTGATTTCTTAAAAATGTTTGAAGTTTATTATGAATCAATGAAATTTCAATAGTATTATACAGTTGTAGAAAACTTTTCAATGATATGAAGAACTATTTTTTAAGATCAATTATTTAAATCAACGCTTCATTTTTGTATAAGTCTATTTATATAAATTTTTGCATCTTCAAAGAAATCAAAATATCTCCTCCTCTCACATAGATTATTAAACATTCATGTAGAATCTAGTATGTACTATATAGATTAAATTGTTATTTTTCAGATAGATTTATATTACTCTTTCTTTAGGAAAATTAGAAGAATATGTTTCTTGTAAACTTTTGTGTAGTCGAAAATAGTATTATTAACTTCAAATAATTTAATATAAATAAATTTAATATAATTTTATAGCATTAAAATTTTGAGTCAGCTAGATAACCTATGAACAGTATGGAAATAGTTAAAGAACACATTCTTTTACCATATACTATTGGGAAAACATATTTATTCAATACCTAATCTCTTTGGATCTTCCATACTAATTAAATTTGTACTATGTTTCACTGGAACTTTATATTACTTTTTCTTTGTCCCCCTATTAGGAAAAGGTTTTTTTAATGGACATAAATAGTTTTGAACCTGTTGATTGCATAGTGCAACATTCTGTTTGATTTGCAAAATCTTTAGATGGACTACAGACGAGTTAGTAATTTGAATTTGGGAAGTGATTAAACATAACTTCTTTGGATGAACCCTGTAAGTTGTGAAATATGTATTTATGTTCTCATTTATGGCAATTACTAGGAGCTTTTAACTATTTTACAGTTAAGTTCATTTGATTTTAACATACATTGAATTAGATTAGATTTTATATTTTATATTTTTATTCGACCCAATAATTTTGAATAAACCTATGATAAGTTGAATTATGTTCAGTGGATCTAATTGTTTCAATGGTATATTTTTAATATTATTATTGAATTCTTAAAATTGTTTGAAGTTTGTTATGAACCAATGAAATTTCAATAGTATTATACAGTTGTAGAAAAATTTTCAGTGATGTGAAGAACTATTTTTTAAGATCAATTATTTAAATCAACACTTCATTTTTGTATGAGTCCATTTATATAATTTTTTGCATGGTTTCCCTTGTGAATTTTACAAAATCTTTTGGGATGAGATTCGACTAGACCTGCATAAGGTTTTCCTTGAAGCCTACAATTCTTGCTCTCTAGGCAATATTATTAATAAGGAGACTATTAAATTTATACCTAAGGTGGGTGACCATGAAGATATATGCAATTGAAGGCCCATCACTATGTTAAATGTCTCCCAAAGCTCTCTCTCTCTTAAAATCTGTCATATTCTTCCTTAGATTATACGCCCCAAATAGACGGGTTTTATCAAATCCCGTTATATCCTGGACAATATTATTGCTGTGTGGGAAGAGATGGAATGGGCTTGGCATTCCAAGCAATAGGCTATGTTTCTCGAGATTGATTTTGCCAAAGCTTATGACTGAATTGAGTGGCCTTTCATCCTTGCAATGCTTCACGTGCTTGGGTTTGGCCCTACTTTTCTACAGTCAGTCTAGATGCTTTTTAGGGATGCCTCTTCTTGCATCTCCATTAATGGATGCCAGTCTCAAGCCTTTGGACTTTATCGTTCAATTCGACAAGGCTGCCCACTCACACCCTCTTTATATGTGTTGGTGGCTAAATGTTTTGGGCATTTGCTTGCAAATGCCATCTCACAAGGGAGTGTCCATGGTATTTCCCTCCCAGATTCCCCTAATCAGCTTGTGAATGGTCATTTCATAGATGACTCTTTCCTCACTATCATTGAAGATGAAGAGAATCTTGCCTCTATTTTGCAATGTCTTGACACATTCTGTCTTGCTTCAGGGTCCGCTATTCAGTGGCACAAAACCCTTTGCTATAGGCAGTCTTCTCTTTCTCATCTTGTTTGGCTTGGGCAATATCAATGAAAATGGGTTCAGCATGGGGAAGTTTTTCATTTTCTAGGCATCCCTTTTTCCTTCCAAGCCTTAGTCATTGAGCTTGGAATGTAGTTCTTGCAAGAATAGAGAAGAATCTGGAGTATTCGATCACCAAACCTCTCTCTCTCTCTTGTAGGAAAATTTCAGATTTGTTCCAATATGTTGGCCACTAGCCATGTGTACTATTCCTCCTATTGGGCTCCTTCAAAGGCCTCTTCTATCAAACTTGATGACCTATTAAGTGATTTCCTCTAGGCATCAAATGCTTCTCACCAGGGCTCTCATAGAATTTCTTGGGATTTCTACTCTCTTCCCAAAGAGTTTGGTGGCCTAGGCTTGTTGTCCACCTAGAAGCAAGGTACTGCTTTATATTCCAAATGGGTGATTTGAGCTCTTTTTGGGAATGAAGCTTGGAATATTTTGTCAAGACAATGCATTTCCTCAGGCTTTCTGATTCACTGGCCAACCTAGAAGGGGATTGGTTTTTAGACCCTTCTTGTCACCACTGAACCTATCTAGATCAGGGCACTTTTGTTGCCAAGAGTATTTGGAAAGCCTGGGAAGCAGTTAAGCCCTGGCTTCATTGGGTTGGTAATGGGTTCAGAGATGGGCTCTGCATGAACCGACACAATCTGTGATGGTCACCATTATTTGCTATCCAAGCTGTTCCCTTGGCTAAGATACATGGGGCTAGTGCTCTACATTTTTTAAAATGTGGCATAAGAAGTCCGAAAGATATTTTCTCTAGAGTTATTATGAGCTTTCAATCATAGGAGGATATGAAAGGGCAATTTTGGCTCACTCGTCTAGATTGATAGACTTTTGATCTTCTAGTTTCTACAATGCCCCCACATTTGTTACATAAAGTTGGCATTCAGTCCTCTTGCCCTTGGTGGAAAGATAGGAAGTGGTATCCAGACACCCAGGTAACTAGCTATAAGCCTAGGATGGGCAACTAATGGCTAGTTCCTCACCTGCCCATGGTTGAATTTCTCAACCAACGATAGCATTTGAAATCTTCTCACCGTACTTGGATTCATAGGTTCTCCACTATGTAGCAAGCCATTACTGAGCCTAAAATTGCACATTTTTCCTAGTGTATTCATTTCTAGGGTTTTCCTTTGGGCCCCTAGTTGTGACACCTAGGTGTTCCTAACCCCCATTGCCCTTTGTGGGTCAACCAAAGACTTTTTTGCACATTTTTTGGTTTTGTAGATGGGCTCAATGTTACTGGCAATGAATCCATGATCTCTTTTTCCCCTTCTACCCATAACCTTTCTCTTGGCATATGGTTGTTCTGGGTGACAACACTCAGATTCCCTTTAAGTACTCGAATATGTGCAGGATCATGGTGTGCCAAAAAGTGGCGATCTGAAAAATATGTAGTTCTAAAATGCCTCAAAGAATTTCAAAATCTATTCCCACTTTTTTCCCACCCATCCTGATACTAAATGAAAACAATTAATACCTTTATAATTCCTACTATATCTTTCAATACCAACCTTATACGATCATCTTTAAAACATCCTGAAAATGTGTTTTTGGCATGTTCTTATGTGTTTTTTACTTCAAGCATGTAGCTGACGACTTTTTTTAAGCCAAAATTTGATGTAATGAAAAGGGTTTCTTAATAATGTTCTTAGCTTTTCATAAATGTAAATTTTGTCAAATTACGAGTTCAGTAAGTAATTATTACTTATTTTCTAATGGAGTTAGCTATAAAGTGTTGATTGACATACTGGTTGAAAAATAACTATAACTTTCAAACCGTATAAGATTTGTGAAATCCAAAAGATGTGTCACATTCTATGCTTTGACTAGTATAAGAAAAAAAAAAGAAACTTAATTTTGATTTTTTTTTAACTAGTCAAGGTGGTCAGACACGAGAGTTTTTTAATTCTGAAAATAGTATAGTAGAAAATTCATAATTAATTATTTATTTAGAATAAAAATTGCCAAAAATATGCGTCACATCCAGGCATGAGTCTAATTTTAATATCTAAAATTATATTTAAAAATATTATCATTTGATTATGATTAAGGTGGTCAGACATACACCTACTTTTTATTTTTGCCCTGAAATTTTTGTAGTACTGCATTAAAATCCAAACTTTTGACCAATCAAATAATTTTTTCTCTAGATAAGGCCTTGTATTTTAGAAACTAGATTCAATTTCCTACACATTATTTTCTCACAACTTTTTGATATAAAGTCCAGAACCACTTTAAAATTATGTGTCAAGTTGACATAAACCTGATTTGCTGGTTTTTCACTGCCACTTAAGGCCATAGTTTGGTACACCATGATCCTGCACATACCCACTCTAGAAATATGGCATGCTTTTAGATTGGAGATCTTATTTACCATTTGGAAAGATCACAATGCAATTATTTACGCTAACAAAACACTTGAGATTAATGTTGCGATTTACACTAAAGCATGTATTTATAACAATGTCATGTTTCAAATTTAAGTACAAACATATGAAGTGGTTCTAGAGGTGGCTCACCTATAGGAGCTTTTGGCTCATTGGGGATATGCCCCCTATAACGTAGCTCATGTTTTTCCAGATTTAACCTTCGGCAATCATACTCCTCCTCGTGGTTGTCATCAAGGATGTAGCAGTTCTACTCATTGCTCACATGCCTCGCTCTTAGTCACACTGCACTCCCAATGGTGGTGCTTTTGGTTAGTGCCACTCTTCTGGAGGATCTTTTGGTTGACACTATTCTACTTCACATCATCAAAGGTCTAGCTTTGGGTAGTTCCCAATGGCTCCTCCTACTACTCTCTACACGCTCAGACCCCAAATGGGTGTTTCCTCAACTAGACTTAGCCATTTCTCCTCCTAGGGCTGAGGTAGAGAAAAATGAAGATAATGTTGTTGTAGTTGATGATAGATGGGCTCCCCCTGAATCATCTACTCACCCCACCCTTGGATGGGGTTCTGATAAGGATCCTCCTCCCTCGGCTAGCACTGCACTTGCAGCTTGAGGAGTTTTTATGTTTTCTAAAGTTTTTTTTTATGAATAGTTGATTCTGGCATTTGGCAATATGAACTCGCAGGCTGATCCTATTTCCCCCAGCCCTATTTTTGGTGAATATATATATTTATTATATTTTTTTAATATAAGGAATGGACTATTCATTAAAAAAAAATTAATAATAATAAAAAAAAATTTAAAAATTTAGGTGAGCTTCATCATCACTTTCTTCATTGTTTATGACTGGCTTGAACACCTCTCTTGAGACATTTAATATAACAAATACTTTGCTACTTTCTGCTAATATCAATTCTAATAACATATGACATGTTTCTTATGCACTAATGTCTCTTTCAATCAGGGTTTTAGTTAGTAGTCTCTTATATGCCTTTGATGTTGCTTCATCTCGATTTTCAATATTTGCAAGTCTTACCAACATTTGATGATATGTCTCAAAACTCTTTTATGCTTTTGCTACATATTTCACAATATAAATTATTACATGTTCCTAAAAGAACAGTTTGCCAATCTACATTTTCTCTCCATAACTAAAGTATCATATGATTATGCATGTTTAATCAATCATCATTTCTTCCTGGTTCATATATTTTATCTCCTATTGTTGGATCTTTGAATAATCTTGATCCATCCAGATGTAATGGCCATGGTGCATTGTACCTATAAAATAAAGAAAACTATTAGCTTGTACACTAATTTTTCATTTCTTAGTAAAAAAAAAAGAATTTATATAATTATCTTACCTACAAACCATTTTCCCTCTTTTTTTTATGAAGGCAAGCGCCCTCTTTGCGTATTGTATGGCATTCAACACAATTGAGAAACTCTTCATAATCATGTTCAAAGTCTACTTCATTTAGTTGTTGTGTATTTCGAAGGCATGGATGTTGTGTAAAATTTTGTAGGATCTATTATTAAAGATATAACATATTTGATTAAGTATTTAAAATTTTAAAAAAGCATAATATATGTCGAATACTATAGAAGAATTGGTATCATACTTGTATGATTCGTTGATGTGGATCTTCCCTTGGATTCCATGTATGTATAATAGAATCAAAATATTTTTGAACTATCTTGATTTCATCATGATTTCTCCAATTAAGGTTGTCTATGTTAGGTGCTCCCTCTAACCATATGAATCCATGCATATGTGGTGATCCTCTATGTTGCCATTCATATCTTGACCAAAAATCTTTTACTTTCATTCCGTTTACTAGTACTTCCTTTCAAAACATTGTATATCTTAGATGCATATAATATGCAACAATATGTGGGTAGTCAATAATATTTTTTTGTCACCATTTTTGTGCTTTTTGTGGATTAGATTGTTCTATTCTTGGCATTAATGCATGTAAGTCGGGCCAATACATATCCGCTGCACTCAAAGTAAAGAAAATTGTTAGTGTTCCAATTTGATGCAAGAGGTCGCTTAATTCAGCTCGACATTTTGTCCAATAAGACCTTGTACCCCTTAGAGTTGTATGAAAATGCATCAAGCGATCTACTAGATGTGAGCAAGGGACATTTTGTATATGTTCTCATAACTCATTGAGTATGATTGGCATATCTTGCAAGCTCTTTTTGGCAAATACTACTGATGAATTTTGTGAATGATGTCGCATGATCATATTCATCATATAATACCTAAATCATGGGTTTCATCCAAAGATATGACCTCTATATCGAAGTAGATTCTTAACAAATTCATGAAGATAGACTCTTCTCAATCTTGGCTTGATCCAATCGCATCATCCATCTAGAAATAGTGTTAGAAAAGCCATATCAAGTAATCCTTCTATGACATACTCATTCACTGGAGATGTGCCAATTCTTGGCCAATCAATTAGTGATCTAGGATCTACAGTTGGGTTATTTATCCATGCATGAATTAGTTCCATCTCTCTTCATTCATTTGGTGGTTTAGAGGCCATTGATGTAGCATGATTGATAATATTTCCTTGATCCATCTCCATTATTGGACTTGCAAATACATATTCGTTTGCATCTGAATCAAATTCCATATGAACTAAGTTTAACTGATCAAAGATGTTATCATCTAAATTGGATGTAAGCTCACCAAGTGCATTTTCATCAATTTGAACATCTCTATAGAACTTATCATGATTTATGTTAAATTGAAGTTCTTTGTAAACCCTCTCTTTATTGATTGTAAAATTATAACTTGTTCTACGTTGATCCTTCTTATGAACAATGATAATCGGTAAATATTTTATGCGATGTGGTAAGATTTTAACTATTTCTCTTACTTCTTGTGGAAAACTTATGGTATGGCCTTTATATTTAAATTTACCTCTAGTTGCATATGTAACTTGAAGAATGGGGTTGATACGTGCTATCAACATTTCTTCTATTTGTGTTAGATTAGAAATTTGTAATGGTTGTGGACTGGGATCCATGTTGTTTGATGCTAAAAATTGATGTTCATTCTTTTCTTGTCGACATCGATGACAAATAGGGCCTTCAGAGACCTGTGCAACCTTCATTGAAAGATAACTTTCTTGAAAAATGTAGCACATACTTGGCATAGCAAGTTTATCTAGTCCATTTTGAAACATTATTTGTAACGTCCTCAAGTCAATCCCATTATTTTGAATAGTATTGATTGTCCCCCTATCGACTCTATTTTTTTTTCTTTTCAATTGTCTTTGTATTCTTATTTGTGTGTGAACTCCTGTTGTAAATTATAATTGCTTGAATCAACATTCATAAGATCATCTACTCAATCAGTTGTTGTTTGTAGAACACGACATATTGTCATAGAATTCATTCCATCAGAACTAAGCCCACCATTTTCATGATATTGAGCTTATCCTTGATTTGAGTCATGTTTACATAATTGTATTTTTTGTATTTCTCTTTTATTCAATTCATCTAGGCTCATAGCTCTTTTTATTTGTCTTCTCACTATATTTTGATTATCATGAGATGTTTGTCTATGATGTGCTCTCATCTTATTTGCATGTTGTCTCATTTCTTCTTCAATCTCTTCCACTGTCATGGTTTCCCTATGCTTTACATGTCTTTCTCTATCAAGTTGGTTTCAATGATTTCTTTCTTCTTCTCTTTCTGCATTAGTCATTTGTTCTCATCATTGTCTCATATAATTTCATGCATATTCTCTATGTTGTATTTTTTGCTCTTCATTTGCAGGACTTGTAGCTTCCTCTGTTTGACCATTATTCCTTTCTTCACATCATTGTCTCATATAATTTCGAGCATATTCTCTTCGATTTTGTCTTCACTACTCTTCATTCTCAAAATTTAGTTTTGGACGAGGCATTCTAGAAAATGTAAATGTGATAACTTAAAAAGTAATAAGATTTAAATTAGTAATCTTTCACAAACAAATAAAACATAAAATATATTGAACTGTATATTATTTTAAATATTTAATACAAAAGGAAAACCATAGCCTTAAAAAACTAATAGCATATTCAACATATTTTCTAGTGAATATATATTATCAATCTGAACTTGTCAATCTTACTAATTAATAATGTTAAACTTGCAAATGTTGACATTATTATAACAATGATTTTGAAATCATCATTTTCAAAATTAAAATTGATAACAAATAAAATATGTCAAAATTGGAAAATATTTTTAAAAATAAATTAGATATATTTTCACTATTTAAAAATTTAATATATTTCTACACAAATCTATTTGAAAAATATGTCTAACTATATATAATAGATTCCTTAAAAATAATTTAAATATGTGAATTGTGTCTCTCCACATTCCCCAATATTATATATCTGGGTAGAAATGCTATTATCAAAGAAAACTATTAAGAAATAACAAATGATATTTTTAAAACATATATACTTCTTATCTTATAACTATAATAATAATAGAAAAGCAAGGGTCGACTAAATGTTTTCTTTTTAAATTATAATACAATAGTTTCAAAATCATAACAGTTGGGCCTGTCAAGATTATAAATCATAGAATTACAGCTTTATTGAGTCTTGAAATTTTTTTAGCCAATTTGTGAAGATATTCCATACTTACAAAAGTACGATTGGTGAGTCTGGATTCAATGGAAAATTAATCCAAGAGGGAATTCCTTGCCGGAATAGGTAAATTAGCCGATACGTCTGAGAAATATCACAGATTTTGAATTGGCATCTTACATGTGCTATCGTGAGATTAGGGATCTGTTTGGCCTCTGCATGAGCTTCAAGAATCCAGCAATATACTTTTATTGTTTAAATTTACTTTTGATTACCAATCAGAAGGAATCCCAAGAAAATAAGTGAATTATTACCTTTTACCTTATTTCATGCGCTAAAGCCCTTCTCTATTTTAGCTACAAACTTTCACTTTTTGGCATTGAAATATTGTTCAATCAAGGTTTAATTTTCAGTAAAGGTATATTTATATCATTAATTTTATGGCATGTAACAATTCATTACAAAAATTTCACATGTTGTCGGCTTTAAATTTTTAATATTAAAAAGTTAATGTTAACATGGTCACAACATTTCTCCAGGTTACACTTCTCGGCATAAAAATAATCAACCAAAGTAGTTACATTGACTGATTGCACAAATAGAAAATTAATACTATGTGCCCGGTTAAACATCAGATACTAAGCTTCCTTTCAATAGTTTTCTCCTTAGTGTGACCATATAGTTTTCTCCTTAGTGTGGCCTTGATATTAATTGATAAGATAATAGACAAATAAGTAAATTATTTGGTTTTAAACTTACATTACTTCCTCTTAAGATTGATATTACAAGTTTAATTTGCATTAATACACGCTTTATCAATAAATTTATATTATTATTTTAAATAGAACAAAGTTTGAAGGAGATGTTTATATATATATATATATATATATATATATATATATATATATATATATATATATATATATATATATATATATATATATATATATATATATATATATATATATATATATATATATATATATATATATATATATCGAGATTATAATTTATCTTTATTATTATTTATATGGCACAAGAGCTACTTCTCTTTTTCAAGGCTATTTATCTCTCATCCTCTCACTTTATCACTAACCGTCATCTCCTTCTATCACTCACATCACTCACTCACTTTATGGGTAAGGAAATAAAGTTTTGTATTAGGGATAGTATTTAGGATTATGATTCTAGTTAAATTTCTTTATGATTATGATTATGATTATTTTTTATTTTATTAGAGAAAACGTTAGGATTTAGGTATACGTATTTATGAATTGGATTATGATTCCAAGTTCATGATAAAGACTTTTAGTAAGTTCAAGGTTTATATGTTGGTTAGAATGTGATGCATAGGGTTTAGAATTACTCCATTTTAAGGATTAGGATTAATGTTAAGATTAATTTAGACTAAAATTTTTTTTTTAATATTTTAACAATATGATGTACTTTTTGTTTTCTTTTTTTCAATTTTTTTTGGTGAAATACATAAATTCACCTTTTTCTTAACACAATAAGAAAATTTTTAAGTAGATATCCTTCTTCAAAATTTTAATGAAATAATATGTCATGAAAATATATGATAATTTATTTTTTAAAATACTTTTAACACAAAAAGTTTCTAAACTTAAAAGATTGTACTGTTCTTAAAATGTTGGTATCATTTTATTTAATTTAAAATATATTTGTTACTATAAATAAGAAATAAAAAATATTTTTGATCCTTTCATAAATTAATTTCTCATATTTGTTTATATTCTTTTTGTCAAACATTAAATTTTTAATTTTAATATTTTTAAACAATTAGAAATAACTTTTAGATTTGATCTTTTCACATTTTGAAATTAAAAATTATTAGAAATAACTAATTCCACTTCATTATTTTTTAAGGAGCTAGAAATATTTTTTAATACTAAAATTTTTATAAGTACTAGCTTATATATATTTTGTAGATATATAGAGAAGCTTTTGATTTTTAACCTCTTACACTTCCTCACTATTTATCATCAATCTCTACCTCATGTCTATAAACTCTTCCCTATTCTCTCACATTGACTCTGTCAATTACCATAGATTTATCGATTAGATGCCCTAATTATCCTCCTACTTGAGCTCCATCTTGTCTCTCTCACTCTCCTTTTCTCTTTGCCTCATCTCTTCCTTCTAATAATATCCTATAATTAAAATCTATGTTTAAGGCATCTTCTTCTTACTATTTACATTTTCTCCCTTTTGAGTCATCATTATTTTCTATATTCTTATTTCTAATTATCCTCATGATAAATCTCTATATGATGTTGCTCCTTCTTCCCCTTCTCTGGATCTTCCTCCTATCTACCCCATTCCTTTCTTAATTTTTCATCTTCCTCATCTCAATCCCCTTCCCCTTTCTAATTTTATCCCCTTCTCCATTTTTCACTATATATTCTTGATGTTGCTCCTTCTTCCCCTTCTCTGGATCTTCCTCCTACCTACCCCATTCCTTTCTTAATTTTTCATCTTCCTCATCTCAATCCCCTTCCCCTTTCTAAATTTATCCCCTTCTCCATTTTTCACTATATATTTTCCCTGGCTAACTTCTATGTGTGTCTCATGTGGCTAACTACTTTATCTCCATATTTAACACTACTCATTTCCCTCACCCCCCAATCTCTAATTAAATCAAATTAAAGGTTTATTATTAAGGGTAGGATTCAAAGATTTAATTTGGTTTAGGTTTACTCAGTATAAGATAATGTTCAGTTTAGAAGAAAGCCAATTTTTTAGCTATAATAATTTTTTTTAAAAGTATAGTTTAATTGTGGTAACTTATTTAAAGAAATGAAGATAGTAAAATATATATGTTACTATACTTATCTACTACATATATATTTTCTCCATGATTTTGTTTTATTTGTACTTTTTAAAATTTAATTTTTATTTATTAAAAAAAACTAAAAAATTAAAATAATTCAAAGTTTAAAGTACAACATTTTGTTTTACATGGAACAAGATAGATTGCAAAAGAATATATTTTCTACACTAACTCTAGAGTTGTTAAATTTTTAATGCAATTTTCATTGTCCTTCATTTTTGTGTGTGCTTTTCATTCTAGATTTTATTTTATTTTAAATATGCTTTATAAATTTCATAGTTAGCATATTTCAATTCAAATGCTTTGTTTTATCTTTGGTGACCATTTAATACAAGTGAACATTATATTAAGTGAATAGAGAGAGAGAAGGAGAGTGAAATGGAAAGGTAAGAGAAATAAGGTAGATATAGAGGGAGTAATAGGAGAGTGATGTGTGTGTGTGCGCGCTTGCATGTAGATTTGTGTTTACATGCACTTGCCAATCTATGTGTGCATGTGTGTGCATGTGTCTGTGTGAGTACATGTGTGTGGATTCCCATGTGCATATGCATGTGTGTACATGTGTACATGTGTGCATGTGCATGTAGATTTGTTCTTTTACTTGTGTTTGTGATTGTGTGTGAGTGCATGTGTGTGTGTGTGTGTGTGTGTGTGTGTGTGTGTGTGTGTGTGTGTGTGTGTGTGTGTGTGTGTGAGAGAGAGAGAGAGAGAGAGAGAGAGAGAGAGAGAGAGAGAGAGATAAAAAATATGAGGTAGAGTAAGAAGGAAAAGAAAAGAAGGGGAAATCATTAGGAATAAAGAATGGGGAGAATGATATAGATACAATAGGTTGAGGAGAAAAATTAGCACTTAGGAAAATAATTGAGAGAGGTGGATTATAATCTTATGCTAAAAAACTATAAAGTGGAGATACATGACAAAGATATATAATGGGAAAAGGATGAAATATATGATGTAGAAATAGATTGTAATCGGGTGAAGATATTGTTAGAGGGAGAAGAATAGGAAAAATGGGAAGGCCAAAGATATAAGGAAGATATAGAAGTAGAAAAGGGAGAGTGATGTATGTGTCTATGTGTCTATGTAGATGTGTATGCATTTGTTTGTGTGAGTGCATGTATGCATGTGTGTGTCCATATTCTTGTGTGAGTGCACGCGCTTGCCTATGTGTGTGTGTGTGTGTGTGTGTGTGTGTGTGTGTGTGTGTGTGTGTGTGTGTGTGTGTGTGTGTGTGTGTGTGTGTGTGTGTGTGTGTGTGTGTGTGTGCGCGCGCGTGTGCGCGTGTGTGTGTGTGTGTGTGTGTGTGCGTACGCGCGTGTGCGTGTGCATGTGCATGTGTGTGTGTGTGCGTGTGCGTGTGTGTGTGCGTGTGCATGTGTGTGTGCATGGGCGTGGGCGTGGGTGTGTGTGTGTGCATGTGTGTGTGTGCGTGCGCGTGCGTGCATGTGCATGCACACATGTATTTGTGTGATAGAGAGAGAGGTCAAAAACATGAAGTAGACTAAGTGGAATACTAAAATGAGAAGGGGAATACATTATGAAGAGATAGAAGGGGGAGAAGGATATAGATGCAATAGATTGAGGAGGAAAATTAGCACTTCGAAAAAAAATTCTGTGGTGGATGATAGTTTTATGCTAAACAAACATTAACTAGAGATACATGAGAAAGAGATACAATGGGAAAAGTGTGAAATATATGAAGTAGAAATATATTGAAATTTGGGGAAGATATTGTGAGAGGGAGAAGAATGGGAGACACGGGAGGGCAATTGATATAAGGTATAGATAGAAGAAGGAAAGAGAGAGTGATGTGTGTGTGTGTGTGCACGCGCGTGTGTGTGTGTGTGTTTGAGTATGTGTGTGTTTTACTCATGAATGGTCCACACCTATTTTTACATATGGTCATTGCTAAGAGGTAAGTATGGAAGGAAATTTGTGGTTCAACAAGTTTTTTTGTCAATTTAATCTCTCTTGGTCTCCTTGTTGTTAAGTCATTTAGTTGAATAGACCCACAAACTTGAACATTGAACACATTGTTCAATATTTAAGGTTCAAGGTACATTGGACACCTTGATCATTTTAAAGAAGTCAACCATGTTTGGAAAATAACACTCATTTCTAGGATCAAACATGAACATTGAACACTCTTGTTCATTTGTTCAAGTTCAAAGTTCAAAAGTGCATTTTTTCAGGTCAAGTTATGATAGTAATTTCCAGTATTTTGCAACCATGAATGTGAATGTTGAACTTCTTTATAATTCAATCGTTCATGCTTACTTGGTCACAAAAATGAGTTCTCCTAATGCCACATGTCTTTTAGATAGCTCAACACTTATGCAAGTTGCCAAATCTATGGAGCAGATCCACATTAATGAGGAGTTAAGGTTAATAATGAAAAGGTATGGGGTGGTGCATGAAGAACTTGGGTGAGTTATTAATAATTATAACTCAAGTTGTGTCACCAATTGTGTCATCCATATGAATCATTCAAGTCTAGGCTTTATGTTTCAAAAAGTGAAATGCCTTGTTTTCATTCCCTACAATTTTCACTTTTGGATTAATGGTCTATCTCATCTAGGCTTTCTCAGTGATAGTTTAAGTTTTAGCTTCCTACAATTATACATATGCTAAGACTGGTGAGTTCTTATTCTGTAGCTTTCAAGTCATCTTTCCTTCTACATTTTTTTTCAACATTATTTATGTATCTTCCATTCTTCTTAATCCTATCAAGTCTACCCCTTTTAATCCAAAGCTTCCTAAAAAAATTGGAGAGTCAGTAATAAGTAGCATTCTCCCTAACATGGAAGACACCTTCCTTGCTAATTAAGACATAAACAAAATGCTAGCTAGGTTGACAAATTTTCCACCTAGCTCCATTTCCCAAAAAAGTCAGAGATAGTGGTCTATTGCAAGAATCCACATTGCCAAGGGCTTTCTTGTGTCCTCAGTTAGTCCTAGCTTATAGGGATAGATATGATGCTACTGATAAATGTATTCATGCTTTCAATGCCAAATTCCTAATATACATGAGTAGGTTTTCTATTATGGGTGCTTTTTTAATCCCTCCAAGGGAAGGGTATGAAGATTGGACCATCAGTTCCTCCAATGCACAATTTTCCACTAATGTCGTAGAACACAACAACAATATTGCCAAGAGTTAGCTTTTCAAGTCAAAGAGAGGAAGTTCCCATCTTGCTAAACCTTTAACCAAAGAGAATATGATGTTAGAGATTAAATATGTTATCACATTGCTAAATGGGGTAAAAGGAAATCCTCATGCCTTTCATTTAGAAAATTGGATGTATTTATTTGTTTTGACTATCCTAGGAGAAGATAAATTCATTGATTGTGTGGATATAATAGCAACTAGGTTGTGAAAGGAGCTTTCCCAATCCTCTGGAACCATTGGCTCTTACATGACCTCTTACTTGTTCTACATTGAGAAGGTTGAATTCTATCCCTTTCCGAAAATTGATTGGTCAGTTCCTGAAGAAGATGATTTACATGCAATAACTTCACATGTGTTAGCCCAAACAAAGCTATGACTGAAAAACCAAAGACATTCAAGAATAGGGGATTGTGATGTTCAAAGGATTCAAGCTTGTTCATGCTCACCTATGATTTTTTCTAGTTCTAACCAAATTGTTACTTCACCCACTCTAGGTAGGTCAAAGCACAAGGTTGAACTTGAACACCCTATTCAAGGTTCAATTCACCTTCATATGTTTGTCAAGTGGACACATTCTCATAGTCATAGGAAATGTAAACAATCAAAGAAAAAGAGCATGCCCTATGAAAAACATGTTGTTATAGAGTTGGACATGGTGAAACATCAAGAGGAAATAGGAGAATCTCTCACTGATGCAATGGAGTAGGGTGGTCAGCAAGTCATTGAAGGCACTAGCACATTAGGTGATATGGCTATTTGTCCTAAACCTATATTATAAACCCCTTCCCCTATGGATAATCTTTCAGTTCCTAATTGGTTCAAATTATATGTGAGAAAGAAAAGAATTCTAGCACCAACAACCCTTCTAGGTGGGGACATGGTCAAAAAATGTATGTGAAAGACCCCTAAAGCCAAAAAGCCCAAGATAGAGACCTTATTGAACATCAATGAGGAAATAAGATAGTGGGTGGCTGAGGTGATGAAAGGTCAATAACTGGAAAATCTATAGAGGGGATTCAGCCTCAGGACTATACCATAGAAAAATCTATCCTTAGTCCTACTTCAAGGGCTATTGACATCAAAATTTGGAGTGCACGGAACTCAAAAATCTCTTAGCAAATATGGAAAGATCAAAGGGACAAGAAAGATATGAAGCAGTCCCTATAGAAGATGGTAGATTTCATACATGAGTTACAATGTCCTCATGTGTAAGCCTTTCCTAATATCATCAGCACTATCAATGTAGAATCTTTAATGAACAAGAACTTCCTTCAATAGGTCAAGAGAGATAATTCAATTTCTCATGCATACAATGAATGGCTAAGTGTATTTCACACATAGGAAACCCTCTACTTTTCTCATTTTTCTAATACTAGTGAAAGGGAAGCTATGTTAACCATGATTTTGGATTCAAAAATGAATGCTTGGGAAGATGAGAAGATCAAATGGGATGAATATATCATTAATATCATTGAGATTCAAGAATATGATGCTGATAAGTTTGTGAAAGACAATCTGGGAGCTAAGGTCAATGTTGACATCTTATTCATCACCCATGCTAACTTGGAATAGAGGAATGTAGTGATGGAACAAGAACTGGATGAGTGTTCAGAGATATTAAAAGAAGTAAGTTGTCTGAAGGAAATCTTAATGACCGATGTTAAATGTATTGATGTGAAAAACATGGGAAATGAAGACTAGGATGAGAGACTTTCCAAGGAAGTAGAGGCAACTTTCTTTGCAAGAATTAAGCTATTGAAGGAAATTAGTGAGGTATCGATTCATGACCTAACCATAGTTTCCAAAGAGGATTCCATGATGATTATTTGCACTAAATAGCTAGAGGTTCAAGAGAAGAAATTGGATCACATATGCCGACTCATGAAGATGTGAAAGCTCAAGCTAGAGTAGTCGAACATTCCACAATGGCAGGAACTTGTTGAATTCCTTGCTTCCCATAGGGTATGGAAAGAAATAAGTGGCTATGACTCTAATGCCCACAGATTGTAGGTTGTGATTGGCAAAACTGAAAATTAAGAAGGTGAAGAGACACTTGTTGTCTTTTGTTTTATTTAGTTATTATGTTGTTTTAAAGACCTTGTGGTAGTTGGCAAGAAATGTTTGAACTCCCTATTTGGAGTTCCTTTTTTTATGGGAGTTCAAAAGGCTCATGGAGGTTGTATATGTAATTTTTGAAACTATTGAAAGGGTCAGCTCTCTAGATAGATAGTTTTTAGTGAAGTAAGCACTGTTAGCTGCTTTTTTGGTATTTTCTAAAGGAACAACAAGTTAAAGATATAAATAGTGTCATGCCCAAAATTTGAGCAAACACACACCAAATTTTTTTTTTTTTTTTGGAGTTAAATAATCTAATCCACCTACCACATTAACCCCAACGTATTCTCATTTATCACTTACAATAATTAAATTTTAGTACTTTAGTATTCAACCTAAAACACTATATACCATTTAAATAGGTTTAAACAACTGGAAACAAAACGATAGCCATTAAATCTCTAAACTAAATATAATAACAATAATATCTTATATATGTACCAAAACAACTAAGAAACCCAACTTAATTCTTGCTATGCATGTATTTATTAAAAGAACTAATTTTGAACCTAACAATCGATTTTATCTGTGAAGCTTCCACTAAAAATTTGAAACAATAATAATTCGATATAGTCATAGTCTATCTGCTTTAGACTTTAATTAAATTCTAACATTTACATTTAAATATGAAATTCCATAAAAATAAAATAAAAATTAACATTTAATAATAATAAAATTTATCATTTTATTACTACTAAATTATCCTAACCTAACATCTAACACAACCTACTTATCATCATACTATAATACTAATCTTAAAAGTAATTCTAATGCAATCATAATAATTATTATCTAGAATTAACACTAGATATTACTAAACTAACATCTAACTTTAGAAACTTATCCCTAAACTAATCTAAACCCATACTAACCACTAACACACAAAACATAGAACCCCGAAACCCTCTACTCTCTCCCTACCACTCCACCCATGCAAAAGTTATGTCTGAACATGCCTTTTACCTAAAACTTTTTTTTCAAAAAAAAAAGACTTGTTTTCTAAGCACGTGCCCCAATTAAGATGGGACCTCTTAGCCGACCTCACATCCTTTCCCAAGGTGGGCGACTTAAAGGAGAGGTGGGTGCATTAAACTCTGAAATTAAGTCAGATTTGGGCAGCGCTTTAAGCTAATATCATCATTGATAGGTGTGTATGGGGAGATGGGAAGGTGGGACCTTTCCCCTCCCTCTTCCCTATGCGATCCTCTTGCTGATATGCAAGTATTGGTTGCCTCAACAATTAAGACAGCAACTTGAGGGTTCCAATATTATTATTATTTTTCTTTATTATATGATTTTTGTTCATCATGTATTAATTATATGTCCCATCCATCATCTCAGTCGACCCTTTTCTTGGGGATTGCCTGATTTAATATATATATATTTTAATTGACAAAGTTCTATATCATGTCACTTTCCAAATTGGCACCCGTAGGTGTCTACATACTTTTATGTATATATAAATATGACATTATAATCTAAAATTTATATTATTTTGGGGGGGGGGGGGGGGGGGGGGTGTGTATTATATTGATTTGTATTGACAAAAAAACTAAACTTATTTTGCTCATACATTTTCCAGAGAAGATTTGTGCATCAACAACTTGAGTTGATTTCCTTCATACAATATGCTACCTTGTTCTCCATTGGTTTATTTCCTCTAAATCCATACCATAATTATAGAATATTACTATGCTAATCTAGAAATTCTCTTCATATTGTATAATCTTGGTTAATGATTTTCCATTTAACATCTATATATAAAAACTCAATACAATGACTATGCAACAAAAAATATGACAGAAGTCTTAGATGAATAAATAGATTTAATCTAATTAGTGAGGAATGAAATGTAGTAAATCATCTTCTCGAGATCTAGCATTGCTTTCACATACAAGGATCCAATACAATGATGTATATACTCTTATTATTCAAGAGAATTGAAATGATAATCTCATTCTATGGAATTAATTCTTCTAATATGGCTATTCCTCCATGATAATTAAGTTCAATCTTGCATTTTGCAGAGGAATAGAAGAGCTCCATAACTTAAGATCCAAGATAATTTATCTTCCTATACACAATACACACACACTCCAATAAGACTTACAATACACAAAAGGTGGTGAAATCAACATATCATAATATACCCAATGGAAAATACTGTTACTACACATGAGCACTCACAACCTTTCCATTGACAATCAAACTAAGACAGTAGCTTTCTCTTACAATACATTTAGGCTCACATCACAAAATGGAGTCTTTCTCTCTATCTCATCTCAATGCAATATTGTCCTCTCCTCCTATGCACATGGAAGATAACAAGGACTCCAAGTTTCCAAGTTTTTTCTCTAAGAACCTGCAAATGCATCACAACAAAACAACAAGGACCATGGGTGCTTTCTACCCAACCATAGGCCTCAAAGAGACCACCCCCGCGCTAGGGGAACAAGGCTCAAACAAAATCCCCATACACACTTGTAAGAAACATATACACCACATAACCAAACTGCAACAAATCCCATCCCAAGGGTATTTCAAAAAGGCTCACCATTGGAACCTTGAACATAGGGTGAAGGTGGAAACACAAGGAGGTTTACCATTTCATATCATATTTTCCATAAAACTCATGCCCTTTTGGGGCTTCATAATATCATGCCCTTTTGGGGCTTCATTAACATCCTCCACCACACACAACCAACAGCTTTAGCTTCCTACAAACCCATACTTCAGTTACTTCCTTCCTCACCATTTTCTTTTTTTTTCGTTCTTATCCTCCCCCAAGGAAAAATATGAATATGACAATGGCATACAATGGAGCCCATACTCCAAGGTCCTCAACTATGCAATCCAACTGCTGCCCGTTCACCCTGGACTTCTCTTCCCTTCTCACAAGGGTGAGTGAAAGTCCCACACCCATATGAACACTCAATCACAACAAGAAAACAAAACCAAGTAGCAATAAAACAACAAATTTTCAAGAGCACATTACATTATCACAACACAATATCAACACCCATAATGCAATGAGGAAATAGAGGAAATCCAAACCTCATACTCACAATACTCCACACAATACAACAAGATGCACAATGGTGTCACACTAATCTACATGGAATGAACGCCATTCAAACACTCACATGAATGCTACTCCACAAGGCAATGCAATTCATACTCCATTGATAAACTCCACACTTGCAAATTGGGTTAACCATGCTAAAAGAAAGAAAAAGGAAAGGAAGCAAGTTTGAGATACCAACCTTGGTCCAAGCTAGGGTAAGGCTAGTTGTAGTAGAACCCCCCCTCCTCTCCTTCCAAAACCTATCTATCTCTAAAATTAGAGAGTGGCCTAGTGGTTTCTCATTTAGTCATACCTCTATATATATATCCCTCTCATTTTCGGATTCCATAAAAAATGTCATTTCCATGGGGTCTCCTAGGTCCACTAGACACCCTAGAGGTCATTAATAGCTCCCTAGCCTATAGTACTAACATGGGTGGGGTTAATTTTAATCCCAACTTACCTTAAAGTCACTTTATGACCCTCCCAAAGCTAGGTGATTCAATTTTCAACTTCCCCAAGGTGATGACTTTGTCCCTTTTACTGACTAAGGGAATAATCAAATTCCTCAATTGAGGCATTTATCATGGAATAAGGCGACCACATGATCTATTGACGAATAACATGTCATTTCACATAACAAGCACAAGTGTCAAGTGACACACACATAATATCACATTATATTAAAAAAATGACTTGTTTTACAATAATACAAGAACTAGGCTACTACGCACACATACAATTCACATATATGAAATAAAACACATTACAATGAGGTTTGAATCTTTTCCACTGATTCAACCTTGGTTATTTCATGTTTTTAGTAGTTTGAGCCTTAATTCCCCTTTAACCCATGGTCAAATTCTAGCACACTCAACTCAAGCGTCAGTAGTCCAAGAAAATCATATAAGCATATGTAAAATAAATCATTATCTCATTCAACATTAGACTTGCATATATTTCATCATCTCAAATTAACTTTCCCTTTCTTAATCATTTCAAATACAACCTTCAAAATATTAAAATATCAAAACTTACATATCACATTCGACATTTGAGTTCCATACTTCATTCCTTATAATTACATTACTTCTTCTAACAATTTCCATGTAAAATGTTCAAAATACTATAAAACTAAACTTTACTTATCAACATAACATGGTCAATTTAATATTCTGAATAACTTCATATTCTACAACAAGATGCTAAATCCATAACTATTGAATCCCTAGGTATGCGGGTTAGGTCTCAATGCATAACAAAATTTATCTTTTAACTCTAATTTGCACTTCAACATTTCCTTCTTATATTACAAGCATTTCTACCATTCAATTTCTATTATAGCAATGTCAATAGCTTACAACATGAAATAGAATCATTAAATTCATCAATTACATCATAGTATGCAAAGGTAATTGCAGATCATCAAAATGCAGATATTAAAATGACATAACCCTACAGCCTTAAAAGTGTATCAAACATAGGATTAAAATCACCGTAATGAAATTATCTCATTGGTACTATGACAAATTGGGTGAGGCCTCACAAATAGATACTAATCATTTGGTTATTTCTATGGTGTATGCCTAATAGTCATTTAGTCATCTGATTGGTTCATGAAATTCATGTGAAGTTCATGTCATATAGGTGTTGTTTTATTGATCTTGTTGTTGTTTCTTTATCTTTGGTTTTCATTCTAGTGGGTTCATCTATTTTGAGGTTTTGTTAGTATGTCATGTGGCATATGTTTGAGATAATTATATAGATTTGTAATATTGTTTTATGGTTATAAAAGGATGTTTACATTTTCCTTAAATTCTTTCTAGTTAAAAGAATGACAATATTGATTCATTTGTAGAAAGAGTTGTATTGCAAATCATTTTGTGTACCTTTAGAAACATAGAGAGTCCTTGCATTCACCAAGACTCAATTGATATGAATTTGGATTTTTCTTGCAAATAAAGCATAAGTGACTGGGGGGTAAAACCATTCATTAATAGTTTTTGGTGACTCTACTAGGGAGTTATACATGATATTGATTTAAACTAGTCTTGCCTCATGAGGATATTAGCCCAGTTCTCCAACTAGGTCTACATTTTGATAATACCCAAGAAGACATTAATTCTTACTTAAACACCCTAGCATGGAATTACAAGAATAGTAACGAACAATATTTGCAAGTCAGTCCAGTCCTTGAAGACGAAGAAGAAAGGGTTGAATAAAGTAGGGGAGTACCCATTGCACAAGAAAAGGTTATTGTTGGAAGGTTAGCTCAACAAGTCCCTAGACCCTAATCCTGCTTAGTAATTTTAATAGTTGGTCCCTACCTTATTACGCTAACTAGAGGAAATTATACACAGGGTGATAAAAAAAAAGGCACCATAGATGAATCTTTTGAGTTTGTAAAATCTCTAATTTATGTCCCTGACCATACCCTCAAGAAGAAGAAGAATATCAAATGTAAAAGTGGCCCTGCCTCTCCAAACTATCCTCAATCCATTCCTACTTCCCTACATGCTTTAGTACTACCTAGTACCCTCATTCCCTCACACTTTAATACTCAACCAATCAATTTCTAGTTACAAATCATGGTTGCCAATCCTTGGGATGCCCAAGTTATCCCTTTAGACTTAGGACCCAAACCTAATCCATTGCCTAAAGGAGCTAAGGAACTCCTTCCCAATTTCAATGGGGATGGGAAGAAGTCCACTAATGAGCATTTGAATACATTTAACACTTCCTACGGGGTTATTGTTGTTAGTACCAAAAATGTAGTAGTCAGATTATTTGTCCAAACTCTTATAGAAGATGTAAATGACTGGTTTCACCATCTCACCAATGGATCTATTACCAATTGGGCTTCCATGAGTATAACTTTTGAATCTAGGTTCAAATCAAGTGATGATGAACATATATTTTTATTAAAACTCTCATAATTAAGAAAGGAAGTTCAAGAATCCATGCAGAATTTCATAGCCAAGTTGAACAAGATCCTTTACATAATCCCCACTAGAAAAAGACTCAATACCATAAATGGAAAGGGTCTCTTTTTGAATGTAGTGCCTCCTAATATCAGCTTCCACTTGAGGAGAAATAGGGTGTTGGATGTTGATGCAGCATAAATATTAGTAGTGGAATTGGAAGATGATTTTTTGGCCATAGGAAAGTGGAGATGAGAAATGTAACAACCCCAAAATTAAACATCAACTTCTGGCCCAAATGACCCTTTTGTTTAGAGATTGTTAAATAATATTTTAGAGATGAAGAGGAAGATGACTAGAATAACCTATCACAATATCCATAGAAATATCAATCATCCTAGAATGTAACCATGACAACCACATATGTTCCCTTGAAACCAAAGACTAGCAATTTAATGAGTCTCTCTCAAAAAGGAAAGCATGTGTATCTTACAACCGATTGATCAACATGATGGATTTTCTTGCCTAGAAATGTTGCATTATAGAGAAATGAACAAGTAATTCATACAAGAAATACCTATTAGTGAAGAGTCTCGTGGAGGACCTAGAAACTCTAGAAATTACTAATTCAAATATGAATCTGACTTAGAACAAGGTAGTGATGTATATACTACTCTAGAGGACCCTTCCTACATAGTACTCAACAAGGTTAATCATAATGATAAAGCCCCTATCACTTCATATTCCTCCATACCTGCAAAAAAATGGTGCGAACAGTCTAGACATTGTAAAAGTGAATTCAAGATCCTGATGCAAGAAGAAAAGATGCCTAAAGAAGTAGTTCCTAAATGTGGCTTTGACATTGTGGAATTTTGTAAGTCATCCCAAATTCAAGTTTCCCCTTTTGATTACTTAAGGTCCAATCATGATGAGCTATATAGATTAGTTGAAAGCATCAAAAGTCTAGGACAATCAAACAAGATAGGCAATAAATTCAAAGCCAATTAAAATGCCAATGTTGAGATTAATAATGATGAAACATCTAATCATGCCAAAACCTCCCAAAAGTATGTTGATTTAAAGAAACCTAGCTCATTCTATGTATCTCTATTTTTTCATGGACATAAGCTAAGAAATTTTATTATCAATTGCAGAGCCTTAGACAACATTCTTCCTGCTACAATAGCTAAAGTACTTGATATACCCTTGTGTAAGGTGTTTGATAAATGCTATGTCATGGATTCTAAGGAGGTCCCCCTATTAGGATAGATAAAGGATGCACAAGTAGCTTTCACTGAGTTCCCTAACAAGAGGCTCAAGTTAACCATATTAGTTGCAGATATCCCTTCTAGCTACAAGATGCTCCTAAGAATAACATTTTGTAAAGACTTGGGAGGAGAAGTAAAATTATATTGGTCTCAAGATACTATACTAATTGGAAACAAGAAAATGGTGCTCAAGCCTGAAGGTAATGTGAAATATACAGTCTTAGCTTCAGAAGACCCCAGATCCCATATCTTATACATAGAAACTAATTTCACTGACTATTTCATTTCATCCAAGGAACACGTAGATTATGAAGAGAGGTCTGAAGATGACATATGGAATTTAGAGTTTGAAGGAAGTTGTGACTCTAGTGGCTCGGGTGCAGGGGTGATTCTAATTTCATCCTTAGGTGAGATTATGTCGAAGGAATTCAAGCTAGAGTTTGGGAATACTAGCAACATAGAAAAATATAAAGCCCTACTTCTTGGTTTATAAGAAGCCAAAAGAAAAGGGATTAAGATGTTATGGGCCAATGTAGACCCATAACTTGTGGTTAAACAAGTATGAAACATCATTTTTGTGAGGAACCCCATATTGAAGCATTACAAAAACATAGTCTAGGATGAGATCGAAGGCTTTGAGGCATTCTCCATAGAGGCTATGCCTACAAAATTTAATACCACAACTAATTCACTTGCTATGTCCACATCTCTAATGATTCTTCATCTAGATTTCATGATGATGCAGGAGCATCTTGCATGGAAAAATTTGTAACAATTTTTCTTTTAAAAAAAATTTGTGGAGGAGAAAGTGACAAAAATAGAAAGAAAATAGTAAAAAATAGAAAATGAAAAAAAGGAGGAAAAGAAGAATTTCTATTTTTGAGGTGCATAGGTGGTGCAATAGAAAAATAAAATAAAAATGGTTGTCATTTCATTTATCGAGGTGTGTAGGTGGAATTCTAGAAGGTTATGGATATTGTGTAGGTGGAATCCTAGAAGGTTGTGGATCTATTGTGTAGGAGGAATTCTAGAAGGTTGTGGATAAATCATGCATTGAGTGGAAAGTGCCTATTTAAGCAAGGCATATGAGCATTTTTAATCAAGCTTTGGAAGGTCATGCTTCAAGGTGTGGAAGCTTTAAGAAGTGAAAGCTTCAAGGTGTGATCTCTTCTTGGAAGAAGCCAAAGGGTGAGTTTTCCTGAGTTTGTGGATAAAGCACCGAATATGAGGTAGTTTACAATAGGATTGTGGTGGAGTTGTGAGTGTGTCGATAGAGCACCGAATGTGAGGCAGTTTACACTTGGATCTTTTTTAAAGTTGGAGAAGAGCTAGTGGTTGTGGTTTAGAAACAAGGAGGTTGCTTGGTGGCTTACGAGAACAAGTTGAGATCTTGGGGGTTTCTACCAGAGTGTGGATCTAGACTAGATTGGGTTTGGATTGGATCTTGAGATTATTTGTATAACTATTATTGTAATTGCTATTATATTTGGCCATAACTGGGAAGGCCTTACAGCTCGACACATTGCGTGTAACAGTTATTTTATGAATAAAGAGTTGTGATTTGATATCAGATCTTGCATTCTTGGTTGTGAGTTGGTAAGGGTAGTGTGGCCCTCATCAGGTGGTATCAGAGCAGGAGTTCCTAAGTTTACAAGTAGATCACCAAAGTGTTAGGTAGTTTGTACCAAGACCTTGGTTGGGTGCAGTTTATTAGAGCACAGTTGTTCCTGAGTGTGTAAATAGATCGTTGAAGTTGTAGTAGTTTGCACCAGGACCTTGGGAGGACATGCAAATGGATCAATGGATGTTGAAATGTTCATTTTTCTAATTTTATATGATATTTCAAGCCTCTAATCAGATTTTTAAAATCAAACAACCAATATTTCAAAGATCCACCAATTTCTCAATAAACCCCAAATCGGTTATGCCTAAAATAGTGCCAAAAACTTCACAACTTCACATATTATTAATAAATTTGAAAGTGGAAATTTTTACAGAAATTTCAATAGCATAACAGCCCACAAAATAACATTTCAAAAACTATATAACATTTACACAACAACTCCCAAATGGAGGGCAAAAACAATGCTCATCAGGCTCCCAAAAATAACACAAAATAGCCCAGAAACACCACAAAAAACTAATAATATATTACAGAATTTTAACCATGACCTAATACATATATTCAGCTCTATTTTAACATATAAATGTCTGAAATATAGCAGCAACCCAAACTGATATGAAATACTCAACTGGAAACACCAAAATCTTACAAAAAACACACTTGAAAACCCACAAATTTGCATTGTTCAGGACAAGGGAAAACTTGCATGAGCTTGCACATGGAATGGTTTTAAACTCCCATCCTTAGCCTTCTTTTAAACCTAAAAACTCTCATCCTTGAGTCTCCTTCTCCACAGGTTTGACAGCCTCTGAAGAACAACAAAGCAATGAGCAAAAATCAAGTTCTGGAATAAGCCCAAAATGCCTCCAAATCCCTTAAAAGAGGGCATAACTCTAACTCAAATCCAAGAGGGGTTAATAAAAAATATTTTAATAATAATTTTCATTTATTAGTCCATTGGTTTCCAAAGATTAGCCCCTTTTGCCGAAACTTCACCTTTTTGAGCCTGCCTGCCTTAGCAAAGATTATTATTTTTAATTATTTGAAAAGGGGACATGACAAGTCCTCCCCTCCCAAATATTTCTTGTCTTCAAGAAATGAAGGTTGGAATTCTCAAGAATATGTGCTCCTTCCCAAGTTTCATCCTCTAGTGGTAATCCTTTACATTTGATCAAATGCTCTATGATGCTCCTATTTCTCAATCTTTTCTCTCTTGTATCCAAAATCTCTTCTGGTATCAAAACTAATTTCCCTTCATCATAAAGAGGTGGTAATTTTGTACGTACTATGGTTTTCTGGCCTAGAACCTTCTTCAAGCAAGATAAATGGAAAATATTATGTATTTTTCTGTTTGGTGGGAGCTCCAATTCATAAGTTACCTCTCCTACCTTCTTGATGATCTTATAAGGCCCATAGAACCTTGGCTTGAGTTTATCTTCCCCACTCCTCTTCAAGTTGCTTTGTTTATATGGCTAAAACCTAAAAAATACCAAATCTCCCACCTCAAAATATCTTTCAGTATTTTTCCTATCAACATACAACTTCTGTTGGTTCTGTGCATGTTGTAGATTATCCTTGAGGGACCTTATTATGTCTTGGCTTTTCTTGACAAAATCACTTGCTATAGGTACTCTGCTATCTAAAAGTACTAGATCAACAAAGGAAAGGGCATCATAACCATAGAGAGCATGAAAAGGAGGCATATCAATAGACATGTGATGAGATGTATTTTAACAATACTCCCCTAGGTGCAACCATTTCACCCAAGCATGTTGTTGATTTGAAACATAGTTCCTCAAATATCCCTCTATCCATTTATTAACTATTTCTGTTTGTCCATCTATTTGAGGGTGATATCTAGTATTGGGAGTGAGTTTAGTTCTTGCAAAATGAAAGACCTCCTTCCAAAAAGAGCTAAGGAATCTATTGTCTCAATCACTGACAATGTTTCTAGGCAAGCCATGTAATCTAAAAATTTCCTTGAAGAATAATTCGGCCACTTGTGATGCCTTGAACTCAGATGTGATAGGAAAGAAATGTGCATACTTAGTTAGTCTATCTACCACCACATATATGCAATCCTTACCTTGAACCTTGGGCAACCTAGTAATGAAGTCCATGGAAATACTTTTCCATTTTTGTTCAGGAATAGGAAGTGGCTGCAACAACCCTGCAACAAAATTTTGCTCACTCTTGCTTTGTTGGCATACCATACATTCCTTAATGTGTTTAAGGACATCCTCTTTCATACCCTTCCATGAAAATTGCTCTCAAATTTTCCTGTATGTCTTGAAGTATCCCTGATGACCAACCAAAGGTGTGTCATGAAAGGCCCTCAATATCCTCTCCTTAGTTTTTGATCCTGGCACTGAGAAGATCATGTTCTTGTAATAAATAAATTCATCAACAACCTTGTACCTATTATCATCCACTAACTTATTCAAAATATTGGTGGCAAAGGAATATTTAGCATACTTTGAAATTATGGAGACTTTCCAATCAGCAGAGATAGATGTTAAGGAACACAAAGTGGGCTTCCTTGAGAGAGCATCAGCAACCACATTATTCTTTCCTTTCATGTATCCAATATCAAAATCATAAGCTTGCAATTTTCTTACCCATTTTTGTTGACGATCATTTAAATCCCTTTGGTTCAAGAAGAACCTAAGGCTATTATGGTCTATCTTTACAATGAATCTCCCACATGGCAAATATTGTCTAAACTTATGAAGTGCATGCATGATTGCCAACATTTCCTTATCATAGATGGAGTAACCTTTCTTTGATTGATTTAATTTTCTACTCTCAAATTCTATTGGATGTCCCCTTTGAGTTAGGACAGCCCCTATACCTTCTCCAGAAGCATCACATTCAACAACAAAAGGTAAAGAGAAATCTGGAATTGCAAGCACAAGGCATGAACTCATTACCTCCTTAAGCTTATCAAATGTTTTCTGTGCCTCTTCTATCCAAAAAAAAGCTCATTTCTTTGTCAAATCAGTCAAGGGGGCCCAAGCTGAGAAAATCCCTTGGCAAATCTCCTATAGTAGTTATACAACCCGAAGAAACCTCTCAACTGTGTAAGATTAGTGGGTGGAGGCTAATCCAAAATTGCCTGGATTTTTTATTGATCAACCTATACTCATTTAGAACTTATAATATGTCCCAAATATAGGATCTCTGTCAAACCAAACTCACATTTAGATAGCTTAGCGTAGAAGGATTTCTCCTCCAAGATTCCCAAAACAATGTCTATGTGCTTTAGATGCTCATCCCATGTTTTACTATAAATCAAGATATCATCAAAAAATACCACAACAAATTTTTGAAGATGCTGGTTGAATACCTTATTCATACAAGATTGGAGGTGCATTAGTGAGGCCAAATGGCATAACAAGAAATTCAAAGTGCCCATAGTGACATCTAAAAGTAGTCTTTTCCACATCTTCACTCCTCATTTAGATTTGATGGTACCCTGATCTTAAGTCAATTTTTGAGAAGTATACAACACCATGTAACTCATCAATGAGTTCATCTATGTGTGGTATGGGATACCTATTTTTTATGGTCTTCTTGTTTAGAGCCTTGTAGTCTATACACATTCTCATTGTACCATCCTTTTTCTTGACAAGTACCACAGATGATGCAAATGAACTAGAGCTAGGCCTTATGAATCCCATGTCCAAGAGTTCTTTAATAGTTTTTTCAATTTATTCCTTATAACCTCTTGGATGGTGGTATGGGGTTGTTATAACTAGTTTGGCACCATGTTCTAACTCTATAACATGCTCAAAACCTCTATCTGGTGGTAATCCTGGAGGCAAGTCATTCAAAACTATACTATGCTTATCAAGAATATTTTGAATTTCAAAATGGAAATTACCTTGATTCTTTGGAGAGCTTGTTGGATGGATTATGACTCCTACTACCCATGCTACTTGTTCTCTTTGAAAAGTCCTCTCCATCCTCTTTGCAGAGACTGTATTAGGTGCTCCATTTGATAAGCCTCTCAATAAGACTTCTTTCCCATTGGAATGAAATTTAAACTCCATAGTTTTATGGTTCATGTAATAGCCTCCAATAGAGTGCAACCATTGAACACCCAATACAAGATTTGTCTCCCCAATGCCAACCACATAGAAGTCATCACATAACTCATAATCTCCTAAGGTCATCTTGAGTTGTTTCACCACCCGTGTGCAAGGCATAGTGAATCCATTAGCTATAGTAACATTGAATCCCTCAAAATCTTCTACTTTAAGCCCTCTTTTCATGAAAAATCCCTCATCAATAAAATTGTGAGTTGCTCCACTATCAAGAAGAACTATCAACCTTTGCCTTGCTAGTACCCCTCAAATTTGAAAGGGATGGTATCTTGGGACTCCTGATAATGCTGCTAAAGTGTCATCCTTACTGATTTCTTTTTCTTTCTCTTCTTCTTCCTCCTCCTTAGTGTTATAAAATTCATCATGCTCATCTAAATCATATTCTGAAGCAACTTCAATATAGTGCACTTGACCTTTCCCCAAACATCTGTGTCCTGGAGCCCATGGTTCTCTTCAATTGAAACAAAGCTTTTTCCTTCGTAATTCACTCCTAGTCTCTTCATCTACCTTCTTTTTTGTCACATTTATCACATCTTTTGGTGGTAGTGTTGGAAAAGTTTTTTTCTAAAAATTCCCCTTATGTTGCCCAAGATTTGAGGGTTTTTTATTAGTGACTGGTTTCATAGGCATGCAAGTTTCAAGTTGCAAACTTCTTTTGATAGTTTCCTATAAGGTTGAGGGTGAGAAAGCCTTAACCAAACCCTTAACAAAATCTTCCAAACCATCAAGGAAAAGATAAAAAATCCTCTTTTCACTCATATCAGGTATCATAACAGCTACTTTTTGAAACTCTTCTATATACTCATTAACTGATTTGGTTTGCTTCAACTTTGACAATTCTTTAAAGTACTCTTCATCATCCTTGAGGTCAAATCTATCTATCACTCTTTGACTGAAATCATCAAATGTAGTTACCTGATCATGACCTTGAGTAGTTGTCCCATTGTACCACCAATCATAGGTTGCATCTTCCAAGTGTAGACTTGCAAATTGAACAACATCACTCTCCTTCATTGGGTTAAGTGTGAAGAAGGTCTGGAATTTTTGTAGCCATGCTCTAGCTCAAATTTTATTTGTTCCATCAAAAGTAGGTGTTGTAAACTTTCTTATTTTATTTTTGAGCTCTCTTCCACTTATGTCATGCTCCCTCTTGTACTCTTTCTTAGGCATCAAAGTGTTCATCATATCCACATATTCTCTAAAAGGAACCGAACTGTAAAAGTCATCATCTAAGCCATTGTAAGTAGCTCTTAATGCAATCAAGTTACCTGTAACCTCTTCCACAGGATTAAGGGCTGGATTTGGTACTAGTGGCTCATCTGCAAGTAGGGAAATATTTTTTGTTGATTTAGAGGGTGTGGGTTTCAAATTTCTTGGCTCCTCTGAAGTGCTCCCTTTCTCATTAATAGATGCAACTCCTTGCAGTTTTTTTGTCAATATCCGCAAAGCCTCTCTAGTTTCTGCCAAACTATCCACTGTTTGCTTCTGAGTATTTTGGATGTCTTGGAAAAATTTCTTTGCCATCTAATCCTGATCAGCCACACTTTTTCCTTTTTTGGATTTTGTACTTTTACTTTTAACTAGAGGTTTGATCAAAATTTCTTTATTCATTTCTCGCTACAAATATCTCTTTTCTCTTTCACTTAGTTGCATGCAAACTTCTACAAACCCTCAGGCTGGCAAGATCATAGCTCCGATACCATTGAAATGTCCCTTTTCCTGATTTTATATGATATTTCAAGCCTCTAATCAGATTTTTAAAATCAAACAACCAATATTTCAAAGATCCACCAATTTCTCAATAAATCCCAAATCAGTTATGCCTGAAATAGTGTTAAAAACTTCACAGCTTCAGATATTATTAATAAATATGAAAGTGGAAATTTTTATATAAATTTTAGTAGCATAAAATCCCACAAAATGATATTTCCAAATCTGTATAACATTTACACAATAGCTCCTAAACAGAGGGTAAAAACAATGCTCATCGGGCTCCCGAAAATAACATAAAATAGCCCGAAAACACCACAAAACACTAATAATCTATTACAAAAGTTTAACCATGACCTAATAAATACATTGAGATCTATTTTAACATCTAAATGTCTAAAATATAGCAGCAACCCAAACTGATATGAAATACTCAACCGGAAACATCAAAATCTTACAAAAAAACACACCTGAAAACCTACAAATTTGCACTATTCAGCACAAGGGAAAACTCTACATGAGATTTCACATGGAATGGATTTAAAATCCCATCCTTAGCCTTCTTGGAAACCTAAAAACTCCCATCTTTGGGTCTCCTTCTCCACAGGTTTGGCAACCTCTAAAGAACAACAAAGCAATGAGCAAAAATCAAGTTCTAGAATAAGCCCAAAATGCCTCCAAATCCCTTAAAAGAGGGCATAAACCTAACTCACATCCAAGAGGGGTTAGTAAAACATATTTTAATAATAATTTTCATTTTTTAGTCCATTGGTTTCCAAAGATTAGCCCCTTTTGCCGAAACTTCACCTTTTTTAGCCTGCCTGCCTTAACAAAGATTATTATTTTTAATTATTTGAAAAGGGGACATGACAGATGTGAAGATGGAATAATGATCTTGTGGATTTCAGATCCATTGTCCTAGACTTGTGATGTGGTTCCTGATTGTTCATGCAAGGTGGCATGTTGTGATCTAACTTGCAAACAATTTGAGGTTGTCACAAGGAGCGTGGGAAGGATTTGTTACAGAGGGTTTATGAAGATCTTAGGAGATGGCCCTGAGAGGATTGAATCCTAAGATGATTGAAAATATCCATGATATAGTGGAGAGGAGCTTTTATGAGATGACTACTTGGCTTGAAGTTAGCTTGGTTGATTGAGTTAAGAATGAGGTGAGGAAGGTATTTTGTAAAAATTTTTGGAGCTGGAGTCTACCGATCTAGAAGAGAGTTGTTTGGATAGTTAAGAGACTTGTTCGAGAGAGAAGATGGCATTGCAAGATTGAGGTGGAAGAGGTTGGTTTTTTTTATCATTTTGTGGAGCTTGATATAGAACTTGCAAAGAAACTAGAGGTTGTTGTTGAGGATATTCCTAACCTTATTGATGTTGGGATGGAGATTGGTTTTCATGATCAGTTGGTTGAGTCTAACATGGAGATTACAGAGGACTCAGTCATGGATGATCCAGTTGTTGTTGGTGATGATTTGTATGTTGCAAAACATCTTGTTGTGAGCAATGAGATTGCTAGTGTTGGGAGTTTGGCTTGTGTTGATGGAGATCTACATGTTGTTGCTGATGTGGAATTTTTTATTGTTGGTATGGATTCACTAGTTGCTGATGTGGATGAGGGGTTGCTATTGAAGTATTATGTTCAGTTTGTTCTTGGGGTTGAGCATGTTGATTGGATGGTTGAGATTCTAGTGTTTGATAGAGTAATGTAGATGTGGAGCTTTTGCATGTTGGTTTTCTTGTCCCTATTGAGCTAGAAGCCTTTGGTGAAAATGAATATGGTTGTAGATCTTTCTTTTTGGCATCAAAGTGTGGGACACACTTTTCTATCTACCGAGGGAGTCTGATGCAGGAGGATCTTGCATGAGAAAATTTATATTAAGAAAAAAGAAAAAAGAATTATCGAGGAGAGAGAAATTGATGAAAATAGAAAGAAAATAATAAAAAATAGAAAATGGGAAAAAAGAGGAAAAGAGGAATTTCTATTTTCGAGGTGCATAAGTGGTGTAATATAAAAATAAAATAAAAATGGTTGTCATTCCATTTATCGAGGTGTGTAGGTGGAATTCTAGAAGGTTGTGGATGTTGTGTAGGTAGAATCTTAGAAGGTTGTGGATATTGTGTAGGAGGAATTCTAGAAGGTTGTGGATAAATCATGCATTGAGTGGTAAGTGCCTATTTAAGCAAGGCATATAAGCATTTCTAATCAAGCTTTGGAAGATCAAGCTTCAAGGTGTGAAAGCTTTAAGAGGTGAAAGCTTCAAGGTGTCAAAGCTTTAAGGTGTGATCTCTTCCTAGTAGAAGCTTGGGGAGAATGAGGAAGCTAAAGGGTGAGTTTTCCTAAGTCTATGGATAGAGCGTCAAATGCGAGGTAGTTTACAACAAGATTGTGGTGGAGTTGTGAGTGTGTGGAAAAAGCACCAAATGTGAGGCAGTTTACACTTGGATCTTGGGTAAAGTTGGAGAAGAGCTAGCTGCTACAATTTAGAAACAAAGAGGTTGCTTGGTGGCTTGTGAGCACAATTTGAGATCTTGGGGGTTTCTACTAGAGTGTGGGTTTAACTAGCTTTGGTTTGGATTGGATCTTGAAAGATCTTGTAGAACTATTATTGTAATTGCTATTGTATTTGGTCATATTTGGGAAGGCCTTACAACTTGACACATTGCATGTAATAGTTATTTTATGAATAAAGAGTTGTGATTTGGTATCAAATCTTACATTCTTGGTTGTGAGTTGGTAAGGGTAGTGTGGCATTTCATCACATGAATGACAACTATGTGATAGAATTGGTCCATCGACCATGTGTGCTTGATAATGTAGACTCTTGGCAGATTTTTGATAATGATGCTCACATCAACTCTTTTCTCCAAGGATCTGTGCCATTTTAGTTTCAACAATCTAAATGGTTTGATTCTAAGAATTCTCAACCCTACTCTGATCTGGAAGCTAAACTTGATAAAAGTATTATTAAATTAAAAGAAAATCATATCCCAAAGGGCTTGTTTGAATTAAAGTCACTCTTCAATCAAAAGGATGGTGGTTTCAAAAAAGAGATGGGCAAAGTGGAAGAAGTTTAAGTGGAATGCAAGAAAGTGAACATTGTATTGGAGGATAATCCTAAGTGGGTCAATTTGGAAAGATGTTGCAAGGAGTCAGAGAAAGATAGATTCTTTAATCTATTGAAGGAATTCAGAGATGTATTTGCATGGTCCTATGAAGACCTGAAATACTTTGGCGAAGGGAAATTTAAGCATGAGATTCCCTTAAAACCAAATACGACACCTTGTTGACAAAAGCTCAGAATTTATAACCCAAGAGTAGATGATGTAATCTTTAGAGAAGTAGATAAGATGCTAAAAGCACAAATAATTTACCCTATTCATCATTCAATGTGGGTGGTAAACATAGTTGCAGTCTAGAAGAAGAGCGGGGAGATCAGAATCAAGTGAACCTGAAAGATAATTTTGCATTCCCTCATATGAACCACATCCTACATATGGTAGCAAGTTTAGAAATTTTTTCTATGCTTGATGGTTATCCTAGGTATAAGCAAATTAGTGTGGCCCCTAAAGATTAACACAAACCCACCTTTACCACACCTTGGGGAACCTTTGCATATAATAGGACGCCCTTTTGCCTCATCAATGTAGGTGCTACTTTCCAAAGGGTTGTGAATTTATGATTAAGACACCTATTGAACAAGATAATTTTCATCTATCTAGATGATATGATAGACTTCTCTAGGAGAAGAAAGAAACATTTGTGGGGTCTAAGGTAAGTTCTCTAGAGATGTAGAGAACATGGTATCTCCTTGAACCCAAAAACATATGTGTTATGTGATACTAAAGGAAAACTTTTCGGCCATGTATTATCCAGAGATAAGATTCAAATATACCTAGAGTGAGATAAGGCATCCAACAATTATCTTTCCCATCTAATAGAAGTGACATCCACTCTTTCTTGGCTAGATTAACTTCTTGAGGAAGTTCATCAAAAATTTTGTTGAAACAACATGGCCCATCGCAAATCTTCTCGATGAGGAATTGGATTTTAAATGGAGAAAAGAATATATAAAGGCATTTGATAAGGTCAAGATTGCAATAGCTAAAGTATGTGTCCTTTCCCATCTGGATTTTAAGAAAGATTTGATCATCCACTGTTATGCCAGTGAACACACCATGTTCCTGGTCCTATTGCAACAAGACACTATAGGTTATGAAGTGCCCCATATCCTTTATGAGTGTTCCCTTGAAGCACCAAGAACTAAGGTATTCCATGGTAGTAAAGTAGGTCTTTTCAGTTATAAAAGCAGTAAATCATTTTAAGTATTATATCTTACACTTGCACTCAACTGCTCTTGTTCAAAGTTTAGTTGCAAAGAGTATCCTTACCCAACAAGAGGTGTAAGTCAATAATAGAGTTGACTTGGTTTCAAAGGTTCAAGAATTTGATCTTGATATTAAAACAACCAAATGAGTAAGAGGTCAAGGCCTATGCAAGTTAATAATAGATGGAAAAGGAGACCTCAAAGTAGATGGTTCATGTGCACCATTGGTAGATCTTGAAGATGATTGGTTCTTAGATATTACATACTTCCTTACTTATGGCAAAAGTCCTAAGCACCTTGCCAGTAAGGCAAAGAGAAAAATGAGATTGAACATTGCTAAATACACCATGTTTGATGACATACTATATAAGAAGAGCCTTGATGGCACATTCTCGAGGTGTGTAGATAAGGATTAGCAGGAGAAATTACTCAACTCTCTTCATAATGAAGCCTACGGAGAACACTTCTTATCCACTATGACTATATTTTAGATTTTAAGAAGTAGATTCTATTGGCCTAGGATGTTTACAAATGCATACAAGTGGGTAGGGAAATTTGAGAAGTGTAAGTTGTTTGTTGGAAAACCTAAACTAGCAGCATTTCCCTTGAGGCCTGTAGTCATCAAAGAACCTTTTAAACAATGGGGCTTAGATTTCATTAGTCCACTTAACCCCATTTTGAGTGGGGGACACACCCACATCTTAATTGCCATGGATTATTTCACCAAGTGGGTGGAAGTCATACCTATTAAAAGTACTACCTCTAAAGTTGTGAACAAGTTCTTAATGGAGAACATCCTAGTTAGATTTGGCATTCCTTAGAAGATAGTGACTGATAATGCCTATAATTTTTCTTCAAAAGAGATACAATTTTTCTCCTACGAAAATGGAATTTTCTTGTTGCAATCCTCTGACTATTTCCTTTAGGAAAATGATTAAGAAAATCCTTCCAATAAAAACCTGATCTCTCTCGGTCTCCTTGGTGTTAAGTCATTCAGTTGAACAGACTCATGAACTTGAACATTGAACACCTTGTTCACTGTTCAAGGTTCAAGGTTCACCAGAAACTTTGGTCATTTAAAGAAGTCAATTGCATTCAAAAACTAACATTCATCACTAGGATCAAACATGAATGTTGAACACTCTTGTTTATTTGTTCATGTTTAACATTCAAAAGCACATTTTGTCAGGTTAGGTCATGAGAGTAGTTTCTAATATTTTGCAACCTTGAACATGAATATTGAAATGCTTGATAATTAAATTGTTCATGTTGACCTTGTCATAAAGATGAGTGCTCCTGATGCAACATGTCTTCTAGATAGCTCAACAACTATGCAAGTTTCCAAATCTATGGAGGAGAGAAACATTAATGAGGAGTTAAGATTGACAAGGAAAAGGAAAGTGGTGGTGCATGTAGAACCTAGTTGAGTTATTAATAATCATAACTCTTGTCTTGTCACTTGTCATGTCATTCATATGAATCATTCAATTCTAGGCTTTATCTTTTAAAAAGTGACATGTCATGTTTTCATTCCTTTTAATTTTTTCTTTTGGATTAATGGTCTATCTCGTTTGGGCTCAGTCAATGATAGTTTGATTTTTAGCCAACTGCAATTCTATGTACACTAAGTCTAGTGAGTTCTAAGTCCTTCACTTTCAAGGCATCTTTCCTTCTACAATTTTTTTAACATTCTATATCTTTTGTTATTCTTAATCCTGTCATGGCTACCCCTTTCCATCCAAATCTTCCTGATGAAATTAGAGAGATGATAATAAGTAGCATTCTCCCTATAATGGAAGACACCTTCCTCACCAATGAAGACATAAACAAAATGCTAGCAAAGTTCAAAAATCCACCACCTAGATCTGTATAACAAAAAGTTGTAAATAGTGGTCTATTGCAAGCATCTGCATTCCCAGAGGCTTTCCCATGTCTTGAGTTAGTCCTATCTTGTAGGGATAGATATGATGCTATTGGGAAATGTATTCTCATTTTCAATGGCTAAGTCCTTGTATATTTGAGCAGGGTTTCTATTATTGGCACGCTGAGAATCCCTACTAGGAAGTGTATGAAAATTTGACCATTAGTTACTCCTATGCTCAATTTTCCACTAATGTCATAGAACACAACAATAACATTTCCAAGAGTTGGCTTTTCAAGTTAGAAAGAGGAGGTTACTATCTTTCTAAACCTTAGACTAGAGAGCATATAATCTTGGAGATTAAAGATGTTATCACATTGCTAAATAGGGTAAAAGGAAATATTAAAGCCCTCCATTGGGAAAATTTGATGTATTACTTTGTTCAGACTATCCTAGGGGAAGATAAATTCATTGATTGGGTAGATATAATTGCAAATAGGTTGTAGGAAGAGCTCTAACAATCCGCTGGAACCATCAGATTTTACATGACCTCTTACTTGTTCTACATCTTGGCATGTGGAAAAGAGTGGAAAGGCCTTCCACATTTGGACTAGAACCCAAGTATGCACATCCATGAATACTATGCACTCTTATAGAAGAGGAAAAGCCCTAACGGATTCAAGACTGTACATGACACATTCCTAGCCAAAATGGTGTTCGAGTTGCAAGGTAGAGAAAACATTAGACTAACTGAAGAGGCCACTCAATTGATTGTTATTTATGTTAGTTACTTCACCCATTTCCCACAGTTCACATATCTTAGAGTAAGAGGGTACAAAGGTAAACCATTGAGACTTCCCCATTATTGTCTAAACTGTTTGGTGTTAATTGAAGTGTGTAGGCAATTGGCTAAGGTTGAAAAATGTTGTAAAGCAAGGAAAGGTTCAAGATATAGTTTTCTCATCAAGCTTGGGCATTACAAGTGTAAAACCATTCAAGTCACTCTCAAACTTAAGATAGAGATCAAATCCCTAAACCTACCAACCTACTCACCTAGGTTAAATTTTGAGAGCCGGGAATTTGCCACAAGGTTTTCTTAATTTACTTTTTCCAAATTTTCCATAAGGTGTTCTTAATTTACTTCTTCCATTGCACATGTTCTTGACTTAGAGGACTTTTGGGCCAACCATCAAACTGATTTTGAAGTTACAAGAAAGCTTTGGTCTAGGTTAACTCTTGTACAAATTAAGGAATTTAATCTCACATTTAATACTTCATGTGTGACTGAGAAAGATGAAGTCATAGACCCTATCTACATTGAGAAGGTTAAAGCCTATGACTTATCAGAAATTGATTGCTCAGTTCCCAAAGAAGATGATTTACATGCAATAATATCACCTATGTTAGCCCAAAAAGACCAATGGCTCACAAACCAAAGCCATTCAAGACTAGGGGCTTGTGATGTTGAAAGGATTTAAGCTTGTTCAAGTTCACCTATGATTGTCTCTAGTTCTAACCAAATTGTTACTTCACACACTATAGGTAAGTCAAAGTGTGAGGCTAAACTTGAACACCCTGTTCAAGGTTCATTTCATCTCCCTGTGTCTATCAAGTTGACACATTCTCATAGTCATAGGAAATAGGAACAATCAAAGAAATAGAGCATGCCCTATGATGAACCAACTACTAAAGAGTTGGACATAGTGGAAGATCAAGAGGAAAAAAGAGATTCTCTCAGTAGTGGAATGGAGTAGGGTGGTCAGCAAGTTAGTGAAGGCATACAACGAATGGCTAAGTGCAGTTCACACATAGGAAACCCACTACTTTTCTCATTTTTCCAATGCTAGTAAAATGGAATATAAGTTAACCATGACTTTGGATTCAAAAATGAATGCTTGGGAAGCTAAGAAGATCAAATGGAATGAATGTATCATTAATATTACTAAGATTCAAGAATATGGTGATGATAAGTTCATGAAAGAGAATCTGAGAGCTAAGATCAATGTCGACTTCTTGTTCATTGCTCATGCCAACTTGGAATTGAGGAACATAGTGATGGAACAAGAACTAGATGAGTGTTCTAAGATATTAAAAACAATGGGTTATCTGAAGGAAATCTTAATGGCCAATGTTAAATCCATCAATGCACAAAAAAATGGAAAATCAAAACCAAGCTAAGATACTTTCCAACAAAGTAGAGGCAACCTTATTTGCAATAATCAAGCTATTGAAGGAAATCAATGTGGTGTCAATTCATGACCTGATCATAGTTGCTAAAGAGGGCTTCCTAATGATTATTTGCACTAACCACCTAGAGGTTCAAGACAAGAAATTGTATCACATATGCCAAATCATAAAGATGTGGAAGCTCAGGCTACAGTAGTTGGGCGTTACACAATGACAAGAACTCGTTGACTTCCTCACTACCCATAGGGTATGGAAAGAAAGAAATGGCTATGACTCTAACACCCATGGATTGCAAGTGGTGATTAGCATAGTTGGAAATTGAGAGAAGGCAAAGAGACACAAGTTCTCTTTTGTTTTATTTAGTTATTATGTTGTTTTAAAAGCTCTAAGCTAGTTGAGAAGAAATGTTTGAACTCCCCATGTTGATTTCTTTTTTTTATGGGAATTCAAGAAGCCCATGGAGGCTATATATGTAATTTTTGAAACTATCAAAAGGGTTGGCTCTCTGAATAGTTAGATAGTTTTTAGTGAAGTAAGTATTCTTAGCTACTTTTTTTGGTATTTTCTAAAGGAACAATAAGTTAATGATAAGTAGGTACTAATCATTTGGTTATTTTTATGGTGACTAGCTAATAATCATGTGGTTATCTTATTGGTTGATGGAATTCATGTGAATTTCATGTCATATAGGTGTTGTTTTATCAATCTTGTTGTTGCTACTTTATCTTTGGTTTTCATTACAGTGGGTTGATCTATTTTGAGGTTTCATTAGTATGTCATGTGGCATATGTTTGAGATAATTATACACTCTTTCAATGTTCTTTTATGGTTATAATTTAGGATGTTTACATTTTCCTTAAATTGTTTCTATATTTAAAGAATGACAATATTGATTTATCTGTAGAAAGAGTTATATTGCAAATCATTTTAGAAGGAAGTTGTACCTTTAGAAACACAAAGATTCTTTGCATTCACCAAGACTCAAATGTTATGAATTTGGATTTTTCCTACAAATAAAGTATAAGCAACTATGGGGAAAAAAATTCACTAACAGTGTGCATCCATGTGTGTGTACATGTGCATGTGCATGTGTATATGCACACGTGTGCATCTATGTGTGTGTGTGTGTGTGTGTGTGTGTGTGTGTGTGTGTGTGTGTGTGTGAGAGAGAGAGAGAGAGAGAGAGAGAATGCATTTTTGTGTATACATGTGCATGTGTGTTCACTTGTGAGTGCGCATGTGTGTGTGTGTGGTGCACATTCATGTGAGAGAGAGTATGTATTTTTGTGTATGCATGTGCATGTGTGTGCATTTGAGAGTGTGCACGTGTTTGTGTGGCACATGTTCATGTGTGTGTGTGTTTGTGTGTGTGTGTGTGTGTGTGTGTGTGTGAGAGAGAGAGAGAGAGTCTTGCACATAATTCAAAATTAAGTATATCCTACACTAAACATTAAAACTTAACTTTAATAGTAAACCATATTAGATTCTTTATGTGTAGAATTAGATAAACCAAATGGCATAACCAGCCATTCATACAACCCTTCATTAGTTTTAAAGGCCATCTTCCATTCATCCCCCTCTCATATCCTTATTTGATGATACCATCTTTTGAGATCTATTTTAGAAAAATATGAAATTCCCCACAAAAAATCCAACAAATCTTCTATTTTAGGAATAAGAAATCTATATCTTATAGTTATCTTAATTATGACCCTAGAATTGATACGCAATAGCCACTTACCATCTTCCTTTACAAAAAGAACTGAGGGTACGACACATGGGTTAAGACTTTTCCTTACCAACCCCTTGTTATGCAATTCCTGTATTTGCCTAGCAATCTCTTCATTCTATTGTGGTGTCATCTTATATGCTACCTTATTGGGTAGTAGTGCTCCAAGAATAAGATCAATTTTGTGACTTATGTCTTTTATCAGTGGCAAAGACTCAGACATTACATCAGTAATGATGTCCTTGTACTAGTTCAGCAACTCTTCGACTTTTTTTAGGCTTGTTGTTCTATGTTCCTTCTTCCTATCTTCCTTAGGCTTCAGCACCAATGCAAAGCCTGTTCCATCTTCTTCTTCAAGAGTATTATTGAACTCTTTCTCACCCACCATCAACACACTTGGTCCAACTTGACCAACCCTTTCTCTTCTCCTTTAGAATTTATATTGTAGGTTATCCCATTCTTTTGGAAACTTTAAGGGTTCTTCTAACCATCATGGTGTGCCTTCCTATCAAATTGCCAAGGTCTGCCCAGTAAAAGGTAGCAAGAATCCATAGGAAGGATATCACATAATATCGTATCCTTATACCCCCCCATGGTAAATTCTACCCAAGCTTGCTCATTCACAATTTCTTGTTTCCCCTTATTCAACCAATTGACTTTGTATGCACAAGAATGTGCAAGTCTCTCCAACCTTAATTTGTTTATAGCCTAGAGTGATATGATATTATCCATGGAGCCTGAATCAATTATCACCTTGCACAAGTTTCCCTTTTACCTTGCAATGGCCCTCCTTTGAGTGGTATCTTCCTTCACTGGTTCCTTAAGAAGTGTCCTTCTCATCATGAGATTTTCTCCCTTAGCCTCCATCATCAATTGAACTTCTGGTGAGTTCGCACTCACATTATTTTATTGCACATAAGTGATCCTCCTTCCACCATTCTAGGAAGTGGATGCCTTCTGTGGACACTTATACTTTAGGTGTCCCAACTGACCATAATTGTAGTATTTCATTCCCGACAACCTAGATCCTTTGCCTAATCCACCAAACCTTCCTCCATTAGATCCCCTTCCATCGTAGCCGCCTCTACTACTTGAGTCCCCCATTCGTTCCCCAGGTTTAGACTCGCCTTTGGACCTCTAGCCTTGTCCTCTATTGTTAAAGTTTCCCCTACCTCAAACATTTCTCCCACTTCTCCCTCCTTGTTGCTGATCACCCTTCCTTTTTAACTTCTCTTCAAATTTAAGAGAAATATTAAAACACTTTCCCACTGTGTCCAAGGTAAGACGGCTAATCTCCTCCTATATGTTCATCCTTAGGCCATTCAAGTACCTAGCCACTCTTTTTGGTTTGTCTTCTTGTTTCTTTTCCCTTAGAGTTAGCCTATGGAACTCCTCTATATAGGCATTCACAACCATTTCTCACTGCTTCAAGCTTTATAGCTTCTTGAACAAGTGCACCTCATGATCTGCAGGTAAAAATTGTGCCTTGATTTTTTCCTTTATTACTTCCCATGAATATTATGGTAGGGCTGTAATAAGAGGAGGAGGAGAGATTTTAATTTTGATAGGGAAACTAAAACTTATATAAATGAACATATAAGAAAATCAAATGTTGATTTTAAAAAGAAAATTAACTACTGATTTTAAAAATAGTTCTCTACATAATTATATTTCTTTTCAAACTAAAATTTTTTCTACAATTTTATATTATTTAAAATATATTGATACATAACAACTTTCAAACATTTTGACAAATTCAATAATGCACTAAACATAATTTAAATTATATAACGATTTATCCAAAACTATTCAATCAACAGAAAATTTTAAAAGTTCAAATCCAATCTTAGTAAAAATTCAATAGTTAAATTACTTATTTATCTATGTGCTAGTGTAATTTGATGTGTGTTCTCTCATAAGAGATCATAACAGATCAAAGTCCATTTAGAGCACAGTTTGTTTTAACTACAGAGATCGTAACAGATACAGGCCATTCCACCAGCTAGTGTAATTTGTGTGTGTTCTCTGATAACAGATCAAAATCCATTTAGAGCACAGATTGTTCTAACAGAGATTGTAACAGATACAGGCCATTCCACCACGTAGAGTAAAAGTACACCTCCCAAAAGCGGCATGATCAGAAGTTCCGCAAGTAATATCACAGCCATCGTCATAGAAGCATTGCCCATGATATCCACCGCTCCAAGATCCGCAAAGCTTGACATCATATTCATTGTCATAGTAGTCATAATCCATCAACTCTATGTAATTACCAACAACTTCCGAATTAATAAAATATGCATCTCAGAATTTATTCAGAAAATAAATAATTGGTTGATGAAAAGAAGATAGAAAGCATTTTACCCAACGCAGATACAGAAGACACCATCACAAATAACACTAATGACAAGAGCGCGTACGCATATCTCTTCGCCATTTCTGCAGACAGCCAAGCCAACTAATCTGTGAGAAACGGTTTAATTATGGTATTCTTTATAATTGAAGGAGGCGATTTATTTATTATTATTGTTATTATCTATGGAATCTTCAGAGTATTGAATACCTTTGCTAAACATGAATTGTTTGTGTCGCTCGTCAGTTTCGATGCCTAGAAAGCTTCGCAATCTGGAGTTTTCAATAGCCGGGATGATCCTCTTGTCATAAAATATATCCATTTCAACTACTTTTCTAATGTATTGTAAATAAATAGTAATAAATAAGTTAAAAGTCAGTATGGTGGAAGAGATCTAAACAGGGACAGGCTAATTTTCATACAAAATGTACCGAAGACAAAACAAAGTAAAATTTTTATTTTGCCTAAGAAATCTATTTTTCAAATTTTTTTTCTTTCTACAAACTATGTAGATCCATGATGTTTTCTAATTTTTAAAAATTAGTCAACTGTACAGTTTGAATGTAGGATAGCTGCATCCATCCAAATTTTGGTGAAATCCAAAGATTGGTATAACTTTTAAAAATTAAAAATTATAGCCTATTACATTATGTATAGTAGGTATTATATTTAAGTAATTTTGATTTCTCCATTGTTACATATTTTATCTTTTTAAAAGATTTTCTTTTAAAATTATTTTTAGCATTGGTCAATAAGAAAGTAGATAAAGGATAATATTATAATTTTAAAAATAATCAGTTAAAAAAAATATACAAATTTTTAAATGAATAATGCAATTTATTTTAAAATATTAATTCTCTATTTGATTAGTTGAATTAATTTAAAGGAAACTAAGTGATTGCAATAATATTTAGATCTAAATGAAACATAATCTTTACCTTTAGCTTTTGATAACTATAACATCATAGTTCACTTGATTTTCTTAGGTCTCATAACACAATCAAAACTTCTAAATTCATCTTAAATAAATTTAATGGCTTTGCTTTCTGTTTCATAACACAATCAATACTTATAAATTCATCTTAAATTGAATGGTTGTTAGATCTTGAATAGATAGAAAGTAATAAATTGTTATTATATTATAATATTTTTAAATTCAAACGTTGCAAAATAGTACTTCCTACAACTTTTGGAATGAACCAAAAAAAAGAAAACAAAGTTGTATTTTATATTTCTTACAATTTTTCCAAATTTGTGTCATTATAAATCATAAACTATAACGTAAGGAGGAAGTCATGCCAACATTTCCAATTCAAAACACACCCTAAACTAGGAGACTTCCTGTCAAAACTACAAAGTTCACGTAGTTATGCAACATTGAAGCACTTGCAAAATAATGATGGAGGTGAATTGATTGGATCCACAATGATAATTAAACACAAAATACACACTGCAGGCACTTATAGAAATTATAAACTCATTTCATTGTGTGATAAAAAAAAAATCTCTTTGCTATCACAAATGGTGACAAATAAATTCCTTCCTTCTTCACCTATCCCTTGATTTGCTACTTCTATCAAAATAGGTGACACAATTCTCCCAATTAATCTGGCTTTGATTCATCTGTCACAAATGGTGATGGGATTTCTTTAACAACCCAGGACAGTAATACATGTGGATGGACAAAATAAACTAAAATGGAGAAATACTCAATGTGTTGCACCACTAATATATTTCATTAACCATTTTGTCCATATCAATAACATTACATGATGCCTCTATTTATAGAGGTCTTAGATCATTTCCAACAACATCTAAATTAGCCGACATGAGACAAACAAACTTTTTTAAAGCTATCTAAACATAAATAAATTTTAGATCTTTACCAAACCCTATTTAGTAATCCTCTTAAAATTTCTAGAATCCTCTATTATTCTTTTACAATTCATTTGAGGGGAAATTACACATTCCAACAGTAAAACAATGAACTAAACTTCTCTAACATGACTGCTCCTACAACGGGTTGTATATTAAATTTAATATATATACAGTTTTTGATATATTTTAAATTGTTATTTTTAAAAAAAATTGTATTGTTATGTTTGAAAATTTATATTTATAATTATAAATGCTATATTGTTCTTAGACAGGATTATATAGTGTTGGTAAAACCCTCTCGACTTAAATGCTATTGCAATCACTTAGTTTACTTTTAATTATTCAACTAATTAAATGGAGAACTAATATTTTTAGAAAAAAATTATATAATTTTTAAGAATGGATTATTTTAAAAATTATCATTTATCTATTTTCTTATTGACCAATACTAAAAATAATTTAAAAAATTCTTTTGAAAAGATAAAATATGTATCACTATAATTTGAAGAAAATTTAGAATTACTTGTGTACGATACCTGCTATGCATATATTGTAATAGCTCATAATTGTTAATTAATATATTTTCAAATTATATTAATCTTTGTATTTCATGAAAGATTGGATCTCTTGTATCATAGTTAATCCAACTTTTTATTACTATGTACATGCTGAAATGGATCATCCCGGCTACTGAAAACTCCAGATTGCGAAGCTTTCTAGGCATCGAAACTGACGAGCGACACAAATAATTCATGTTTTCCAGAGGTATTCATTACTCGGAAGATTCCATAGATAATAACAATAATAATAATATAAAAACTTACCCACTTCAATTATCACATAGTTAAATCTTTTCTCAGTACATATTAGTTGGCTGTCTGCACAAATGGGGAAGGGATATGCGTACGCGCTCTTATTGTTATTGTTATTGGTGATGTTGTTTCCTGCATCTGCCTTGGGTAAAATAATGCATGCATTATTTTCTGAGAATATATTCTGAGATACATATTTTACTAATTGGGAAGTTGTTGGTAATTACATAGAGTCGATGGATTATGCCTACAGAGACGGATCTCGCAAGATTTGCGGATTTTGGAGAGGTGGATTTCACGGGCAATGCTACGATGATGCTAGCTGTGCTGCTACTGACCATGCCGCTTTTGGGTTGTTCATTGCTACTGCGAGGGCCGCACTGGCTTGTATCTGTTATAAGCTCTGTTAGAATAGCTGTGCCCCAATTGGACTTTCATCTGTTATGAGTAAACGTACAGTGAATTAGATTAGCTTTTATATTCAACTTAATAATTTTGAATAAATTTATTATAAGTTGAATTACGTTCAGTGGATCTAATTGTTTCGATGGTATTTTTTAAATATTATTATTGATTTCTTAAAAATGTTTGAAGTTTGTTATGAATCAATGAAATTTCAATAATATTATACAGTTGTAGAAAACTTTTCAATGATGTGAAGAACTATTTTTTAAGATCAATTATTTAAATCAACGTTTCATTTTTGTATAAGTCTATTATATAAATTTTTGCATCTTCAAAGAAAATAAAATATCTCCTCTCACATAGACTATTAAGCATTCATGTAGAATCTAGTATGTACTATATAGATTAAATTGTTATTCTTCAGATAGATTTATATTACTCTTTCTTTAGGAAAATTAGAAGAATATGTTTTTTGTAAACTTTTGTATAGTTGAAAATAGTATTATTAACTTCAAATAATTTAATATAGATAAATTTTATATAATTTTATAGCATTAAAATTTTGAATCAGCTAGATAACCTATGAACGGTATGGAAATAGTTAAGAACACATTCTTTTACCATATACTATTGGAAAAAAAGATTTATTCAATACCTAATCTCTTTGGATCTTCCATACTAATTAAATTTGTACTATGTTTCACTGGAACTTTATATTACTTTTTCTTTGTCCCCCTATTAGGAAAAGGTTTTTTTAATGGACATAAATAGTTTTGAACCTGTTGATTGCGTAGTACAACGTTCTGTTTGATTTGCAGAATCTTTAGATGGACTACAAACGAGTTAGTAATTTGAATTTGGGAAGTGATTAAACATAATTTCTTTGGATGAACCCTGTAAGTTGTGAAATATGTATTTATGTTCTCGTTTACGGCAGTTACTAGGAGCTTTTAACTATTTTACAGTTAAGTTCGTTTGATCTTAACATACATTGAATTAGATTAGATTCTATATTTTATATTTTTATTCAACCCAATAATTTTGAATAAATCTATTATAAGTTGAATTATGTTCAGTGGATCTAATTGTTTCAATGGTATATTTTTAATATTATTATTGAATTCTTAAAATTGTTTGAAGTTTGTTATGAATCAATGAAATTTCAATAGTATTATACAGTTGTAGAAAATTTTTCAGTGATGTGAAGAACTATTTTTTAAGATCAATTATTTAAATCAACACTTCATTTTTGTATAAGTCTACTTATATATTTTTTTGCATGGTTTCCCTTGTGAATTTTACAAAATCTTTTGGGATGAGATTGGACTAGACTTGCATAAGGTTTACCTTGAAGCCTACAATTCTTGCTCTCTAGGCAATATTATTAATAAGGAGAATATTAAATTCATACCTAAGGGGGCTGACCATGAAGATATATGCAATTGAAGGCCCATCACTATGTTGAATGTCTCCCAAAGCTCTCTCTCTCTTTTAAAATCCATCATCTTCTTCCTTAGTTTATTCGCCCCAAACAGACGGGTTTTATCAAATCTCGTTATATCCTGGACAATATTATTGTTGTGTGAGAATGGATGGAATGGGCTTGGCATTCCAAGCAATGGGCTATTTTTCTCAAGATTGATTTTACCAAAGCTTATGACCGGATTGAGTGGCCTTTCATCCTTGCAATGCTTCATGTGCTTGGGTTTGGCCCTGCTTTTCTACAGTGAGTCCAGGTGCTTTTTAGGGATGCCTCTTCTTGCATTTCTATTAATGGATGCCAGTCTCAAGCCTTTGGACTTTACTGTTCAATTCAACAAGGCTGCCCATTGGCACCCTCTTTATATGTGTTGGTGGCTGAAGGTTTTGGGTATTTGCTTGCAAATGCCATCTCACAAGGGAGGTTCCATGGTATTTCCCTCCCAAATTCCCTTGATCAGCTTGTGAATGGTCATTTCACAGATGACTCTTTTCTCACTCTCATTGAAGATGAAGAGAATGTTGCCTCTACTTTGCAATATCTTGACACATTCTATCTTGCTTCAGGGTTTGCTATTCAGTGGCACCAACCCTTTGCTACAGGCAGTCTTCCCTTTCCCATCTTGTTTGGCTTGGGCAATATCAATGGAAATGGGTTCAGCATGGGGAAGTTTTTCATTTTCTGGGCATCTCTTTTGCCTTCCAAGCCTCAGTCATTGAGCTTGGAATGCAGTTCTTGCAAGAATAGAGAAGAATCTAGAGTATTAGATCACCAAACCTTTCTCTCTTACAGGAAAATTCCAGATTTGTTCCAATGTGTTGGCCACTAGCCATGTGTACTGTTCCTCCTATTAGGCTCCTTCAAAGGCCTCTTATCTCAAACTTGATCACCTATTATGTGATTTCATCTGGGCATCAAATGCTTCTCACTAGGGCTTTCACAGAATTGCTTGGGATTTCTGTTGTCTTCCCAAAGAGTTTGGTGGCCTAGGCTTGTTGTCCACCCAGAAGCAAGGCACTGATTTATGTTCCAAATGGGTGATTTGAGCTCTTTTTGGGAATGAAGCTTGGAATATTTTGTTAAGACATTGCATTTATTCAGGCTTTCTGATTCACTGGCCAGCCTAGAAGGGGATTGGTTTTCAGAGCCTTCTTGTCACCACTGAGCCTATCTAGATTCAAGGCACTTTTGTTGCCAAGAGTATTTGGAAAGCTTGGGAAGTAGTTAAGCCCTGGCTTCATTGGGTTGGTAATGGGTTCAGAGATTAGCTCTCCATGAACCAACATAATCTCTGATGGTCACCATTATTTACATGGGGCTAGTGCTCTACATTTTTTTAATGTGGCATAAGAACTCTTAAAGATATTTTCTCTAGAGTTATTATGAGCTTACGATCATAGGAGGATATGAAAGTACAATTCTGGCTCACTCGTCTAGATTGACAGACTTGTGATCTTCTAGTTTTTGTAGTGTCCCCACATTTGTTACATAAAGTTCGCATTTAGTCTTCTTGCCCTTGGTGGAAAGATAGGAAGTGGTATCTAGACACGTAGGTAACTAGCTATAAGCCTAGGATGGGCTACTGATGGCTAGTTCCTCACCTACCGATGGTTGAATTTCTCAACCAACGATAGCATTTGAAATCTTCTCACCATACTTGGAGTCATAGGTTCTCCACTATGTAGCAAGCCATTACTGAGCCTAAAATTGCACATTTTTCCTAGTGTATTCATTTCCAAGGTTTGCATTTGGGCCCTTGGTTGCATCACCTAGGTGTTCCTAACCCCCATTGCCCTTTGTAGGTCAATCAAAGACTTTTTTGCACATTTTTTGGTTTTGTAGATGGGCTCAGTGTTATTGGCGATGAATCCATGATCTCTTTTACCCCTTCTACCCAGAACCTTTCTCTTGGCATATGGTTGTTCTGGGTGACAACACTCAGATTCCCTTTAAGTACTCTGAGATATGGCATGCTTTTAGATTGGAGATCTTATTTATCATTTGGAAAGATCACAATGCAGTTATTTATGCTAACAAAACACTTGAGATTAATGTTGCTATGTACACTAAAGCATGTATTTATAACAATGTCATGTTTCAAATTCAAGTATGAACATATGAAGTAGCTCTCAAGGTGGCTCACCTATAGGAGCTTTTGGCTCATTGGGGATACGTCCCCTATACACTAGCTCATGTTTCACTAGATTCAACCTTCAGCAATAATACTCCTCCTTGTGGTTGTCATCGAGGATGTAGTAGTTGTACTCATTTCTCACATGCCTCGCTCTCAGTTACAATGCACTCCCAATGGTGGTGCTTTTGGTTTAATGCCGCTCTTCTAAAGGATCTGGAGGTTGACACTACTCTACTTCACGTTGTTAGAGGTCTAGCTTAGGGTAGTCCCCAATGGCTCCTCCTATTGCTTTCTACATGCTTAGACCCCAAGTGGGTGTTTCCTTGACTAGACTTAGCCATTTCTCCTCCTAGGCCCGAGGTAGAGAAAAATGAAGATAATGTTGCTATAGTTGATGATAAATGGGCTCCCCCTGAATCATCTACTCACCTCACCCTTGGGTGGAGTTTTGATAAGGATCCTCCTCCCTCGGCTAGTATTGTGCTTGTAGCTTGAGGATATTTTATGTTTTCTAAAGTTTTTTTTGATGAATAGTTGATATTTGGCCTTTGGTTGTATGAACTCGCAGGCTGATCCTATTTCCTAAGCCCTGCTTTTGGTGAATATATAAATTTATTATATTTTTTTAATATAAGGAAGGGACTATTCATTAAAAAAAAATTAATAATAATGAAAAAATAAATAAATAAATAAAAAAATGGCATCTTCACAAAAATCAAAATATCTCCTCCTCTCACATAGATTACTAAACATTCATTCATGTAGTATGGATTGTATAGATTAAATTGTTATTCTTCAAATAGATTTATAGTACTCTTTCTTTATGAGAATTAGAAGAATTCTCTTTTTTAACTTTTGTATATTTGAAAATGGTATTTAACTTTTCTATTATATAAGATTAACTTAAAATAATTTTATATAGATAAATTTTATATAATTTTATAGCATTAAAATTTTGAATCAACTAGATAACCTATGAACAATATGGAAATAGTTAAAGAACTTGTTCTTTTATCATATACTATTGGGAAAAAAGATTTATTCAATACCTAATCTCTTTGGAATTTGTACTACGTTTCACTTGAACTTTATACTACTCTTTCTTTTACCATTAGGAAAGCAAAGAAGTCATGAGTAATTCCGGGTCAAATTAGGTCAAGAAAAATAGTTTTGAACCTGTTAATTACATAGAACAACGTTCTTTCAATTGGAACAAATTGATTTGCAAAATCTTTATATGGATCACACACTAGTTAGTAATTTGAATTTGGGAATTGATTAGACATAATTTCTTTGGATTAACCCTATTAATAAGCTATGAAATATACATTATTTATGTCCTTGTTAATAGTTAAGTTCATTTGATTTTCTAGAAATCCATAAAGATTTATAGGTGCCATGGACGAGGCGAATAAGTGGAAAGTTGAAAAGTTTTGTAAGCAAACCTTCAAGCTATGGAAAGTGTAGATAGAGTCTTTGCTTATTAAGAAAGGATTTGCAACCTACATTGCTTCATAAAACAAAGTGCCAAGGAGAGATGTCAGATGGAGACTGGGAGAAATAAATTTGAAAGCATGGGCAATGATTTTCTTAGCTCTCTCCAACAACATGTTGTTTAACATTTCAGTAGAGAAGACAACTAGAGAGTCAGTTGAAAAGTTATCTTCATTATATGAGATACCCTCAGCTATGAATAAAGTTTTTATAATGAATAAGTTATATAATCTAAAAATGAAAAAGGGGGAGTAATGTTGAATCATCTAAATGGCTTTAATACACCAGTCATTCAACTAATTTAAGTTTGTATACCTTTAGATGATGAAATAAAAGCTATTTTGTTGTTATGTTCATTTCTGAATAGCTAGGAAGGTGTAGTAATGGCTCTAAGCACTTCAATAGCAGCCAAGAACAAGTTGGATTTTGATGAAGTCACAACTACATTACTTAATGAAGACATGCGAAGGAAACACCATGAATCCTCTTCCAGTAATGCTCTAATAGTTGTGAGCACAAGCAATGGAGGAAGAAGTTGTGCAAGAGGAAAACATGATAATGATAACAATAATGGAAGAGGTACAACAAATCATCATTGAAAGTCTTGAAGAATAAATGCCACTCACCAAGAAGCAATGTTGTAGTTACAAGAAGGCTCAAAATAATGTAATTTAGGATGACATTAATGTTGCAACTAGTGGAGCTTTGGTACTTGTAGCTGGTGACATGGATTCAAGTTCATGGGTTCTTGATTCTGGCACATCTTTTCATGCTACTCCATGTCAAAGTACGATCACAAATTACCATGAAGATATGTTTGATAAATTTTTTCTTGGGGATAACAAAGAATGTGATATTGTTGGTAAAAGGGATATTTTATTGTTGTTGAAAAATGGCAGTCAATGACTCTTAAAGGATGTTAGGCATGTTCGTACACTTAAAGCATAATTTGATTTTAGTTAGTTATTTGTATACACAAGGCTTTAATGTTGACTTTGATCTTGATTCATGAAAACTATCCAAAGGTCAGTTAGTTTTGGCTAAAGGAAAGAAGCATAGAAGTTTATATGTTTTAGAGTGTAATGGTGAAGTGGGAGCAACTATGGTGATTATGGATAGTAATGTTGGACTTTGGCATAAGAGGCATAGTCATATGAGAAAAATGGATCTTGAAGTCATGCTTCAAAAATATCAGCTTATGGGTCTTAAATGTGTTGATTTATAATTGTGTGAGCATTGTCTTTATTGCAAGAAAAATTACACCAGCTTAGTAACTATAGGTCATGAGAAGAAATGTTCTCCATTAGAGCTTGTACATTCTGATATAGGAAACTTCCTCTTGGTGGTGCTAACTATTTTGTCACATTTCTTGATGATTGCACTTTAAAAGTTTGGGTTTATATGTTGAATAAAAAATATGAAGTATTTTCAAAGTTTAAATTTTTTGAGGCTATGGTGGAAAATCAAATTCAAAAAAAGATTAAATGTCTACTAATGAACAATGGTGGTGAGTTTTCCTCTTTGGAGTTTGATTTTTTTTGCAGATCATGGTATTCGAAGGACTAAAATAGTCCCTTATACACCTCAAGAAAATGGTGCAGCAGGGAGGTTGAATTAGACTATCTTGGTAAGGGCTTGATCTATGTTATCTAATGCCAATTTATGGAAAGAATTTTGGGTACAAGCATGCAACACAATAGTTTATTTAATTAATTAGGCCCCTTCATTACGTCTTGTTTTTTATATTCTGGAAGAAATATGGAGTGGTAAAAGAATTTCCTTTTCTCATTTAAGAGTGTTTGATTGTGATGCGTATGTTCATGTTCCTAAAGAGAAACAAATGAAATTGGATTTTAAATCCAATATGTGTGTATTTTTGGGATATGGTGAAGATTGGTATGGTTTTTCGCTTGTGGGATCCAATAGTTCATAAAATTCTTCACAGCCGCAATGTCATTTTCAATGAGGAGTCATTCTCAAGTTTGCATAAAATAGTCACTACTTTTGAAAATTATTTTAAATATGATTTATTTAATAATGGTGAGCATACTCACAACTCTCAAGTTACATTTAATCCCATTTCTATAGTCATGACTTTAGAGAATGTTGGGATTACCACACATATCCAGCCCATGCCTTGTATAATCTCTATAGAACTGAGTCTCACTCATACACCTATTGTAGTTAATAGTGAGATAGCATGTCCTTTTCTGCCAACTTCCTTTACATGTCCTACAACTCCTTCCTTTCATGCCCAATCCTCCATTAAACAAGGTAATCAAGATGTTAGACTTGTGTGCACTCTAGTTGAATGTGCAGCTCAACATATTACAAATAAACAAGAGTTTGATCACCATAAAGATGATAGAGCAACAAAACATGCAACTGATGAACAAGAAAATATAGAGCCTAATAATAGTGGGTTTGTTGCTAAAAATATAGAGGTCATTAGGGCAGTCAAATATCCAAAGAATCAAAAGAATCTACAAAGATTTAATTCAAGTGACAAATGCTCAACAAAGGAAATCTACTCGAGAAAGAAAATGTCCTTGTATGTTTGATGAATATGAGCTATTATTTTCTTTATATTCTAACTAGGTACAATTAGAAACATTTAAGAAAGCATCTACTAATATAAATGCATTACATTGGATGGATGCCATGAAAGATGAAATAGATTCTTGAAATACAAAACAAACATGGGATTTGGTTACTCTTCTGTCAAATCATAAAGCTCTTAAAAACAAATGGGTCTACAAGATAAAAGAGGAAGATGGAGGATAGAAGAGGTATAGGGCCAAATTGGTAGTGAAGGGATTTACTTAACAAAAAGGTGTGAATTTTAATGAAAATTTATCTCCTATGATTATAATGCAAACTATTTGTTTGGTTTTGGGCATGGCAACAACTTGGGATCTTGAATTAGAGCAACTTGATGTAAAAACAACATTTCTACATGGGGATATTGGAGAGGAAATATACATGGAGTAGCTAGAAGGATTCTTTAAGCAAGGGTAGGAGCATCTATATTGTAGATTAAAGAGGAGTCTATATGGGCTGAAGCAAGCTTTGAGTCAATGGTATTTAAAATTTGATAACTTCATGACACAAGAAGGATTCAAACACTGTGAATTAGACTCATCAGTTTATTATAAGTGGCTACCTACTAGTGAGTTTGTGATTTTTCTAATATATGTTGATGATATATTGACTACTACAAATAGTATGAGAGTCATTCATGAGTTGAAGATGCATTCAACTCTTCATTTTTACATGAAAATTTTAGGGGTAGTGAAGAGGATTCTTGGGATGGACATAATCTGCAATAGAAATAAAAGAGAAATTAGATTATCTCAAGAAAAGTATATTCTCAAAGTTTTAGAAAAGTTTAGTATGTCAAATGTCAAAGTAGTTGCCACTCCATTGGTTGATTATTTTTTATTGTGTTCAAAATGTTTCCTTCTACTCTAGAAGAAAAATCTGAGATGGATGGTATTCCTTATTCTTCTATAGTTTGGAGTTTAATGTATGCAATGGTTAGCACATGTTTGGATCTTGCTTGTGCAGTGGGAGTCGTAAGTGGTTCTATGAGTAATCCAGGTAAAACTCATTGGCAAGTAGTTCAATGGATTTTTTAGTATTTGAGAGGAACTTCCTCTCATGTTTTATGTTTTAACAATAAGACCCATTATATTGATGGATATGTTGATTCTAATATGGCTAGAGACTTAGATAAAAGGTGGTCTACAATAGGCTATATTTTTACTTTTGCCAGGGAAAAAATTAGTTGGACTTCTCACAAGTAGTAAGTTGTTGCTCTTTCCTCTATTGAGGCCGAATATATTGCTCTTACTGAGGGGTCCAATGAGCTGATATGGTTACAATGATTGTTTGGAGAATTGGGATTTCAACAATCCAACTTTACTTTATGTTTTGATAGAAAGAGTGTCATTCATTCAACTAAAAATTCATCTTTCCATAGTCACACAAAGCATATAGAATCTTGATTTCACTTTATTCCTCATGCTCTTGAGGAGGGAAGGCTATAGTTAGAGAAAATTGATACAAAGGTTAATCTAGCTGATGTGTTTACAAAGGTTGTACCTTGAGAGAAGTTTGAATTCTATAAAGCTTCTCTCAACATTGTCACAACATAGCCATAAGCATTCCATGTAGGGGATATCTCTGTGAAGTATTGATTGGACTTCAAGTGGGAGATTGTAACAGTTCTAACAAGGGAATATGTAACCACTCTAATTGTGTAGTCCAATCATTGTGACTCTTCCTCTTCTTAGCCCTTTCATCTTCCACTAAATATGATTGATATAGAATAGATAATATAGTCCATGATGTTGATCATTGTAACTTTTGATTTATCTAAGTAAGATAAATTCCCCTACTTGAGGAGTGGATGTAATCTAGACTAGCTAGATGAACCACTATAATTTTATTTATATTTTTGCATCTTTTGATTTAGTTTTAGTTTTTAGTTTCCAATTTTAGTTTATTTTCTATATCTTTTATTTTATCTCAACACCAATGACATTTATATAATAGTGGCTTCTTTTATATAATGATTATTCAACTTCAAAAATTGTAAACAAACATCTTAACAAGCTTGTTTCTCTTTTGTTGTTCGTTCCTAAACACTGAGATCGTGAACTATGCGAAACTTCCTTAGGAGACCTTAGGCATTTACTGCGAGTGCGAAAACATTAATCTCAGTAAACCATTAAGGGTCAAGTTTCCTTTAGTGCAATTTTTTAATAGAATAATGTTGGTTCAATGTACCCATGTGACATTTTGCAGTTATTCTTGTTATGTATGTTTACTATCTTATGTTTCTTCCCATTGGATTTATGTTTAGTTTATGCATTAGGTGTAATTATATGTAGATTAATCATATGGTGGTAATAGACACATTTAATCCAATCATTTCAACTTTCTAAGTTTTTTAGGTACAATTAGGGAGTTTGGTCAGGAAGTTCTTTGTGTGGGAAAGAATTCTAAGTGAGTTAGCCATTTTATGGATGGTCAATTAAAATGCCTAGGAAAAAATATCATCTTTAGTTAGAAGACATAATCAAATCTAATGTCTTAGGAGATACAAACTTGTAGATGGACTAAGTTTGAGGACACTCCATTCATTTAATTGTTATAAATGTTTTAATTGTATGTGTATCATCAAGATGTATGAAGTGTAGGTTAGCATCTCATATATGTATTTTTTCTTTATGTAACATGATGTATTATATTCACATTTGAAGTTCAACATGGTAGTAGGATTCCTATTTTATCTAATCACATGCCTTATATTGATTTTATATTACTATATGGACAAGTGGTTGACTTTTTCTTACACTTAAAATATTTACTATTCAACAAGAGGTTGAATTATGTAATCTATTTACTTTCATTAGTCTAGAAATTTATTTTGTGCTAATTGGAAATATGTTTCAGGAACTATGACTTCCTATTAATTTTATAGAAAAATTGAGTTTTATCTTTATGTGGCAATGCTTTAGAAAATTATAGTCTTCATAGGTGATATAAGAGATGTGTCTAAATCTAGGACTTTTGGTATGACCTTTGCTAAAACTTCTATAATTGTATAGGTGCAATAGCTAATCTCACACCATGAACATAAGAAGTTCTTATAGGAATGGAAGCAATAGTGGTCTTCATTAAGAGCTTGAAAAGCATAGTCTAGACCAAATTCCAACTCTTTTGACTAAATGAGGAAGTTTCTTACAATAGGAAGGGTTCTACATGGATCACCTAGAGAATAGTTTGATTGATATGAGTAATAAAAAATTTAATACAAAGGAACAAAAACAAAGAGAGGAGGATGAGAGAGCTAGAACCAATGAAAGCTAGAGGAAGGCTAGAAGGATGGAAGAATAGTGTAAGAGGGAAGCTAACCTCAATGTTATAGGGATGGTTAACACCTGAATTAATATCCACAAAGAACTAAGCAACGGCCCTAGAAAGGTTGTGTCTACCTATTTTAGTGGCAGTACCCATGGTGAGTATGTGGAAGCATGGATTATTATTGTGGAAAGGTACTTTCAAATCATGAACTTTCTAGGCAGCCCAAGGACTATGTTGGTAACATTCTAGTTAGTTATCGAAGCAACTACATGGTGGGATAACATTATCAAAGAAAAGAAATTGTAGCTAGGGGAGACATCATGGGAGAAATTTATACAAAATATTTATAAGAGATGTTTTCCTATGTTATTCTACAATCAAAACATTTCTAAATTTCAGTATTTGGTACATGGACATATGAAAGTGACACACTACCACAAAAAAATATCATCTAGTCAAATCTGTTTCATAGTATTAAGAAGATGAGTGATTTAGAAGCCACAAATTCATTATACAACTTTATCATGAGATATCTACAGAGGTCAAAATTAAAGAACTTGAGATTACTAATCATTCTCTTCAAAAGGCTATTAGGGAGAAGCATAATTTATATAGTATCCTGTGATAAAAGTAAAGTAAAAAACTAGTTAATTTAAAGGTTTCAAAAGAAAATAACATGATAACAAATAAAGAAGTGTTGTCCATTACTAAACCAAAAACATGAAAGAAAAGCAATAGGGTGATTTATGAAGGAATTCAAATAGATGCAATAACATCCAATGGTGTAAGTGAAATCATGTATCACACAAAAATATTCTGAGTGATAATTTATGTTTAATGTATTTTTATTTCTATTCCAATTTTCATATTATCATTATTACTTTTTTGGGTTAGTATTTTTGTGCATCTAGGGATAGGTAGAAAATGGGTTCATTTTTTTAAAGTTCAAAATTTTGAAGAGTTGGAGTATGTAATTAGGGGTGAAGGTTGTACTTTAAATTTCAAGCACTTCAAAAAAATAATTAGCTCAAAAAGTTTCATTGTTTGGAAGTTATTATAGTTTTACTTTACTTGGATACCTCCTAAGAATTCTTTAGAGCCTAGGTGGAGGCACTAAATGGAATCATACAAATCCAAAAATTCATCAAAAGAAAAAGGCAATAGATGAGGTGTTGGGTGATGCGATGCGCTCCCCTACCCACAGGTGGTTAATTACCCTACAATTGGTATCAGAGCCTAGTTTTGGCCTGGTCATGGGTTCAAATCTCCCTGGTGCCTTCCCAACCCACATAAGCACCTAGTATGCACGTCGAGGGGGAGATTGTTGGGTCATGCGACGCGCTCCCCTACCCACAGGTGGTTAATTATGTGGTGTTCCATGTTCACTAAAAGTCATGGTTTTTGGTGCAATGAAAAATGGGCCCTACATGAGGATATAGAGAGCTCAGATAACTTTCTATAAAAGTAAACATGTCATCAATCAAAGTCGTGAATGAAAACTTTTTTCTCTTAGAAGTTGGATTACTTCTCGAATCTTCTAATTTTGTACTGACTTCTAATGTGACTTCTAGAACCATTTTTTGGGGGGGTGGTCATCAAATAGAATAGTGTAAACTATATACCTAACCCTAAGGCTAAAACATGTTACTTAAAGCTCATTCTTATCTGATGCAAAGCCTCACCTTGGAAAACTTAGGAGGAAATTAATCACTCAACTAAGTTACGTCAAGGGACACATACACCTTCAGGATTGTTTAACAACTTACTTCAGATTGTGGACTAACTAATTATCTCATTATTAATTCATACACTATCAGGCGACAACAACTTCCTTGACCTCTTGTAACAACACTTGGTTTCTTGCATTAACTTAACATCAACTGGACTATAAGATAACCACCAATCAATAATAACTTTTGTTCAAAATCCACACCACCCATATGCATGTGAGATTTAAAACTCAAAACTGAGCTGACTATTGAACATAACATTCTCAATTATTTTAGAACTTTTCAACTGTGAGATTTGACTCAAACTGCACCATCTTCACATATTAGTTATGTGATTTTAGCATATCAGTTAATACATAAAGATATTCACCACATTCCAGGATTGAGTTTCGTGCACACAAGTTGGAATAAATGGACATGGGAACCAAAAAAGAGAAAACAAGAAACATATGATACAAACCTCCTCCACGATCCCAAAAAATAGATCATGGAGAGTGGCTAAACCATGAAAACTTATAACTATTTCAATAGTCTTAGGAATTGGCCATGAAATATTTACACTTGCATTATCTTGATCAATCTTGAGTTTTCCTTTTGAGATTACAAATTTAAGGTATGTCAGCTCCTCTTGCATAAAACTATATTTCTCCAAATTGATCATCAACTTTTCTTCTTGTAGCCTCCTCAATACCAAATCTAAATGTTCCAAATCCTCATGTTTTGTGTCACTAGAAACAAAAATGTCATCTTGATATACTATCACAAAATTTCCTCTAAAATCTTTGAAAACTTCATTCATAAGTCTCATAAATTTCCTAGGGGTGTTAGACAATCCAAAGGGCATTACTTTCCATTCATATAATCACTCATTTGTCTTGAATGTTGTTTTCCATTATTCTCTTGGCCTAATTCTTATTTGATGATATCCACTTTTTAAATCAATTTTCAAAAAAAATCGTGCCTTACCCAAACAATCAAGTCAATATTCTAGGCATTAGAAATTTGTACCTTATAGTGATCTTGTTCAATGCTCTTAAATCTATGCAGTCTCTATGTTCCTTCTTTATTTAGTGTTAGAACTATAGGAACTGCACATGGGCTTATAGTTTTTCCAATCAAACTAATTTCAAGTAACTCTTCAATTTGTCTTGCCATTTCTTCATTTTTTTGTGGCATTAATTTATATGTAGCCTTGTTGGGTAATGTTGAACTTGGTATGAGATCAATGCAATGCTTAATCTCTCTCATAGGTGGGAGACTTCTTGGTATTCCATTAGTTATGATCACCTTTTACTTGTCCAAAATTGGTTTAACTTCTTCCACTACCTTTTGTTTCTTCTTTTCTATCACTTCCACCTTCATGTTTGAATGTTCCATATTTTATTTTTCTTCCTAAATTTGAATTTCAGCATCATTTAGTAATTTATCTTTGAGTACTAGAATTAATTCAAAGATTGGACACTTCTTTCCATTCTTTTCTTTCAAAAATCCTTTCTTACCCATTACCATGATCTTAGGTTCTGTAGCTTTTGAATCTTCTTGACTTGGTTTAGTTAGGGGTATTAGTTCAATCACCATTCTATTCTTTGTAATGGAGTATGTATTCTTTACTTGATCATGTTGTGCCTTGAGATTGCATTTCCATGGTCTACCAAAAAGTAAATCACATGCATCAATATTAACAATGTAAGAATTTACCTTAGGGCAGAATTTACCTAAGACCAAGGAACTCAAATACAAGCACAACAATAGACCAAAGAGAGTATGATCAAAATGATGATATATTAATTCAATAATCGATTGAAAGTACATTAGGAGTGCCTATATATAAAGACCTATGGAAAGCTTCTAGAATGCATAAAAGTTAGCAACATGATAAGTCATACAACTAGGCACATATCCACCAAATATGGGTTATACTCCATTTAGCATGGGAGTAAGTGCGATGATGAGAGGACAAACCAACAATGGTGTAGCATGAAAAATAATGTTGTAGACACCATGTGCTAAATTAGGAGTGTGAATAGCTATGTTTTCTACATGACAACTTAGTTAATGATGCAAAATCTAGTGTTGTGGATACCATGTGCTAAATTAGATTTACTTACTCCAATGTTGTCAACATGACAACTCATGAGAGTATGAAAAATCCTAAATATCTCACCTAAATAAATAATAAAATAACACATTAACCTAAGTAAAATTAAGTGAAGTGTAAATAGTGAATTCTTATTTACACAAACACCCCCCCTTAAGTGCAACTTAGGGGAATACACTTAAGCTTACGAAAGCTAGAATGAAATGCATGATGGGTCCCAGTTACTAGGCCATTTTAGGTACCCATCTACATAATTAAATGAAATCTCTCATAAAGTGGTGAAAGAGGGAAAACCTCATGGGAAAACCTCCTCCAAAAAGAGAGATGAAAAAACTAGATGTATGGATGGATGGAGTAATCAAGACCCCCTCATTATGACATACATCAAGTATATACAATAGAGAAATGTGAGAAGAACATAATCCCAAAAGAGGAAAAGGTTCCCCCCACAAGAGAGAAGAAGAAGAGAGACAAGGTAGTCTCCACTCCTAATGAAGAGTGTTGATTTTGGATAGCTGCTCTAATGTAGAAGTTGATCTAGGAATGTTGAATAGTGTTCCTCCCCTTTGGAAGAAACAATTCCATATGTACCAATGAGATGCTTCTGCTATGTGTGTAAGGAATCCCAATGATCATTGATGCCTCTGAAACTTGCTCAACTATTCCTATCAAGGATGAATGTAGAAACTATTCCAAAGAACATACTATCTCCTTGAATGATGAAGAGACCTTTTGTAACTTCTATACATAAGTATCCACAATCACATCAACCTATAAAGATCAATCCTATAGAGAATGGACATGAGGGTCAAAGTGAGACCTTGCAACAACTAAAGAAGGATCTTCTTCATCAAAGAGAAGATGTATATCGCCAATGATGTCCACCAAATCTACTATGTATGACTCCATGAAAAAGCTTGAAGTTTCTTCTATGTAGTCATCCCCTATTCCTAGAGTTGGAAGACTAGGTGTACCCTACTATGTTGGACCTATCATAGTGGAAATGTAGGCATGTGGACTATATTGATGTCATGATCTCTCACTGTAGCTGTCGATAGAACCCCACATGTCTGAATCTGTTGAAGCACTATTCTTAGTGTCACAATGAGTTTCCATAATGTATGATGTATGAAGAGGATTAGAGGATAAGCTGGGTGAACTTTCCTCAATGTGTACATCCTTCTCCACAAAGATCTCATGTGTCTCAAGATCCATAAGTTTGTATCCCTTCACACCTTCTTCATATCTTATGAAGGTGCAAGGCATAGCCATGCTAGACAATTGAAGACTCTAAAGTGTGTCACAATTGGTTTTCTACCACACCATGCCTTAAAAGGGGGCTTTCCATCTAAGGTAGGATGAGGATACCTATTAAGTATGTGATTGGCACTACTAATTGCTTTGACTTCAAGTGATGGATCTAGAGACTTGGCTTGTATCATGAAACTTTCTATTAACTTAAGAGTTCAAATTTTCAGTGCTACAACATCTATCTTGTGCAAACTAAATGTTGGTGGATTTTGAAGATCAATACCCTTAAGTTTGCAAAAGTTTTAAAGTTTTTTGTTCACATATCTACTTTCATTTTCCATCCTTAGAACTTTGATAGATTTCCTTGATTTCTATTCAACATGAGTCTTGAAGGCTGGAAACTTATCCAACACTTCATTCTTATGATGAAGAAAGTAAACCCAAGTATACCTTGAAAAGTGATCAATGAAAGTAAGTATTTAGTGACCCTAGCTAACTGATGTCATTGAAAAAGGACCTGCTAGTACCATGTGAACCAACTGAAGAAAAACTAGTGCTCTTAATGACTTCCCTTTAGTATACTTCTCCTTTAGATGCATATCCACTTAGCTTGTTGAAAATTTACCTATGGAAAAGTTGATTGTAGGTAGACCTTTGACCATATTGTTTGAGAAAATTTGTTGAAGATAGTGAAAGGGTAGATGTCCATACTGCTCATGACATAATTTGGATTGTGAATTGGATTGAGTCAACAAGGCTTGTGAAGGAGACTTAGACACAAAGTGGGAGAAAGAATACAACCTTGTGTCATGATTAACTTTCCCCACTACAGCCATTGAATCATCTTTTAGACTATGCATCTTTATTGAGTCAGGAAGGAACTCAACTTTATGACCATCTCCAAGGTGGCTAATTCGGTAAACTGAGAGGAGATTAGAGCTTAGGTTTGAAACATAGTGAACATCATTGAATTCTCCCTTTTCCATTTCCACATTTCCTTTCCTTTCAACTTCTATTTTTGTATCATCTCCCACAAAGATGTGTAGTACCTTTGACTACTTCAATGAAGAAAAATCTCCTTTTGAAGATCCCATATGATATGAGGCACTTCAGTCAAGAATCTATTCCATTGAAGAACTTGAATTTTCTATGAGTGCTTGCCCTTTGCCCTTTGAATCTGAAGAAGATTCTTTGTTCTTGTAAACATTAGGGAATGGAACATAATGTTTCTTCATGATGTGCATTAACTCATCAATCTTCTTATGATAACACTCTTGTTCTTCATGACCCAATTTCTTGCAATAAGCACACTTTTTCTTATCCTTATTATTGTCTCTGTTCTTTTTTGAATTTGAAGAAGACTTGCCTTCTTGATTTGATTTGCATCCTCTAATTTTTTATTCTTCCATTTCTTATTCTTGCCCTTTCCTTTATTTGAAGATTGACTAGCTAAATTTTGAGAACCCTCATTATTGGCCACCAATGCCTTAGACTATGGCGAATTTACAATCCCCATTGATTTCAACTTATTTTCTTCTTTATCCAATAGTTCAACATAATGATCAAAAGAAACTTTCTAATAGGCAGACCCTAATGTAGTCTTTTAGGTGTTATAAGTAGAAAAAAATCTGGAGTATTAATATGGTAGCTTATTATGAATTAGATAGATTAACCTATCATCTTTAATAGAACTCTCACAATCACCTAGTTTCATTCTTGGGTAAGTGCACCAAGTTGTCATGCCAAAAAGATGACACCTTTTTTTTTCTAGTTTTTAAAAGTGCATATGCACTATGCCTTGGGCTATGCAAGTCATAGCGTGTATGTGCTATAACACGTACATGCTTTTTAAAACAAAATTATTTTATAAATGGGCTACAAAACCACAACCCATTTCATTTTAACTTCATTTTGCAACATTTCCTCCTCACAAAACATACACGAGTTGAAGGAATTGAAGATTTTTTCCACCCTCCTCAAAATGCCTCATTGTCATAGAAGTTTGAGATTGAGATCACACCATATATTTTCTACCCTTGTTTTTACATTGTTTTATATGTTTTTGCATTGTTTTGTAGGGTTTTTCAATTTTTCTTTAAATTATTTTTATCTATTTAGATTGCAATTGGTTTCTTATCAGGAAAAATGAATAATGAATTGGCAAATCCCCAACAAGATCAAAACCAAAACCCTCCACAAGATCCAAATGAAAACCCTCCACAAGATGAGAATCAAAACCCTCCACAAGAAGAACAAGAAATTCCACAACTTGCATTGATTGGAAGACCTCCTCTTGGCACACAAGACAACATAATAAATGAAATAAAAAGAGGGAAAAATGAATTAGAAGCACTCATTGGTAGGTTGAAAGCTTCTAGACAAACCAATCCAATGAGAGCACAATTGGCATCCTCCCTTGAGTCCATTATGACCCATGTAGCTTCTATTAGTGGTCAGTTGGATATTTGGCATGTTAAGAGGGAGGAACAAAAAAGATATTATGCAAACAAATTATCATATCAAGATGTAAAAAAAAGAAATACCAAAAGGTAGCATTTGTGCATTGTTTAGAATGCTTGGTGAACAAAATACTATTATAGAGACAATTAAATAGGTCCCCATCCATTGGTGCATACACGATGGTATTAAAAATAATTTTTGGGATATATGGTGGATGATCTTTGATGCCCCTCCTTGCAATGATCACAAGGTCCCAATGTATTTCTTAAGGAAATTGTATTATGAATTTTTCACTAGGGAGATCCCCAATTATTTTGATTTATTAGAATCTCAAGGTAGAGCTAGGGGGTCATCATTTGAGAGGTCAGGGGTACATCATGACCCTGATGTAGTTAGGGCACCGATTTTCAAGCCACAGGGTGAGCACGTGATTATTCCTTTAGTTGTGAAGGAACATGTAGAGAGTAGCACCCTAGGGACTATTAATGATTTGACGTAGACCTCATTCATTACACAAGTCCATTAGTTGAGGAGGAGACTTTTATGCATCGCGATGTCATGTGCACATCATGCAGATCATTATGCACATTTGGTAGTCATGCTAGAGATAGTATGGATGATGGTCTAGTCACTAATCAGTTCTTGAATGAGACATTTGGCATCGAAACACAAGTAAATTAAAATTATCATAAACTAATTTGATCATATTTCATATGTATAGTGAATGACTAATTAATTAACATATATTGACATTGCTCAAAATTTAGGGTCAAAGTGTTGGCAGCCCTAGTAGAGATCCCCCAACCTCATTTTTCATCACGTCGATAAGTCGAGAGGTATGTATCAATTTAATTAGTTAAGTTGATACATATATTTATTAAGTAATCATATGAAGGATTGACAAAAAAATTTATGCATATGGAACAGCTCTCCACTGGACCATCGACATTCACTAGGGACTTCAAGCCTAGGTGTGATACAAGCTTCGTAGAGGTACATTTGTTTCATGTTAATTTAATTCATTTTATTATATTTGTTTCATGTTTCATGTTACATGTAACTTGTATTGTATGACGTGCATCTCTTTACATCTGAGACACCTCATCTTCGGTAGTCCATCAATCATGGAGTTGCTCTAGCAATGGCTAGTTCAGAGCCCTTGACTAAGGTATGAAATAATTTTCTTGGTTTTAGATAATATTTATAATAGTTAGTACTGAAATTTCTAATATTATTTATAAGTGATTATATTTATTGAATTGTTGTAGGGCCTTGTTACACTTGATCATCTATAAGCCTTTGATGTTGATGTGTAGAGTGACTATTTGATGGCAGTAAGAAAATAATTAATTTTGTGTGTACATATATTTGATTTCAATGTATAATAATTATTGATTCATATCTACTTTTTTTGTATTAGCTCGAGTTAGGGAGAAGCCTAAACAAGAGGACAAGCAAGCATGTGAGGAAGACCCCATCATCTCCCTCCACACAATTACTAAAGACCTCTAGGGGATTTTTTCCTTCCCCTCATGGGAAGGAGAAGATATAGTTGATAGAAACACATGTATAGGCATCAATGGACATAAATGTTAGATTTTATGTCAGTGGACATATTCGATATACATTTGATGTATATATGACATTTTATATTTGATGTATGACATATATTTGATGCATGAAATTATTAGACTTATGACATTATTGGTTTATATATGATATGTTTGTTCATGTATGACATTATTGGTTATCATAATATATTATGTGTTTGTTAATGTATGACATTATTGATTATCATTTTATATTATATGGTTTTTATTGGATGACATTATTGGCTATCATAATATATTATATGTTCATTCATGTATGACATTATTGGTTATCATCATATATTATAAGGTTGCATGGGTACTTTTAAGCACACCCCTGGTTCTCATACCCACATACCCAAGTACCACATAGTTGGTGGAGAGCATTTTAGCTAAGGACCTTGATTGAGATTTCTGATTATTTGTTTTCGGTTTTTTGTTTGTTTATTAGCTCATTGTTTATCAAGCTTAATTCAATACCTAATCAATTCAAAACTTTGATAGAATATTGATTAACAATAAAACTTATCACCGTTCAAGCATAAGTTTATCATTTCCAATATGTCATTGTCATAAGATTTATGATCTTGTTCATGTTTAAAGTTTTCCTTCTTTATTATTTTTTTATCAAGCTTAATTCAATACCTAATCAGTTTGAAACTTTGATACAATATTGATCAACAATAAACTTTATTAGTGTTAAAGCTAGAAATTTATCATTTGCAATATGTCATTATCATATGATTTATGATCTTTTTGTTCATGTTTAAAGCTTTCCTTCTATGTTATGCATCTAAATATTTATCATAAATTATTATTACAAACATATAACAAATCTAAAACTAAAAACAATACATTACATTTCCAAACATTATCATTGTTCTTGATTTGAAAAATCATTGTCATGACTCATAAATTTAGGTTTTCTATAAATATAAAAGTATAATTAAAAATAAAGTTTGACATACCCAAGTACCCCCGTACCCTATTATAAAAAATAGTTGTACCCATACTTGTACCCATACCTATACCCTAAGTACCACAAGTACCCCCTTTCTTATGCAACCTTGTATATTATATGTTTGTTCATGTCTGAAATTATTAGTTATCATATTTTAGTGAATAGATTATCCTCCAAATAAATAAATACAAATTAACTCTAAATGCCTAGATAGGAAGATTGAATGAGCACTAATAGTTGGATAGGTTATCTTTGAATTGATAACCTTCCTCTAAATTTTATCGAGTACAACTCCTTGTACATGATTTACAATGAATTAAATATGGATGCTTTTAACTAGAAAGAAAAAAAGGTTTACAAACATCTACTTGTAAACATGAGATAAATGCAAGAAATAAGTGACTGAAAGAAAAGAATGGGAAATAACACAAAGTCTATTTACCTAGATGCTACATTACAAGACAAATGAAAATCCTAAGAAAGCAAAGAATCATGGCTTTAAAGGTATCTTTAAATCAAATATATTTAGGAAATAGCAACAGTAAATGCATTTAGAGAAAACTAAAAGTTACACCAAGATAACAGTCAGTGGAAAAAAATCTGCCCAAACTCGAAGTTTTGGTATACAATTTTATCCCAAATCTCTCTTCCCTAACATGTATAAGATTACATAGACCTCAACACATATTGCATTAAAATCACTATCTAAAATAAAATATAATCTCCCTTAATTACACCTAAAATCAAAATTTCCTATTCTTACTAACATAATGTTCATAAAAGACAATAAAGATCAGCTCTCCTACAGTCCCAAAATCTATTGTCTCTCTTTCCTATTGTAGCACCCCAATCTACCTTTGGGAAAGAAAAGTGGAACCCTCTACCTTTGGCTCTCTCCCTTTATATAAGTTTTCATCTTTTTAATGGGTCTTATCAGTTATAATAATTGATTCTTGAAAGAAAACCACCTCCCTCTATTCTCTTATACTTCTATATGTGTGTAATGCTTAATTCATAATGAAACATTTTATTATGATTCACTTTTAGCATTACATTGGCTTCTTTTGTATGGAATGGATAACATCTTTAGATTTATATTTGGTTAGGAAATAAGTAATGACACCTATTTAAAGGAATCTTCGTACTTTATATATTAACCTCCACATGTCATTATTTACCAACATCAAATCTTCTTTTCACCACTTTCTTCGGGTTCCCACAACTTTTGATTTGTGACAATCATCTTTTCATGAGGAATAGAAGGCTTGACTTTGGTGAGGGTACTCCATAAATTGTGATTCCTTCAAATCTTTAATAATTTGACCTATCATAAAAAAACTCCTTCCTTCTATCTGAATGTCACGACTTTGAGTTTTTGTGTGTTGGCTTGGGATGATGCTAACCATCTTAGTAGCTTAATTAATTTCTTATCTACATCCTTCATCTTAGTATTTTGTGTCATTTACTTGTGACAACATGAGTCAGTATTTCAAATAATTTATTTTCTATGTATCCATATTAACAAATTTTGACAATGAATTATGATATTCTTGTCCATGTGAAGGTTTTCAATATTCTTTTTGAAGATAAATTTTGATCATCAACCTTCTTTATAGTCATGTATATGCCTATTCTCAAACATTCCTGCTCCCAAATCTATATTAATGACAAAGGAAAATACATTAGTTGATGCTAGTTCAAAATTTCTTGTACACTCGTATCTCCCTTAAGATCACAAGTGCTCTATCTCTTATACAATGGTTATCTTCTATGGCTTTGAGAACCTTCCATGAAATCTAACACACATTCTTTTTACTTTGCCCATGGGTTCTGCTAGGGTCAAATCATGTTCAATACAAGTGCATAGGTGCTTTAACCAACACTTGGTGGATGCGGGTTAAAATTTAATTTATCTATGCAAGGCTCGATCAAATCCCATTAATGGAGAGTGTACACTACCGGTATTTGAAAGAATTTTCATCATAATAAGTTTGATCTAATGATCTTTTTCTATAGTCAAGTCACTGGCTTTTTTTTTAAACTCGTGGCTAGACTGGTGTAGAGAAAGGAGGGACTATTCTGTGGTGATATTTCTGAATTCTCCCTCACAAATTTTTCCTCTTCATGGTAGAAGATGAACATCAGTCTTCATTCTTTTATTAAAATCTAAGATTCCTCCTTACTGAGGCTTCATGTTAAGTCCAACTTCTTAACTCGGGATGCACCAACCGAATGGTGAATATGGATTTACAATTCTTCACACTCATGTTTCTACTTGTGATTTTTTCAAACATGGAGATGATGGCATTGAATCTCACCTTTTAATGTTAAACTATAAACTATTATTTTCATTTGGGGTGTTAAAAACCACCAAACCAATTTGTGCCTCTTAGAGGGGATTGGGGGTCCTGACTAGTCATCATAGAATGGCTTTGCTCTCTATTATATCTTCCCATACTTGGTAGGGCAGCTAACCTACATCTTTCATGTGAATGGCTTCGGTGGAGATTGGGATGCTAATCATCCTAGAGTGATTCCATCCATGAGATAATGTACCCAAGTCTCTTTATTCATTATTTTGAATCTCCCCTAATATTCAAACAAACAAGTTATGATGAAGAAAGAGTGTATCTAAATTGTTATATCTTGCCATGGGAATAAAAAATGGAGAATAATCAGTACATCCCAAAATAATGAGTGTCTCTTTTTGCAACCTAACATCATCATTCCTCAAATTTTTAGATTCATCTATTTTGTATTTAAAACTACACTGCTGGTTGAGTGAATGTATAAATGCTTTTGGTGCCTCTCATGATATTAATGGTAGCCAATGCACTTTATTCTCTTCTTCCAAACTATGATAGTTCTGTATATTCTTTAAGTCCATTTTCCTAGCATACCTCATGAATTTGGTCTTCACAATTGGTACCATGAATCTTAAGAAAAGATCTTGAGTTTCTACTTTTAATCTCTATAAGTTATCAATGTTCGATCATCTCATGATAGACAACTATAATTGCCATTGCTTTGTATATAAAGATTCAATGTTTTTCTTCTTCTTAACACTTAGCTTGAATCTATCTAAATGACATCACACATGGAACTAAGAAAAACTATGTATTTGATCTTTCAAACATTGGCTCTTGAGCCTTTTGAATTTAGTCTAAAACTAGAGGCTGAACTTTAATCTTGACAACCAATAAATTATGTTGTTAAATCAAAACATGGATTCTAAACTTTGCTTGAACTGAACCTGCAAGATGCCTCTTTGAACTACTTTGAACTGCTTTGAACCTTAGTTCAAAGAGGTTCAAAATCATAAAGTAATTTTTTTTTAAACCATGTCTATATTGGGTACCAAAATCATAATATATATATCTTGTTTTTATTGTTTATGTTTTAAGTACTTGGAGCTAATTGAACAGATACTTTGATCCCACGACAAAAGGTAAGAGAGATTTGGCATTTGGAAACTTTGTACTAGCCAACACTACAAGTTTTAGGATCACCCAAGATGGCATCACAAAATCAAAATGTAGTAAGATTACTAAAAAGTGAGAGATGTTATTGTAGGTCTCCACAACATGGTCGTATAGTACCTAGAATCATATTCATACCTCACACGATCTCTGGAATATGCCCTATCAAAAATCATTGCCCTATGGCATTTAGTGACCCTTAGGGACATTTTAGTTCGGCATGCTCGAGAATGTTTGAGTGCTCAATGGGACTAGGTAAGCTTGAGGATATGATTTATCTAGCCACTTGGAGCAAATAGAATAGATAGTTCAATCCTAAGATGAATAGTGAGGGAGATTTGGCAGTTGGAAACTTTGTAGTAGGCAACACTACGAGTTTCAACATCATCTGAGATGGCATTGTAAAATCAAAATAGAGTAAGATCTCCAAAAAGTGAGAGAGGTTATTGTAAGTATCTACAACATGGTCCTATAGGATCTAGAATCACATCCATACCTTGCATGAGCTCTAAGATATGCCTCGTCAAATATTACTACCCTATTGCATTTAGTAACCCTTGGGGATGTTTTGATTTGGCATACCTGAGAATATTTGAGCACTCAATAGGACTAGATGAGCTCGGGGCTAGGGTTTACTTAGCTAGCTAGAGCCAAAAAAATAGACAATTTGATCCCACAATGAATGGTGAGGGAGATTTGGTAGTTTGCAACTTTGTACTGGCAAACACTACAAGTTCCAACATCACCCAAGATAGCATCACAAAATCAAAATGGAGTAAGATCTCCCAAAAGTGAGAGAGATTATTATAGGTCTCCACAAGTTAGTCCTATAGGATCTAGAATTTCATCCATACCTTGAATGAGCTCTGAGATATGCCAGATCAAAGATCATTTCCCTATGGCATTTAGTGACCCTTAGGGATGTTTCAGTTCAGCATGCCCAAGAATGTTTGAGTGCTCAATGGGATAGGACAAGCTTTGGGCTAGGCTTTACCTAGCTAGTTGAAGCTAATAGAATAGATGGTTTGATCCCATGAAAAATGGTGAGGGAGATTTAGTAATTGGAAACTTTATACTGGCCAACACTACAAGTTTCAACATCACTCGAGATGGTGTTGTAAAATAAAAATGGAGTAAGATCTCCAAAAAGTGAGAGAGGTTATTGTAGGTATCTACAACATGGTCATATAAGATATTTAATCATATCCATACCTTAAATGAGCTCTAAGATATGCCCCATCAAAGATCATTTCCCTATGGCATTTAGTGACCCTTAGGGACGTTTCAGTTTGGTGTGTCTAAGAATGTTCAAGTGCTCAACAAGATGGGAGAAGCTTGGATCTAAGGTTTACCTAGCCACCTAGAGCTAATGGAATAGATAGTTTGATCCCACAAAAAATAGTGAGCGAGATTTGGTAGTTGGCAACTTTGTACTGGCCAACCCTATGAGTTTCAGCATCACCTGAGATGGCATTGCAAAATCAAAATGGAGTAGGATCTCCAAAAAGTTAGAGAGTTTATTGTAGGTCTCTGCAACATGGTCCTATAGGACCTAGAATCATATTCATAACCTCGTATGAGCTTTGAGATATGCCTTGTCAAATATTGTTGCCCTATGGCATTTAGTGACCCTTAGGGACATTTCAGTTTGACATGCCCAAGAATGTTTGAGCACTCAATGATATGAAACAAGCTTGGGGATAGGGCTTACCTAGCCATCTAGAGCTAAAAAAATAGATAGTTTGATCCCATGATGAATGGTAAGAGAGATTTGGTAGTTCATAACTTCGTACTAGCCAACACTACGTGTTTCAGCATCACCCAAGATGGCATCGCAAAATAAAAAAAGAGTAAGATCTCCAAAAAAAGAGAGAGGTTATCATAGGTCTCTTCAACATGGTCCTATAGGACCTAGAACCACATCCATACCTTACACAAGCTTTGAGATATGCCCCGTCAAAAATTGCTGCCCTATGGCATTTAGTGATCCTTAGGGATGTTTTGGTTTGGTGTGCCTGAGAAAATTTGAGCACTCAACAAGATGGGATGAGCTTGGGGCTAGGGTTTACCTAACCACCTGGAGCTAACAAAATAGATAGTTTGATCCCACAATGAACAGTGAGGGAGATTTTATAGTTGGCAACTTTGTATTGGCCAACACTACAAGTTTCAGCATCACCTAAGATGGCATCATAAAATCAAAATGGAGTATGATCTCTAAAAAGAAAGAGAGGTCATTGTAGATCTCTACAACATGGTCCTATAAAACCTAGAATCATATCCATACCTCACACGACCTCTGAGATATACCCCATCAAATATTGCTACCCTATGGCATTTAGTGACCTTTAGAGACATTTTGGCTTGGCTTGCCCAAGAATTTTCAAGCACTCAATGGGATAGGAAGAGCTTGGGGCTAGGGTTTGCTTAACCACCTAGAGCTAACAAAATAGATAGCTTGATCTCATGATGAATGGTGAGGGAGATTTGGCAGTTGAAAACTTTGTACTAGCCAATACTATGAGCTTCAACGTCACCTAAGATGGCGTCGCAATATCAAAATGGAGTAAGATCTCCAAAAAGAGAGAGAGATTATTGTAGGTCTATGCAACATGGTCCTATATGACCTAGAATCACATCCATACCTCACATGAGCTCCAAGATATGTCCCATCAAAGATCACTGCCCTATGGCATTTAGTGACCCTTAGTGATGTTTTGGTTCAGCATGCCCAAGAACATTCAAGCACTCAATGGGATGGGATGAGCTTGGTGCTAAGGTTTACCCAGCCACCCAGAGCTAATGGAATAGATAGTTTGATCCCATGACAAATGGTGAGGGAGATTTGGTAGTTGGCAACTTTGTACTGGCCAACACTATGAGTTTCAACATCACTTGAGATGGCATCACAAAATCAAAATAGAGTAAGATCTCTAAAAAGAAAGAAGGATTATTGTAGATCTCCACAACATGGTCCTATAGGACTTGGAATCTCATCCACACCTTGCACGTGTTGCAAGATATATCCCATCAAATATCGCTACCCTATGGCATTTAGTGACCCTTAGGGATATTTCAATTTGGCATGCCCGAGAATGTTTGAGTGCTAAATGGGATGGGACAAGCTTGGGGCTAGGGTTTATCTGGCCACTTGGAGCTAATGGAATAGATAGTTTGATCCCATGATGAATGGTGAGAGAGATATGAGCAAGATATGTATGCTTAGGCCACTTTGTGCAAGATATGAGCAAAAGTTACTAATTAGGCCAAATTGAGTCCTTATCATGTTTTGGTCAAGATAGCCTAGGACTAGGTATTTTTAGTTGATTTTTAATAGTTTGGAACCTTTTCCATGCCTTAATAGTGAAATCTAGTGAACTTTGCATTAGTTGCACATTTTGTTCAAAAATGCAAAAGTTGTAAAATTTGCTTAGAAATGCAAATCTAACTGGAAACATTCTAACCTTCAATTTTTTTCCCCCATGCTCATATACTCGAGCAAGGATAGTTACAACTTGCCAAACTTCCATTCACAACTTTTTTGCAAAAATTTGAAAAGTTGCTGAAGCAATGTTTTGAGCAACATTGCAACTTTGCATTACATGACTTGGGAAGCCAAGATACTCAAGTTGGGCATGAACCCTCAAAGTCTCATCAAAATATATTAATTATCCTAACAAAACAACAAAAAACTCATTGCCACCTTTAAATGGAGACTCTAGTTTAAATGGAGATTGTCAGTTCCCAAACATGTTCCAATCAAGTAGATGACTAGTTTACAAAGTAACCAATCGAAAACAGGGTCATGGAAATGAACTCAATTCTTAGGAAGGTTTTAAAACACTAAAATAACTTATTTTGAAATGCTCAGCCCTTCACCAATTCCCAAACTCTTGCCATTCATAAATCAACACGCTATAGGAGCTCAAATCCTTCATGGTACTTGACCTAGGGCTTGATTGAAAAAATCACAAAACACATCCTCTAGTCTTGAAACCCTAGAATCTTAAAAAGGACCCTACTAAATACCATTTCCCAAGTGGTCATGAAATTTTAACCAAGGAAATTGCAGTTAGAGGCCCATTTTTGCTGTGTGCACCAAAATGTTGTCCTAAAGACCTAGTTTCACTAAAAATGCAATAACTTGAGTTAGAAAACACGTAGAATGATGAGACTAGAAAAAAAAGAAAGCTGATTCAAAGATCCATCTCAAAAATCCATTTCATAATGTTTTAAAGTCCATAAATTTTGTGCATCATGTAAACAACAGTAAAAATGACTTGAAAACCGAATTTCTTTCTTTGCAACTTCTTCCAATCCATACATTAATGCCCTCCAGACCTCACAAATGAGGTATATATATCTCCTATGTATATTTTAAAGTTTAGAACCAATATTTTAATATTTATAACCCTCTTTCCACTAAGTTACAAATTTGAGCAACTTTTACAACTTTAAACAATGCAACTTTGCACAAAAAGTGCAATTTTTACATTTTTCACTTGATTCCACTTCTAGGACTTGGAAAAGGTTTCAAAATATCTAGAACCAACTAAAAAAAACTCATTCCTAATATTTCTTGATCAATAACATTAAAAAACCCAAATTTTCCTAATGAGCAACTTTTGCTTATAAATTGCATAAAGTGCCTTAAGGATACAAACTTGTGTCTTTCTTTGACAACCATGGCCTTTTCATCTAAGGGTTGTTTATTCTAGCCTAAGTAGGTCAAAAATACATGTAAACCAAAATATAAACCAAGTGCCTTGGTGCTCTACACCAGAAAGATACCCCCAAATATGAACAAAAAGAGAATAATGACCATGGACATAGTGAGATTGGTAAAATGTAGCAACAAAACTCTTTGTGTTTGCAAGTTTGCAATAAATGGCATCCAATACCCATACTACCACACCTAGGTCCAATTTGAAGTTTTCATTTATATATATGAAGTTTTGTAGATTGCTATTTTCACATAGTTTTTGATGTAGAGCTTACATCCTTCTTTCACCAAAAGCTTCCTAAGTGCCTAGTAGCACCCAACCCACTGCAAGATGCCAATTAGGCTCACCAAAATTTACCCAATACTAACCACTGTCTCTCCAAGTGTACTCCACTTTTCTAAGGTATTTCCACTTCTCTAGTGCTCTTAGAAAACTTCATAAAATTATAGGTTTTAGGGACACTAGCCCTCAACTAGGCCAAATAAGGAAAAATGTGAAATTTGGTTTCCAATCTGTAAACTTAGGCTAGGATCAACACCAATAGGCTCATACTACAGATATTCATGCATTTTTAGGGTTCTAACACCCCAAAAAGACCAATTACCTTTTAAAATACCCTTTACCAAGTTCTTGAAGACTCCAAAATATCTTGGGCTAAACCTACTCTAGGATGTCCTAACTCCCACTTGGTTCACAAACCTAATAGGTGTTGAGATAATGGGTGTTGCACACATTGCATAATATTGTTATATTTTATTTTGTTATGTAATGTTGTGCCTAGATGGACGTGAAACATGTAAAAATTCCCATGGAATATTCTTGATGAGTTGTATTGTAACATTGTGATAATATTTGATGTAATTATTTAATATTGGGAAAAAGAATTAAATGCCCAATATTAAATGTGGGGTCAGTGGGTTAGGTAGCACATGGTTTTAGTACATGGTTTATGTAATACCACTTGGTGGTTTTGTGGGACTTGCTACTATATAAGCAGCCACAAGGGTAGTTGTTGTGAGAGTAAGAGAGTGACAAGGAGAAGACAAAAGGCAAGAGTCGAGCGGGAGCGGCTTGACAGGTTAACAAAGGGAGCATTTGTGAAGGTTGAAAGCATGGCATGGGATGTGTGGATTCATGCTTGTTCACATAGTTTTCTCGGTTGTGGCTATGGCCATGAAGGCTTCCATGGTTTTATGGCAATGGTATTTTTGCTGAATAATACATGGTGATGGATGCTTTTGGATGCTGGGTTATTCCCTCAATGAGGGTTTCCCAGGGTATATCTTGTGTCACAATTTTGTGGGTATGTTCTCTATTCTCTTGCATGTGGATTTTAATTCTGTGTTAATTTTAGATCTATTATGGGTTATGTGGAAATGGTTATATTCTTTGTTGTCAAGTTTTCTTACAAGTGGTATCAGAGCTATGGTTTTATTATTGTAAACCTAGATTGAATCCATGGGAATGCATGAGAGGATAAAAGAAAGGGCAAGATATATGAATGATTTATTGCATATCTAAGGGTTTTGGGTTTGCTATTATGATGGGATGTTAAAAGATTTGGGCATGTGAAATTGTTGGAGAAAAAGATTTTTCGGATGTTTCATTTAAATGAGGGTTTTTGGGGGGTAGCATGTAAAAATGACCTCTTGGGTAAAAACAGACCTCACCATTGGATCCGGGTCGACATTTCCATAAATTTTGATATATAATATGCCCTAGTTTGGCCATGTTCAGAGGAAATGAAAGAGTTTTTTGGTTTCAGCCAATGATGGCCATCAAATTTAATCCCGTCGGAATTTTCGTCACTGAAAAAAAAAAAAAATGAAAAATCATACTGAAAATGGTAAAAAGACTGTCTTAGTAAAAAAACCATAACTTTCTATCAGAATATTAGATTTTAGAGTTCTTATAGGCGTTGGAAAGCTAATTCAGAGCACTACAACATGGTGTAGGTTTGGTTCTATGATTTTGAAATTTTGTCAGATTTTAAGAGCCTAAATTCAGATGTTATTTATTTTTAGCACGGATTAGGGCATAACTTGGGCATACAGAGTCAGATTTTGGACTTTGAGTAGTCAACGGAAAGCTCTTGGAGAGCTCTACATATTGGTTCAGATTTGGTGTAGGTTTGGCATGATTTATTTATTGATATATTGATTTGAACAACTTATAGGTATATTTTGACTATGGTAACATTGTGAGTTTATGGCATTAGAGATTTAAGATTTTATGTCATTGTATACTTAGTTCATATTTTAGATTGGTCTCATGATGATATGGTTATCAGTGTTTGGTTTGGATATGCATGATGGCTTTTTGGGTCTACAAGTTGTGCAGTGTTGTAAGCAGTCTATACTTACAGGTTGCATTTATAGCATGGTTATGGGTTGTCTTTGCACATTGATCTTTCATTATTGATGCATATTTAGATTGGTGGCTTGGATTTGGGTTGTCTATGCCCTAAGTCACATAATTTACTATTTTCTTCATGTAGAAGGGATGAGATGTTGTTACTAGGTACAGTCATGGTGGAGGATTGTGGTTGACTATGCTGACAAGTTGGACATATTGAGAGCCAGATGCTCGGTTCATGGATGTGATCATGGCATCATGAATTTTGGCATGACATGATTGGTTATATAGGTACATCCTTGATGTTCATTAGCTTGGATTTCTGATTCAGTTATGGTGGTATATCTTCTTGGTTGAGGATCATGGTTATTTGGTTTCTTTTGAGGAGCTCATGATGTGAACTTTGAGTTCTTTGATAGTTTGATGCCTTGGTTGATTCTCATGGTTAGAGGATGGGTTTTTCATCATGATGTCATGGATAGCTTGGATACACAGTTTAGTGGAAGCTTGTGACAGTGATGGGGTGACAGTGCAGGATTAGTTCCTGGTTTGGTTTATATCTTCTTGGTTTGGAGAGGATGAATTTTATGATGCCATAGGTGACTTGGTACCACGGTTGAGTGGGAGTTGTTGGCATTGATATATTTATTGAGTGTTTGTAGATGTTGGAGGTTTGTCTTAGATCCTGTTGCTGCAGAAGTGTCTTTAACATTTGCATGGTGCACTTATTATCTTCATGGTGTATGAAGATGGTTAGATCTTGAGGACTCATGGAGTTCTTGGTTATCTTCATGGTATGTGGAGATGGTTCTTCCTGGTATGTGGAGATGGTTTTCTTCATGGTGTATGGAGATGGTTGCATCTTGAGGACTCACAGGGTTCTTGGCAAAGGTGTGGTTTATGCTTTTATTTGGCATGTTATCCTTGGTATAATGATGGTTTCTTTATTATGTCATGGTATACTCTTGATACGTGTTTAGAGTTGTGACATGCTATGGTATGTTCATGTGGAGCATGTTATCTCTTTGGTTGAGATGGTAAGATCATGTTGTCATGTTTATGTTCCTAAGGCCATGGTTGGAACTTTTACATTGATCTTGGTTTAGTTTCTTAATATTGAGTACACTGATCATAAGCTGGATACTTCATGATATTGCTATGTTGCATTTGGAGTTGGCATGGATTGATTGGTTACAGGTGCTCATGGATACTTAGAGATGGTGGTGATGCTGATTTCTCTTGGATTAGAGAAATATTTGTTGGGATGGTTGATGGTTTCAGCAGGAAGTCCAAGGGGCAGTCACCTGATATGGACTTGAGAGGAGATTTTTCTTAGATGAGTCTTGGTTGGAGACTTGGGTATCTTGATGAGCATTCTCATTCCCCACTCTTGGTGTACTCGACGGTTTTCTACTTGAGAGGTATAGCCCATTATTTTCTCTTAGTTGCATTATATTTATGCTTATCTTTCATGGATATGGATCTTGAGCTATGGTACATGAGTTAGCTCTGGAGGGTTCATTTGAGAGATGGTTTAGCATTGGTTATGTCCATGTGCATATGTTGTTATGCTGGTTGAGTTTGGGAGATGGTTTTATATTGGGCATTTTTCTTGGATTAGGAATGGTTATTCCTTGGTTTAGGAATGGTTTATTGAGTTTGATCTTCTTGTGAGAGGCTTACATCCATGATTAGTTATATGGTGTAGTTTGGGTGTTGTTGAGGCTTCTTGTTGGAGTTTTATGGAGGAGATCATACTTGCACAGTTTATATCTAGAGGTGTGTGTAGAAGGACATGATATAGGTTATGATTTGCATAGTTTCTCTGGTCTTGGTTATCTTCTTGGATGTTCAATTTTTCCTAGATTGGATTTGAGATTGGTTGGAGATTGTGATCACTAGTTTGTGCTCATGTATGTCATGTGAGAGATGACATGGTTATTACTTTATCTCTTTCCTCTGTTGGTTGTGGTGAACTTGGGAGAGCATTGGAGACTTGTTATGAGAGTTCTTCTTGCAGGATATTGGATTATGTATTATAGATGTCCTTGATACTACATGGATTCACTTCTTTGAGATTTTGTGAGTGGATTGGTTATAGATTTGACATTATCTTTTGCAGTGGGAGCTTCTTGGTATATATGTGGTAGGTATTGCTCTTGAGGCTTATGATTGCAGGTTGCAGATTGGATATGGCAGTGATATGAGATTCACTTGTTATACCTTTGAGGTATGGATAGTTGGATGGGTTTGGCACTTGCTGTGGGTGCTATTTCAGCTATGGATATTTTGACAACTATGGATACATGTGATTACCTTTGGATCAGATTTTTGTGCTTGAAATTTCAGTTGGTACAGGATTTTATAATCTTCTAATGCGACAGGTTGGATATTTTTTTCTCTTTGGATGGCTTCTATGTATGTCCAGTGGGAGTGGCATAATAGGAGGTGAGATCATTCATGTTTGAGATGCTGGATACTTTGATTTTGTCATGGGTACCGGGATGGAGCACTTGGTGTATTTTGATCCATGATGGTGGATGTGCTGGGAGGGATTGTTCCCTTGTTCATTTATGTGGCTACAGATTGACCCTATGCAATGTATCCAACAAGTGGGAGATTGTTGAGATAATGGGTGTTGCACACATTGCATAATATTTTTATATTTTATTTTGTTATGTAATGTTGTGTCTAGATGGACGTGCAACATGTAAAGATTCCCATGTAATATTCTTGATGAGTTGTATTGTAACATTGTGATAATATTTGATGTAATTATTTAATATTGGGGAAAAGAATTAAATGCCCAATATTAAATGTGGGGTCAGTGGGTTAGGTAGCACATGGTTTTAGCACATGGTTTATGTAATACCACTTGGTGGTTTTGTGAGACTTGCTACTATATAAGCAGCCACAAGGGTAGTTGTTGTGAGAGTAAGAGAGTAACAAGGAGAAGACAAAAGGCAAGAGTCAAGCGGGACAAGGCTTGATAGGTTAGCCAAGGGAGCATTTGTGAAGGTTGAAAGCATGGCATGGGATGTGTGGATTCATGCTTGTTCACATAGTTTTCTTAGTTGTGGCGATGGCCATGAAGGCTTCCATGGTTGTATGGCAATGGTATTTTTGCTGAATAATACATGGTGATGGATGCTTTTGGAGGCTAGGTTTTTCCCTCAATGAGGGTTTCCCAGGGTATATCTTGTGTCACAATTTTGTGGGTATGTTGTCTATTCTCTTGCATGTGGATTTTAATTCTGTGTTAATTTTAGATCTATTATGGGTTATGTGGAAACGGTTATATTCTTTGTTGTCAAGTTTCCTTACAATAGGCCTAATTAGGCTGGCTTTCCAAAGCAAGTGTTAGGAAATTGGTTCATAGAACCAACACAACTACATGGAACTCTTTCTCCCCATGCCACATCTCCATTTCACCCTTTTCTTGGGTCATATCAATTGGTTTGGAAGTCTAATCACCACTTCTCCTACAAATCTGGGCTGAACACATAGTGATGTTCAACCTAGGGCTGATTGGTAAAAATTGAAACCTTCTCCTCTAGGCTTGAAACTCTACCATATGAAAGTACTCTCCCATGACTTGTATCCCTCCAACTGGCATCAAATTCTAATTGTGGGATTGCAAGTTAGAGGCATATGTTTTCCAAAATGCTCAAATTCAGACCCAAACAAGTAACTTGAACAAAAAATGCAATAACTTGAACAAATGGAAAGATAAATCCTTGAAACCAAAAGCAAATGAAGCCTAGTTCATCAGGCTATCCAACCATGTCAATTGATCCCTTCTCCCAATCCATATAGTTCTTTACAATATAGAAAAACATAGAAAATGACTGAAAATTAGAGTTATATTCATGCAAATGTTCACCAGTTCGTACCATCATGTTGTCCTCTCCATGTAAAACATATTTAAACATGTCCTCTATGTATTCAATGGTCATAACCATATTTCAAATGGTTATGCCAATGTACAACCATTTTTGTAACCATATTCCAAAATTGTCAGCATTTTTGCAATTTTGTTCACAATTTTTGCAATTTTTGACAACTAACTTCCTATACACCTAGGACTTGACCAAATGACCCTAAGGACCATTAAAACCTTCTATGGATCACAAAAATCCTATTTGCATTTAAAAACCACCACAATTGGTTATTTTTTACCCATTGGTACAATTTGACACTTTGGCTTGTAATGGCACCTAGAGCTCAATTGACCTTACATTTTGGTCTTATTATTGTTCTAAATCCAAAGCTAGGACCACTATCCATTTGGTTTGGTGCCCTGCACCACTTTCCTTCAAGAAAAATGATGTAACCATCCCCTTTCTATTCTAACTATGACTTGGGGATGGATTATCAACATGTATCATATCTAATTATGCATACTAATTCAAGGAATAGTTAGGTGATGCAGATGATCATCCAATTGGACAAGTTTGGAGCACTTGGGTGCATGAAAATGCATTAAATTTGATGTCATAGATATAGCATGGAGAGATCTTCCCAAAGGAGGCCATGGTTTTATGTAAAATAGTAAAATTAATCATCATAAACATAGTGTAGGATCAACTAATGGGTCCTAGAAGTGATTTCTTGGTCAAATTTGAAGAGGCCCTAGTTTTTGGCCTTATTTGGTGAGGGTTTCATAAAAAACACATATAGAGAGCTGATGGGTTCAATCCAATTAAATAATCCTCACTTTAGGTTCATATTAAGATACTTTACCAATTTTTATGGTTGGAGGATAATTATTCCATATGGTTCCTTTGTAAATGGAGGTGTTTTTATGCCTAAAAAGTGGCCTATAGTGTAACAGCAGAGACTTGGTCCAAAACAAACATACCTCATCTTTTGATATGTTATATATAACCCAAATGGGTATTTTAATATTCAATTTATTTTCTTTATGTTATGGGAAAATGTGGAGAAAAATGAAAGAAGAAAACGTTTGAGGGCTAATTGGGGCTTGTAGGCCTAGTACGCTGGGATGTATTGGTTTACCTTAGAGATAGGCTCTTGATATTCGGTAAAATAGTTATTTGGGGTGTATTAGGGTATTAAAAACCATTATATTACTAAGAAGTCTTTGGATGAGTCATTTACTTGATTTGGAAAACTTAAGCCTTAAGGTTGCATTAAGAATCCTTTGGGAAAACACATTGTTCAAAGTATTCTCTCATAGAACTTGGAAGGGCCCATCTTTCTCTACATAACTTTGAATAAAAGTTTCTATAAAGAAGATATGTAATCATACCCTAAAGACTTGATTGCAAGTGTAGAAGAGATACAATATGTAATTGGGTCCTAGAGCTACATTACAAGTTGTAAGTTCAATACATGTCGATATGCAATCAAGTCTCAAATACTTAACTATGGTTGTGTTAAGAGGGTGATATGCAATTAGGTCTTCAAGACTATATTGTAGGGATGCAAGAATTATCCCAATGACATATGAAGATGCTTAAAGAGCTTGTAATCAATTCCTAGAGACTTGAGTACAATACATGCCTATCAACATAGAAGGATGACTTATTGGTTGGGTCTTAAGGCCTACCAACCACTTAGGCATGAGAAAACTTGCAATCAACTTTGTGAGACCCAATTTCATTTTGTTAATGTATGTAACTTATGACTTTTAATTGATGTCAAGGACCTTGACTACATATGAGAACTAAGACAAACTATTCACATGTTGAGATTCAAATGTTGACCTATACACTAGTAACTATGAGGTTAATGCAAGGGCATTAAAAGACATAAAAAAAGGGCCTAAGAGACATGAGCCACAATGAAAATGGATTTTCATGTAGATTTATACTTAATTCTTACCAAGAAAAAATCAAGAGCAACATATTGAAAGGTTATGTTAAACAAAAATAATGTTGATGATGACCTTTACTCTACCTTTGAACCCTTTTAAAGAAATTCACATCTCATTATAATTCATTATTTAAGATGAAACAATATGTGCATTGTTCGATTCACTTGCTTCATATGTTCTTTACTCTTTTCTATCCCTACCTATATAATTCAAACTTCTACTACATGCAAAATACTTTCTAATGCTTCCAACTTGTTGAATGGGCTATCCCTTAGCAATTCCATGCTAGGGACCCTTCCCTAAGCTAGAGACATATCCCTTATGTTTCTCATTTCCTTATGGTAAGGTATGCCTTAAATTTTAGGCCAATCAGTGACTCTTCCAAATACATTGTGACTTCCTACACCCTAGCTATCACACCTAGGTCTAATGACCCTTATTGGTGTAGAGCACACAACCTACTTTTGTCACTTGGTTCTTAAACCTCTAAGGGTACCCAAACCCACTTTAGGATGATGTCTTGGTTACCAGCCTTTTCCAAATTATGACCTTTACTTATCCAAGTGGACTTGACTCTCCTAAGGTCCTTTCCTTTTCCTAGGGCTCTTGGCAAACTTGGATCAAAATATGGCTTTAGGGACACTTGCCCTCAACTAGGCCAATTAAGGAAAAACAAGTAAAAATGTTTCAAGACTTCAAAATTAGATTTGATTCAGAATTTCTAGGACTAAATCACTAGGATTCATGCACTTTCAAGGCCCCAACACCTTCAAAGGATCAATATCCCTAACTTAGGCCTAGAAATCCTAGTAGGTCAAAATTTAGATTTCCTTGGCAAACTTCCAAAATTTCCAAAGGACAAAGCTAACTTATCACCTTTTCAAATACCTTTTACCTAGTTCTTGAATACTCCAAAGGCTCAAGGGTTGAATCCGTTCCAGCATACCCAAAATCTACTTTAGTCCACAAACCTAATAGGTTTATTTAGGCTGGGTTTCCAAAGCAAGTGCTTGAAAATGGGTACATAGAATCAACTCAACCCCATGGAACTCATCTTTTCCTTCCTACAGCTCCACTTCACCCTTCACCTAGGTTCAGACAATCATTTTGGAAGCCTAATTCCACTTCTTCTTTAATTCTTGGTTGAACACATAGGGATGTTTACCCTAGGGCTAGCTGTTATAAATATCAAACCAATTCCTCCAGGTCTAAAACTCTTCCATATAAAATTACTCTCCCCTAAATTTCATACCCAAAAAAGGCATTAAATTCCAACTGTGGGTTAGCAAGTTAGAGGCACATGTTTGCCAAAACCCTTGAATTCATGGCCCAAATAAGCAACCTTCACAAAAACTACAATAACTTAAGAAAATGAAAAGATATAAGCTTCAAAAAAAAAATCAAATGAGACCTAGTTCATTAGGCTATCCAACCATGATAGTTGATCTCCTTCACCAATCTATACACATCTATACAAGTCATAAAAATAGAGAAAAAAAAGCAGAAAATTAGAGTTTTATTCATGTAAATCTTCACTAGTTTGTACAACTATGTTTTCCTCTCCATATACAACATTTTTAAACATGTATTCTTTACCTCCAATGGTCATACCATCATTCAAATGGTTATGCCAAGATTCAACTTCCTTTTCAATTATTTAGCAAGAAAAGTTGTCATTTTGCATTTTTTTTGCATAACATTGACATTTTTGCTTTAATAACCTCCTAGACACCTAAATCTTTGCCCAAAGACCCCAAGGCATCTAAATCTATCTAAAGACCTAAAAAATCCTTATTACATACAAAATAAATCAAATTCCTCAAATTTGACCTTTGGTTCAATTTGGTATCCTGGCTTATAATGACACCAAGGATCCAATTGACCATTCTTTCTCTTTCTCCCTCTCTCCCTATTCAATCTAATGAACCATTTAGATCTTCTTTACATTTTAACGTCTCAAGTATTGCCTCATGGTCTAACTCAAAAACTCTCCAAAGAGTCTTATTATTTAGTTTTCTACCATATTTTATCAAGTGTACATTTGATGCAACATTAAGGTTCGAATAATGAAGAATCATCTTTTTTGTTTGCCAATCCTTGAATAACCACAAGTTAGGGCTCTTCGAAGAATATCATCTAAGCCATGTTCTAGTTAAAACCACCACATCGATATGGTACTCTAAACCTTCACCATCCATAACCAAGTGATCAAATTTTTGTTTGACTAGTTGGACATAATGACAAAAATAATAATCTATCCCTTCTTCATTGTCTTTAGGTGCAATAATAGGAAAAACATGGCCTATAGTGATAAATGTACAAAATGTGGTCTTTAATTTAGAAATTACTTAGGTAAAAGTTATAAAGTTACATATTAAAATTACAGATATATATATATATATATATATATATATATATATATATATATATATATATATATATATATATATATATATATATATAACCAGGTTGCACTAGATCAGAAAAGTGGTCAAAGTCAATAGACGAATCCATCTCTACCATTTCTAGTGCTTGGGGGGAACAATAGGTGTCCATTGGGTCCAAAAGCTATATATCCCATTTGTCCACCCATTTGGTTGACTCACAATCATCCCAATTTTCCTTTGCACATGATGGACAATAGTGTGCCATCTTTTGTGAGTGGATACTCCATGAACCTACATTAGAGCTTCTAAAAGAGTGCAACTCACTTCATCCTATTAATGTGCAATAATCCTCATATGGTGCAATGTTAGTGTTATCTATCAACCAAAAAAATCTATGAACCACAGACTCACCTTCCTTACCTAGACCCATTATAGCATTACACCACTGGATGATGGATTTTGCATCTGTTAATATTGCTCCATCTTTGTACTTTAGTTCTTCAGAGTTAAGGCTCTTTTGATGCATGTGCCTGCACCATAGTGCTCTCCCTTTCCATGACTAGCCTCTATGAAATTCCACATATATTGAATTCTACACAACCTTTGCATCCGGCTCAACCAATAGGAAATTTGTGCATTCTTGAATTGAGATGCACAATTGTCTATTGAAATAATGTGTTGACAATATGGTATGCCCATGTTAACCAAATCTCCATAAAATAGTTGAAAATAACCATGTACAAACTTCATTGAATGTGATCAATCATCGCTAATGTTAAAATGGTACTCCCTCAAAATATTCCTATCATCCTCTATATTTGTAGGTGAATTCATTAATGTTATGTGAACAAATATGGAAACCTATTGAGAAGTATAATACTTTTCTTGCACCTCATTTTCTGGTTGTACTATGTAGTTCTCTACAAAGTCTACAACTAAAACAATGGTATCTAGTGGAAACGTATTCTTGCACAACTTGAATTGCAAATCCAACCATTGAGCTCTATGTGTATGCCTTGCATACTCGTAAATAATATTTTCATGAAAAATTTTCATGAACTCATACATTGGAATCTTTTCAATGACTAAATCATATCTTTTACCCTATTTCCCATCTTTTAAAGCATATGTCACTGTCTTAATTTTTTTGTAATCTACTATTTCATTTCCAATTGCATGTGTACTATCCATATATTCACAATTTGATAAAAGTTGCAAAGAACCATAAAATAAGCATGTACCATCCAAGCATGATGTCCTATAAAATTGTTGGTCAACCCGTATATCACATAAAATTTTGGATATGAATTCCCTTGAAGATCTTGGTGGCTCATTCATACAATCCTACAAAAAAAAATTAGAATGCAAAAACACACATATATGGCTAAAAATATCAAAATGGGTAAAAATTTCAATATGTATCCTACAAAAACAAGTTATGGATGTGTGATTTATTTTCATATAAAAAGGTTTACCCATCTCAAAAATTCTTTCAAATTTGAGGATACATAGAAATAAATTTTGCAAAAAATTGTGTCTAAGTTGAGTCCAAAAAATGTTTCACATGTAGGTCACGATTTTGGCTACCAATCCTCCTTCTTACAACATCACTTTGATTAGGGGAAATGTGTGTGTTATTTTTCCAAAAATCTTCGATCAATGATTTCAAAGCTTCACTAATTTCTTTATCCTTTCGGGGTATTCTACTGCTAAATATCCATAACTCATTTTTTGTTGGATCTTCCAATCTTTCATGCCTTAGAGTACCTCTACCAATTTTCCATATTTTTTTTGACTTTCTCATGAGTCAAACTTTCTTCATTTGGGTATTTACTATTGTTGATGTAAGTACTCATCTTGTGATATTACTATCTTTGGTATGTGATCTAGAACCCACTTTGTCATAACCACTCTTTAGATTCTTTACAATGATTTTCTCATTTGAATTATCCATCTTTCTTAGCCCAAGAATATTCATGATAGGCCTAAATTCCAAATTCCTCATCATTTCAAAAAATAATTAGTATTCACCTATAATATTTAATTCTTCAAAGAATAATCTTCACATATAATTAACTTTTCTTTGACAAGTATGCTTGCTAATCATGTCAAGAATTGATTTTAAAATGTTAGTATCAATATTAATCAAATATTTTGGCCTTATAAAATGAATTCTATAAGGTGTTATACTCTCTTCCATTCCCTCAACATTTTGAACATCAACATAAGGTTGATTGTTTTGCATACCTTGAACCGAAGATGATGTGCCTTGGCAATAAGATGCAAAAGATGGAATATCACCTACTTGATATGTTGATGTTGTACCTTCAACATGAAATGATGGAGTGTGTACATCATCAGATCTACAAACTAGCATCTCTTCAACATGACAGGATGATATGACTCCAACATTGGAAGATGGTGTAGCTACACAATTTCAATTGTCTTCTTGAGCATAACAATCTCATTCATTCCCTTTGTCTTTCTAGTTCTTTCTCTTTGTTTCTTTGTATCAGTGGTTCTTATTCCTCTTCGAAAGTCAATTCTTCATTATTGCTTTGCAATTTTGTTTGTTCATGTAGTAGTTTCATTTTATCACTCTTAATTGCCAAATATATCTCCCTCTCTTCTTTTGTTTAAATTTTTGGTTCTTCCTTGGCATGATGATTTCTATATGTCAAAATATTCAAACATCCGAATTACTTACAATTTATAAATTACAAATCATTCAAATACATATAAAAAATTACAATTATTTCAATGAATACACAATATATATTAAACAACTTGCCAAATTTCTAACCATTTCAAAATAATAATTCATTAAAACATACAAATTTCAATGAATGCACTATATATTAAACAACATGACAAATTATAATCAAAATTTTCTCTATATATCAACAAACAATTTGTAAAAAGGACTACACTAACCTTTTCTATAGAAAGAATATTCAAAAAACCTTCAAATAGCATATCTAATGATTGTATTTGGTGTTTTCTAGCTTCAAAAATTCTTCAAATAGTGTTTGCTAACTTCCAACAGCATGAAACCCATGTTTTCTATTGGAATAACAGAATGCACAAAAGTCAAAAAGTAGAACAAGGATCAACAGGGACCAAACTTTCTTTATGACTATTTTTTGGTGATTTCACATAGTGCATATGCACTATAGTACATAAAAACTATAAAGCACATACGCACTATAGTGCACACACACTATGTGAAAATGAATCTCTCCCTAGCCCACTATCCCCTACTCTCTCTCCCTGTTCTCTCTCACTCTCTCTCCTCTCTCATCCCCTACTCTCTCTCACTCTCCTTCTCCTACTCCCTCTCCCATTGCCTACTCTCTCTCACTCTCTCTCTCTCTCCCATCCCCTACTCTCTCACTCTCTCTCCTCTCCTATCCCCTACTTTCTCTCTCTCCTCTCCCATCCCCTACTCTCTTTCTCTTGGTCTCCCTCTGCCACTGCCTACTCTCTCTCCTATCCCCTACTCTCTTTGTCCCCCTCTCCCAACCCCTATTATCTCTCTCCATACTATCTCTCCTATCCCATCCCCTACTCTCTCTCCTCTCTCATCCCCTACTCTCTCTCAATCTCTCTCCTCTCCCATCCCCTACTCTCTTTCACTCTCTCTCCTCTCCCATCCACAACTCTCTCTCTTGCTCTCCCTCTCCTACTCCCTCTACCACCACCTACTCTTTCTCTCACTCTCTCCCATCCTCTACTCTCTCTCTCTTTCTATTACCTACTCTCTCTCTCATTCTCTCTCCTCTCCCATCCCCTACTCTCTCTCTCCTTTCCCAACTCCTACTCTCTTTATTGCTCTCCCTCTCATGCTCCATCTCCCACCACCTACTCTATCTCTCCTATCCCCTCTCTCTCTCTCTCTCTCTCTCTCTCTCTCTCTCAGGCTACTCTCTCACTCTCCTCCGTCACTCATCCCCTACTCTCTCTCACACACTCTACCTCTCCCAATCCCTCTCCCACTACCTACTCTCTCTCTCCCATCCCCTACTCTCACTTTCTCTCCCATCCCTTTCTCTCTCTCTCTGCCACCTCCTAATCTTTCTCACTCTCTCACATTCTCTCCCATCCCCTAATCTCTCTCTTATACACACTCCCAACCCCCCCCCCCCCTCTCTCTCTCTCTCTCTCTCTCTCTCTTCCATCCCCTACACTCTAGATCTCTCACACACACTCCCATTTGACCCTCTCTCTCCCTGTCCCACACCCTCTCCTACTACCTACTATCTCTCTCTCACTCTCTCTCTCTCTCCCATCCCCTACTCTCTCTCACACTCTCTCCCATCCCCTACTCTCATTCTCTCCCATCCCATACTCTCTCTCTCCCACCCCTATTCTCTCACACTCTCACACTCTCTCCCATCCCCTACTCTCTCTCTCTTATACACATTCCCATCCCCCCTCTCTCTCTCCCTCCCCCACTCCCTCTCCCACTGCCTACTCTCTCTCTCCCATCTCCTACTCTCTCTCTTTCACACACCAAAACACTCCCATCCCCCTCTCTCTCTTCTCTCCCATCCCTACTCTCTAGATCTCTCACAAACACTCCAATCCCCCCCTCTCTCTCTCCTTCTCCCACTCCCTCTCCCACCACCTACTCTCTCTCTCTCTCTCTCTCTCTCTCTCTCTCTCTCTACTCTTTCTATCTCTCTCCAATCCCCTAGTCTCGCTCTCTCTCTCCCATCCCCTACTCTCTCTCTCTTATACACACTCCCATCCCCCCTCTCTCTCCCTCACCCACTCCCTCTCCCACTACTTACTCTCTTTCTATCCATCTCTCCCATCTCCCATCCCCTACTCACTCTTTCACACACACACACACCCATCCCCCCTCTCTCTCTCTCTCCCTCTCTCTCTCTCCTCTCCCATCCCCTACTCTCTTTCTCATTTTCTTTCCCTCTCCCACTCCCTCTCCCACCACCTACTCTCTCTCTCTCACTCTCTCTCTCACTCTCTCTCTCTCACACACACACATTCTCACACTCTCTCCCATCCACTACTCTCTCTCTCTTACACACATTCTCATCCCCCCTCTCTCTCCCTCTCCCACTGCTTACTTTCTCTCCCATCCCCTACTCTCTCTCTTGGGCTACGATCTATCTCTCTCCCCTCTTCCATCCCCTACTCTCTCTCTTTCACACACACACACACTCCCATCCCCCTCTCTCTCCTCTCCCATCCCCTCCTCTCTCTCTCACTCACACACTCTCATCCTCCTCTCTCTCTCTCTCTCTCTCTCTCACACACACACACACACACACACACACACATCCCCTACTCTTACACACTCTCTCTTCCATCCCCTACTCTCTCTACCACCCCCTACTCTCTCTCTCACTCTCACACTCTCTCTCATCCCCTACTCTCTCTCATCCCTTACTCTCTCTCTTATACACACTCCCATCCTCCCCTCTCTCTCTTCCACTCCCTCTCCCACCACCTACTCTCTCTCTCTCTCTCATACACTCTCTCCCATCCCCTACTCTTTCTTTCCCCTCTCCCATCCCTTACCCTCTTTCTTTCACAGAAACACACTCCCATTTCCCTCTCTCTCTCTCTTCCCCCATCCCCTACTCTCTAGATCTCTCACACACAATCCCATGCCCCCTCTCTCTCTCCATCTCCCACTCCCTCTCCCACCACCTACTCTCTTTGTCTCACTCTCTCTCTCCCTCTCTACTCTCTCTCTACCACCCCTATTCTCTCTCACTCTCTCTCATGCCCTACTCTCTCTCTTATACACACTCCCATTTCCCTCTCTCTCTCTCTTCCCCCATCCCCTACTCTCTAGATCTCTCACACACAATCCCATGCCCCCTCTCTCTCTCCATCTCCCACTCCCTCTCCCACCACCTACTCTCTTTGTCTCACTCTCTCTCTCCCTTTCTACTCTCTCTCTGCCACCCCTATTCTCTCTCACTCTCTCTCATGCCCTACTCTCTCTCTTATGCACACTCACATCCCCCTCTCTCTCCCTCTTTCTCTCCCACTCCCTCTCCCACTACCTACTCTCTCTCTCTCAAGCTACTCTTTCTCTCCCCTCTCCCATCCCCTACTCTCTCTCTCTTTCACACATACACACACACTCCCATTCCCTCCCCTCTCTCTCCCCTCTCCCATCCCCTACTCTCTCTCTCTCTCTCTCTCACACACACACACACACACACTCCCATCCTTGTCTCTCTCTTTCTCTCCCTCTCCCACTTCATCTCCCACCACCTACTAACACTCTCTTTCTCTCTCCCCCATCCCCTACTCTCAATCTCTATCTCTCCCATCTTGTACTCTCTCTGCCACCCCTCCTCTTTTTCACACTTCCTCTCTCTCCCATCCCCTACTCTTTGTCCCCCTCTTATCCCCTACTTTCTCTCTCTACCACCGCTATTCTCTCTCACACTCTCACACTCTCTCCATTCCCTACTCTCTCTCACACGCGCACTCCCATCCTCCTATCTCTCTCCCTCTCTCATTGCCTCTCCCACTACCTACTCTCTCTCTATCATCCCCTACTCTCAATCTCTCTCTCCCTACCTGTACTCTCTCTTTGCCACCCCTACTCTTAATCTCTCTTTCCCATCTTGTACTCTCTCTACTACCCCTACTCTCTCTCAGTTCCTCTCTCTCCCATCTTGTACTCTCTCTGCCACCCCTAATCTCTCTCTCTCTCTCTCTCTCTCTCTCTCTCTCTCTCACTCACTTCTTCTCTCTCCCATCACCTACTCTCTCTCTCTCTCTCACACACACACCCATTCCCCTCCTCTCTCTCTCTATGCCTCTCTCCTTCCCTCTCTATGCACTATTTAGGTATCAATAGTGTGTGTGCACTAAAGCATGCACACTCTATTAAGACTCAAGTTTAAAAAGCTTTAAATAATGTGTGCACACTATAGCGTGCATGTGCTATTCAAAACTTTTCATTCTACCAAGCCTAAAGCTTGGTTTTGCCTTTAGGATCCAACCCAAAGGTTTGGAGTTTGTAAACTAGTCTAAGATGTGTTTTGCTGCAAACATACAAGAAATGACTAATTTTTTGTGTGTGCTCTCCTTCAAGTTTTCTTGTGGTTGAGAATTGATAAAATCAGGTTACATGACATTGTAGGTCTCTGTGTTAGCTATATAAGCATATAATTATTTTTTTATTTGAACTATTTCAAGCCTTTCATCTATAATTTATTTTGAATGTATGTCCATTTTTTTTATTATCAAAAACCAACATTTACTTATTGGGCTGTAGATTTTAGCTCATTCATCAAATTTTGCAACAACTTAGTTTTTTAGAAACTAGACTACATTCTACATACTTTGAAAAAAATAAGTTTTGATTTTAGATTAGTTTTCAATCATTTCTTGGGGGAGCACACAAAGATTTTATGTTTTTGGGATGTGTCTAATTAAAAAATTCATTAAATAAAATACACATTATAAAATTACCCAAAAAAAGGGGATAAACTACATAGTGTTAGGTAACTTTTGACCAAAGTGATTATAGAATTTCAAAAAAAAATTAAAATTTTTGGGGGGCCAAATTTTGTACTATGTTATGTTTTTTTGGAGTAAACAATACCACTTTCTATGGCCCCCTTTTTTGAGGACATAAAACTAAACCATTTTGAAAAAAATTAGTAGTTTAGAAACTAGATTCAAAGGACTACCACATTTTTTTTTGTCATATCTTAAAATTTTGAGCCAAAGTATCTTCAAATTCTTGTTGAAGTTTAGAAATTGCTAATTTTAGAAAAAAAGTGTCTACTTATACCCTCCTTTTGGCACCACAACTTGGTGCACTTACCCTCTTAATTCATTCATGTTTATGATAAGATCTTGTATGGAATCAAATGCCTTGGGATCTAAGGAGACAAGCTCATCTTCAATTTTGAAAACATCTTCCTTAGACACTTTACCATATGGTTTTTGGAGGGTATCCCAAGGTTCCTTAGATGTACGAGACTTTAGAATCTGATATATGATCTTGTCCTCAACCCCCAAAAAAATATCACCTAGGGCTTTCCTATCCATTGTTTTCCAATTAGTAATTTCACTAGAAAATACTTGATCACCTATTGGTTTAGGAAGGGTACCATTAACATATTGAGAAACTCCTTTATGCATTAAGTGACACCACATTTTAATGGACTATGTAGCACAGTTATGTGGAGTTAATTTTTGAAACCTAAAATTTTTCATGATGTAGAAAATGAAAGAAAAATAGTAGAAAAAGAGGAACACAACACCAAGAACACCCCCCCATTTTTACTCAATCAAGAAACCCCCCAAAAAAAGATGTTTTTGGCACTTTATATGTAGTGCATTTACAATGGCCACTTGCTAATTTTTTCCTTAGTGGATTTCTAATTTTCTTTCTAAAACCTCCTTATGGAGTTCAAAACTAGAACATTACAATGTATCTCAGATATACAACAATTCTGAAGATATATCAAATTGTTACAATGTAGAAAAGGACCTAATTTTGAAAATGATACATTTTTCTACACAAACCTATAATATAATTACAAATCTAGAAAGTAGACAAAAAATAACACACTTTCAAAAAAAATATAACCTATTTTTATGTTTAGATGAGACCGTACAGAGCATTTGAAGCTACAAAATGTAGGATTAAATAGGTATAGTCAACAAAAGACACAATTTTTGATAAATCCATGTATAAAAAGTAGAAAAGAGCTATACCACTAAAAAAATTAGGAAATTTTACCCAAATTAAAAAAAAATTGCACCTAATTTGGAGTCTGGATGACTGAGATATGACCTCCCAAAGTTAGACTGTCAAATTGAAAATCAATCTAGAGAGGGGTTGTATTAGTAAAAGATGGGGTTAAATTTGATGGTAAAATGGTCATCTCAATAGTTCTAATTTTCCCCTAGATGATGGTCAAACTGTCAAATTTTGGCTCATGAATTGATGGCATTAGAAAATCTAGGCCCTATGATGATGTCAGCATGGCATCAACACTATACAGATTGTACAGAGAATGCTAATGTGGATGGTGATGTATATGTTGACTATACTACTGATGTGGATGTTGATTTAGTGCTGATGTGGTAGCTTACATAGGTGGTATTGATTGTGTTCAATGATGGCAGAGGTCTGACATGGAGTCTTGCTTCTCATCGCATGGACTCCATGTGTTTGGGTGAGCAGTAGTCACCGAGAGTCTACTTTGTAGGGGCCAAATAATACTGATGGTGTCACCAAAAACTCTTTTGTGCCATGTCAGAAACTATTAAAAAAGGCATCAAGAATGTGGGGTTTAGTCCCATATTTGATGTGGGTTTGAACTTGACACTATTTGTAAAACAAAGCCCATGGAATGGAAAAAAAAAGAGGCTGCTGGGCTCTAGCTTGTCAAGTTCACTGGGTATAAATGTTGATGGAAATTTGTGAGTTGGCTGGCTGATGTGGATTCAAGTTAGCCAAAAAAATTGAATTAATGCCCACCAAATAGAATAAAGAATATTTTAGATGCACAAGGAATATTCTCTACAAGAGTCAAGGTGTCACTACCTAGTTCCTACAAAAAACATTTTCTCTGCAAGGGCTTGTAGGGCTGATTTTTTTTTGAAAAAGCCCAAAAAATCAAAAAATAATAGAGAATAAATTAATTGCAGATCTGAACAATAGATTGACAGATCAATTAAATGACCATAGCCTATTTGCAAATTGGTGCCTTTAGGTGCTAGTTTACAAAAACATTTTTCCTCATGATCGACTTTGGCCCAATATAGGCAAATTTATAGTTAATTTTCAGCAAATCGATGTTCCAAATGCAATAGTGAGGTTTGATTTGGCTCTAGGTGCTCCTAATTTCTATAGATTCTCTAGATTTGGGTTGAGGTACTAAAGCAAGAATGGTCTCAAATGACTATGTGAAGAGAATGTCCTCAAGCTCCAATACCATGTAAGAATTTTCCTTAGGGCAAGATTCACCCCAGATCAAGGAACTCAAATACAAGCATAATAGTAGACCAAGAGAATATGATTAGAATGATGATATATTCATTCAATAATCAATTGAAAGTACACTAGGAGTGCCTATCTATAAAGGCTTTTGGAAAGCTTCTAAAATGCATAGAAGTCAACAACATGATAAGTCATAGAACCAGGCACATGTCCACTAGATATGGGTTATCCTCCATTAAGCATAGGAGTAAGTGTGATGATGAGAGGATACACCTACAATGGTGTAGCATGCAAAATAATGTTGTAGACATAATGTGCTAAATTGGAAGTGTGGATAACTATGTTGTCTACATGACAACTCAGTTAATGATGCAAACTCCATTGTTGTAGACACCATGTCCTGAATTAGAGTTGCTTACTCTAGTGTTGTCAACATGACAACTCATGAGAGTATGCAAACTCCTAAGTGTCTCACCTAAAAAAATAATAAAATAATGCAATATATTAAAATAATGCATTAACCTAAGTAAACTTAAGTAAACTATAAATAGTAAATTCTTATTTACACCAACAAAAAATTTCAAACAACAATTTGTCTTTGTATGCTCCAATTTGAAATTCAATCCAAGATTGCTCTTCCACTATAGTCTACTATCTTTTATTCAACCAAGACACTTTGTAAGGATACAGATGTGGTGTTCTTGGTAACTTTAACTTCTCCACCATTTCTATAGGTATGAAATTTTTTGCAGAACTAGAGTCTACCAATACCATGCAAACATTTCCTCCAAACTTACAAGTAGTTTTGAAAATAGATTTTGTTTGTGGTGGTTCTTCTTTTATAGGCATCTTCAAAAGTGTTCTTCTCATCATAAGGGCTTCTCCTCTTTCTAGATAACTAGAAGTGTCTAAATCATCTTCTTGTGTAATGTGTATTCTCGTTTCTCCATGAGTACTAGAGCTTTTCTTTGCTAGACATTTGTGTTCCATATGACTTTCTTGGTTACAACTATAAAATCTTATTGTTCCACTCATTCTTCTTGGGGATCTTCCATTAAAATTTGGTCTTCTACCTCTTAAAATTCTTCTAAAATTATCAAACTTGTTCACATCATTATATTTCTTTTTTTGTGGTAGAAAATTTGGGCTTCTTCCTCTAAATGATTATCCTCCTTTACTTCTATTATTATTCTCTTGTCTCCTTATTTTCTCGTCCACATTAACATCTAGTTGATAACACTTAGCTACTATGTTCAGACTCAACAACTACAACTCCTCCTATATATTCATTCTTAAACCATTTAGGTATCTTGCTATCTTGATACTCTCAAGTTCTACAAATTTTGATCTTAAACTTAATTTTTGAAATTCCTATTAGAATTGGTTTAGAATAACTAAGAGTGGGTGGGGGGGGGGGGGGGGGGTGAATCAATTATTCAAGATCAAACTATCCTCCAAGCTTCTATTTATCTAATCAACAAGTTACTGTAAATCAACATGCAAGTAAAACACATGAAATAATTATTTACGTAGAAACCCAATTTGGGAAACACCACTAGTAACATGCTACTTAATTTTCACCCTTCTAAAGTGATGCCCTATGAAAGGCCTACCCTGTTAAAGGCTTACAACACACTGTTAAATGTGACCTTGTTAGAGGATTTAACCACTGTGTTAGAAGTGGACCTGGTTAGAGGACTTTAAAACATTCACTTGGAATGCCACCCTATTAAAGGATTTACAAATGGTTATTAGGCCAAGGTAAGTCCATAGGATTTTTAGATCTAATACAATTGATAGAGATTATTAGAAAATCTTGACTTGACTACAACATACAACTTATCTTGTAGATCTTAGATTACTTCTCAGCACATACCTTTGCTTGGCCTTCAATCTCCACAACTCTTAATAGGTTTCCCTCTTTTCAAGCTTTATCTCCTTTAGTCTCCATACTCAATGTTCCAGTGCAATCATCTCTTCATGACCACTTGTAGAAGCAAAAACTTTGTGCTCTTCCTTCTCTTAAATTTCTCCTTCTTAACACCCTTTCAACCACATTGCAAATTTGGCACTTCAACAACAATAGTATCAACAACTCTCTGCTTCTTGGTCTATGACTCCTTAAATAGAAGTCCTTGATTTCATTTTCCTACTCAATTCTTCCATTTTTCAATTTCAATTTGCATGAATTGGGTAGGATTCATTGTATCTAACCCATATTCTATTTCCTCTAGAAACTTCTTGAATAATCCTTTAGAATTCGCCCAAAAATGGTTTACATAAGATTTTGTGCCAACAACTCACCAGCCTTATCTTCCAACTTATTCACAAAATTCAATACAGCCATTATATCAGCTTAGATTTGGAAAATCTTCATCATTTGAAATAATGTAGCAGCTCAACACTATTGAAATACTAGTGCTTGACACATATTTTTCCTGATGCTTGGCACTTGAAGATCACTCAGCACCTATTGAGAATTTTTTTGTACTTGGCACCTGATCTTCACTCGGCACTTGAATATCACTCATCACACACTAGAAATGTCTATTACTTAGCTTCTACTAAGAATTTACTCAGCTTCAACTAACTTTCTCGACATGTACTGATGATCTTATTTAAGGCTTTGCAGTCAACCTTGTTACAACTCCTTCTTCCAATGTATCTAAGTTTGACCAACCTCTGTATCTTTGAGTATGTCATCAATAAATTTCTTAACCATTGTCTTAACTGATCCTTGCACTTCATTACAACATCATAACTCAACCTTTCCCTTAGGTGCTCTTGTTACATCTTGTTGATCAAATCATCTTCATCAATCAACTAAGTGATAGTGCTTGGATCTTATAAGTAGATATCATCCCTACAAATAGCAGGTTTGAAATCAATGGAAAAACAATGATTGAAAACATTCTTTTACAACAATCTCCATCTTTTATCTTCAACAAAAATGAGCTTTTCAATCATATTTCCAACAATATTTTGCATAAGTGAAGATATCCATATCTCTTTGTCTAAGCTTTTTCCTTTTCTAAGGTAACTATACTTCATAATCTTTAGGAAAATATGTCTCTCTTATCATAGACACCATCTTCTTCCATGAACAATATTTTTTTCTCATCCTTTACTATTTCTTCATGTATAAAATTCCACCATGTAAGGGTTGCCCCCTTCATTCTAGACTTAGCCAACTTGACTTGTTTTTATTTTTAAAATCTTCTCACCTTCAAAGTGGTTCTCTAAATCTTCAATCTATTCCAATACTAATTCAATATCCATAATTCCTATAAACATAGGTAAACACAAAATACTTTGATAATAACACTATCCAAAATAGAGCTTAGAGAAAGATAACTAAAATTAAGGACCCTATGGGTTCTACCATAGATAATTCAAAAAAAATAGTTGAGGTCTTTGTTAGCCACTTTTAGAATCTTCTAAATAACCTTGAACACTCAAACCTAAAAGTTCAATCAGAGATGTTGAAGGCTATCTTGAGAGTGGTGTCCTTCGAAGATAATAATTCATTAAACAAACCAATATCCCTAGAAGAAGTTAGCCCAATAGTTTTCAATATGTATCTGGACAAGTCCCCTGGCCCAAATGGCTTTAGGCCTTTTTCTTTCAAAAGTGTTTGGACATCATTGGTATTGACCTATGGTAAGCCATCGAATCCTCTAGAAATGGGGGTTCTATATTATTCAAGATCAATAATATTTTTCTTACCTTGATTCCTAAAAAGAAGATCCTGAATAACCTGAGGATTTCATGCCAAAAGCCTTTTGTAACACCACTTATAAAATATTATCTAAATTCCTTGCTAATCATCTTAAACTTATTTTGCCTAAAATTATATTAGAAGAAAAAACTAGGTTTGTTCCAGGAAAATCCATTTTAGATGGTCTATTGATTATACAATAAAATATGCACTCAGCTAACAAAAACAAATTGGCAAGCATGTTTATGAAACTCAACATCCAAAAAACATACAACATGGCAGATTGGAGGTTTCTATGCAAAGTCCTAGAAGCTTTTGGATTCTCTCATCAATGGATAAATTACATTTGTCAATGTATCTCCACAACCAAAATATTAGTTATCATTAATGGTACTCTTGAAGGTTTCTTTGAGACATCATAAGGCATTAGACATGGTGACCCACTATCCCCATGTCTATACATCATCATGGCAGAAGCCTTTGGAAGGGCTATAACTAGAGCCCACCTAGAAAGGAAAATAAAGGGCATCAAGGTCATAGAAAATGTCCCTAATATCAGTCACCAATAGTATGTTGATGACACCATACTTCCTTGCAAAAGCACACCTTTAGAGTCTAGAAACATTAAATACATTATCAAACAATATATGGAAGCTTCAAGACAAAAGGTGAATGTCTCTAAGTCTGATTTTTTTCTATCAATACCATCTTTGATAAGGAAACCTAGATCTACAATATTATGGGTTATAAAAAAGGAACCTTTCCATGCAAATATTTAGGAATAGAATTAGAAAAAGGTAGTAGGTCAAACAAGGCATGGCTCAATAACCTAAATAAATTAGACTCTCGGATAGGAGGTTGGAAAGACAAATGGCTTACTAAAGTAGGTAAAGCCACTAAGATTAGGGTTGTTTTATCTTCTCTTCCTACCTATCCACTTTCCTATCTTCCTTTAGCTAAAAATATGTATAAGAAGGTTGAAGAAAAATTCAAGAAATTCTTTTTGAATGACTTGGTAGATTCAAATAAATTTTCTTTAATTAAATGGGACAGTATATGTAAACCAAAGGATCTAGCAAGACTAGGCATTAGAAATCTTTGCTAGTAGAATGAAGCTCTTGGGGCCAAACTTATGTGATGCCTCTTCATTGAAAGAGAAAAAAAATGGGCCAAAGTTCTATATAAAAAATATCTTAATGTGGCTGACCCTATTCTATTTTTAGAATGAACTCTCTGCCTAAAGGCTCTGAGAGCAAGAACTTCATTGCTAAATGTTGAGATCTTATTTGCAGATTCCTTACTTGGGATGTAGGGAGGGGGATGAAGCCCTCTTTTGGGAAGACTATTGGGACAAACACCACCCCAGTAGATAATTTAGGGATCCCAGAAAGTATTAAGCATTATCTCATAAAGACTTGGGGAAAAGAGGTCATCAATTATAAAACCAAATCTAGCTCAGAGGGAGATCCCAGATGGAAATGGAAGTCAGTAGATGATTTAGATATAGATTCAAATTTAAAAAAGCTTTTTAATGATTTCATTTGGGATAGGAAAATTAAGCAATCAGATCAAAATGACAACCTCATATGGGCTACTTCCAAATATGGGAGATATAGTTTCAAGGCTGGGTATAGAGCTATCATTAATTCCTTTGATTGGGATGAAGTAGATATCTTGTTGAAGATTTGTTGGGATGAATCCTATCTACCAAAGCCTAGCATTTTTTTCTAGCTAGCCTTTCAAAACAAAATTCGAACAGATAATTGATTAAAAAAGATAAGCATCGAGGGCCAATTAGGATGTGAATTATGTAGACAAGAGAGTGAAGAAACTAACCACATTTTATACAAATGTTCTTATTCTCAACCTTGTTGGTAGTGGCTTAGACAAAGGTTAGACTAGATGGCTCCTCTGCCTAACTCCCTCCTTGTAGTCCTCAAGGGATGGCCCACTAGACCATGCAAAAGTGTGATTAGTAATATTTGGAATACTAGTCCATCTATTCTGATGTCGGAACTATGGAAAGAGAGGAGTCATAGAATCTTCCACAACATGGATATGTGGCTAGAGAAGACTCTCAAAAAAATTGAAGCTAGAATAGTAGAAACCTTAAATTCTCACCTTAAAAAATCTCAGATTGAGGAAGGTTCTTTCTTATCTTGGGACAACTTTATTAAAAAGAACTAGAAAAATCTTATTAATCCCCTACTTACATATAAAAAAAGAACAAAGAAGCAAGGGATCTCTGCAAGTGGACTCCACCTCCATTTGGGTGGATCAAGTTAAACTTTGATGAGGCTTCTAGAGGTACTCCTAGTAATTCTGGTATTAGGTTCATCATCAATAATGTAGACGACATGTGGATTGCTAAAAAAGCCAAACCTTTAGACCCTACCACCAATAATCTTATAGAACTAGAAGCATTGCAAGTAGGTCTACAAATTTGCCTTGATTTAGGATTTGAGAACATCATCATAGAAGGTGATTCTTATATTGTACTTAATGCTATCAGGAAATGTTCAATGCCAAACTGGGTCCTCAATTCCAAATTAGAAGTTCTTAATATTATGGACCTCTTCTCAAATAGTCAAATATGACATATATCTAGGGAAGGTAACAAAAAGGTAGATAAATTGGCTAATAAAGCAGCTGAAGGAGAAGACTTTCTAATTCTTAATAATTCATAATACTTAGTGGTCTTTGTTTTTGGTTCTTCCTACCTTATTTGTATGTTTATCCAATTTTTCCCCTATAGTATTCTTTAGGATTTTTTTCAGTTACTCTTTTGGGCACCCCTTACTAGTTGTTGTCCTCTTTTCTATTTAAATATAGGCTTATTATCTCTCTAGGGAGCTAGGTTTTTTTTTATTGTTACCCATTTGGTTAATTTTTCCTTCTATTAGTCTTTCATCTTATTATCAAACTATTCTCTTGTCCTTGTTATGATATCTTCCCCCAATGATCTCATTATTATTATGTCAACTATACCTCTGCCCAAGATGACATCATTCCAAGATGATGTCACTCTTCTAGGTCCTTCCAGTTTCTTCCTTTGCCTTTTTTGATTTATAATGTTGATGTCCTTTTCTTTCACTAGTTTTTGGTTTTACTCTTCTCATTCAAATGGATGTAAACATTAGCCTTTTCCACACTTCGGAAATTAGAACCATGGCTTTTTGAGGTTAGGTGAAACTAGAGAGATGGAGTAGAATCCTGAAGCCAATCGATGCTATGATAAAGATAGTAGTCAGTAGGGCCATTGGTGAAGGTTTCTTCAATTACAAATACACTTGTTGGACCAATAGTGATATCATTGGAGCATTCATCAGTGTTTTGGCCAGAGCTAAGGTGGAGCCATGGGCCATAATTAGGCTATATTTTAACATTTTCAACCTAGTTTGGCAAAAGGGGCTGGAAGAAGCAATTAGAAGCATTGATAAAAAGCTTCAAATTCCACCCCTGGAAAAGTATATGGCTATCTCCCCAGGCAGCCCTAACCTGAAGCTAGTTTTTAGATGCCCATCATTATTCATCTGAGAGAGTTTGGTCTTATATCAAGAATGGCCAAGGATGGAGGCTAGTTTACAATTCCTCCTCCGCTAGAGAGGGATATTAGAAGATGAGAGCAAGGAATGTCTAGTAAATTATCTCAATTTTTTTAAAGCCTATATCCACCCTAGGGTGGTTTTTAACAACATTGAGGCTCTGTACTTTAGTGCTCTTAATTCAGAGAAGTCCAGCAAAGAGAAATTTGAATATGAATAGCTACTCAACTATTAGCCAAAGAAACCCAATGATATATCAAAAGTCACCATGGTATACTGGAAATAAGTAGGTTCATAGATCTCTCAATGGTGGCTTCTCCTTTTCTTTGGTGTCATATTTTGCTAGTTGTAAGTTTTCTTTGTTTTTGTCCTCTTTTCTTAGTTTGGTGGGTGTATTCTCTTTGTTCTCACCATGGTCAAGATGGTGGTTTTTTTATGGTCCCTAGTTGGATGGGTCCTTTGGTAGTTGGGAGGGATATATTTTGGTTTTGTATCATTTTGTTATGACCCCTTGCCATAGTAGATTGTTGTTTATATGATCTAATAGTCTTATTTACTTGTATCCTACCTAATGAATAGATTTGGAATCACTATATTTTACTCTTGTCTCTAAATGCATGGGCTTTTGTACCTTCTTGCTTGGGAGGTGGCACCCTCTCACTACTTTAGATATGGAATTTTTTTCTTAATATAGAGTAGTTTGAATTCTACCTTTTATTTCACTTTGTTTTATTTTGCATCCTCCTCTGTCTTACCTCTTTCTTTATTGGGTTATTATAATACCCTAGTGAGTGACAAAGTAGTAGCAATTTTATTGATTCATAAATTTGGAAGTGATCAGTTTCCTCATAGACTCTTAATCATTGTTAAGCATAAATGGCATGTATCTTAATGTTATTTTTCCAACTATTTTCGAACAACTATTTAATTTTACTTGGGACCTTTGATAGCTAAGAAGGTAGTATTGTCTTTTGGAGTATATTATCATATTTATCTCCAAATAAAGTAAACTAGATATTGAATGGGAAAAGTTGGTAGAGTTCTAAAAGAGAAGACAGATAAGTTAGAAGAAGAACTAGTGATGGTGAAGAAAGAAAATGAAAGATTATTGTGTGAAAAAAATATTTTGCAAAAGGAATTGGAAAAATTAAGAATTGAAATATGAGAAGAAAAGTTTAAATTGTTAAATGAAATTAGTGTCTATATAGATGCAATTGAAGAGCTAGAAAATAGGTTAAAATTTGTGGAAGATGTACATAATTGGTAGGTGAAGGAAACATGCAAGCTTGGAGAGAAAAATAAAGAATTAGAAGAAAAGTTAAAGTTGTTTGGTGATGCTGAGAAAGGAACAAAGTTTTAGAAGAAAATGCGAAGAAATTGGTAAAGGAAAATAGTATGTTAAAGAAGGAATTCTCTACTCTAAAACAAGAGAAAGAATGTTTGAATGTGAAAGCATTTGTATGGGATGTATCATATGACACAAATTATTTGAGTGATTAGACAATTGAGAAATGTCATTTTTCTGAAGCTAAAAGTGTTTGTGATGAAAAGTGTAAGAACAAAAATGACAATAAGTTTTCAAATTTTGTTTGTTGTTTTAATGGTAATGTTGGATTGAGAATTATGAGAAAAATGAGTTTCACAGGTAAAGTTTTAGTTCAAAATGAATGGGGAATAAGGAATCTGATTGAGCCTAAAGTTAGGCCAAAATATTAAGGTCTTGGATATGCTACAAACAATGGAAAGATGGATAAATTTTGAAGAGAATTAATTGAAGGAATAAAGATTGTGCAATGTTCATACTGTAACAGGAAAGAGCATACAAAGAATAGATGTTGGAATTTAAATCCTTGTAGTATTTGTGGTTTGAAGAATCACTATAAAAAAAGTTATTGGAATAGAGAATCAAAGAGGGAATCAATGGCAGGTTGTATAAAAATAGATTGTGGATGGAGCTATCGATCAAATTGGCAGAGAATTGTAGGAATGATCAAAGGTTTATTAATGTACAAATGATCAAGTGTAAGAAGGAATGCAACAAAATTGGGAAATAGATTTGAGAATGACATCAAATAGGCAAAAGGTCTCAAGGTTTACAAGCTTGGAGGTGGACATGAGAAATAGGGAAAAAATAATAATAATCATGGTACATTGGAATTTGTATGCAATGGCATTTGAGGTTGAAATTAGGGGATAGTGTTGGAATGTGTAATTTCCCTTCAAATGAAATGTAAAAGTGTACTAGAGGATTCTAGAAACTCCAGCTGGATTAATGAATAGGGTTAGGTAAAATGAATGTTTAAGTTTGTTTCTAGAAGTCATTTATGTGTAGATAGTTATTAAAAGTCTATTTTTTCTATGTCATTAATTTAGATGTTTCCAGAAATAATCAAAGACCTATATAAAAGAGGCATAATGTAATATTTTTTATGATCAAGCCATGGAATGATTTTATAATTTCTATAAGTACCTATATTGTGTATTTTATGTTTAATTATTGTTGTGGATCCAATCCATCCACCCCCATCAAATCCTTCATGTGAGAATAAATAAGAGAGAAAGAAAAAAAAATATTTTAAGGGAGGGAATAAGTTAAAAGAGAGGGGAGACAAAATATGAGAGTAAGGGAGAGATCAATAGAGAGTGAGGGGAAGATGTATGGCTGGGTTAGTATTTTTAGTATTTATGAAGGTTGATAACCTAGAAGATAGAAAAAGTGGAGGGAGGGAATGACAAGAGATATAGATAATTGGGAAGGCAGGGAAGAAAAAAATGAGATATTGAGATAAATGTGTTGAAAATACAAATGGGAAATGTATACTTTTGAGAGGGGGGGGTGAATCAAAAGTACTAATCTCTAACCAATAAAACTTTTAACTTTAAAATTATGCATGTGTAAACATATTGAAATAACATGTAAAGTAAATGCATATACATAAATAGTTGACACCAGATATGATTACCCAGACACCGTCCAATGAGAAGGTAAAATAAGGGTGGGGATAACACCTTCAATTCTTCACTACTGCAACAATATAGTTCACCTGTAAAGGTTACATAGTTTGACCATTCTCATGATCTGCCCTATGAAAGGCATGCCCTATTAAAGGCTTACAAAGAATTTTTAGATCCCACCCTATTAAAGGATTTTAATAGCTTGTTAAAAGTGTGCCTGGCTAAATGATTTTAGAACACTCACTTGGAATGTCACCCTATTAAAGGATATCACTATGACTATTAAGTCAACCTTAATACAAAGGATTTCATCTTGTTGATATAGTTGTTAGAAAGTATAGTAGAATGTTTGATTTGACTACTTACAATCTAGTATTGTTGATTTTGGATCTCAATTTAGTCCACCTTGGTCCTTTGTTCTACAAACTGATTCTGCAATTATGTCCTTCTTCTAAGTCACCTTAAAACTAATCAATTCACCCCTTTCATTTCTTTAGAAATTCAATTGCATCACTTCCTCATTCATATGCACACACTGAATTATGGGGCTTTATCTCCCTTTAAAAGGACTTTGGTGGCTTAGGGTTAGGTATGAATCTACAATTGAGATTCATTCATTTTTCCCACTCAACTCCTTCCATTTTTTTGATTGGTTGCATGTTGATTACATAGGGAATCCAAATAGATTCAATCTTATCTTGAAAGCTTTAAGATCTATCCGTAAATTAGCTTAGAAGGGCTTACATAGTTGTTTGTGCCATAAAAAACAACTAGGTCCATTTTGTGTTATTTGGCACTTGTTAATACTAATGCTCAGCACCTGAACTTACTCAACATGAACTATTCATTTGGCACTTGAAACTTTCTTGGATTTATCTATTTTCTTGACACTTGATTGACTCAGCACATGAGTGAATCAACACTCATTGTAACTTGGCATGTATACATATTATACTCAGTATATGTTACTAGCTCAACATGAACTTTTTATAAAGCTTAAGTGTGTTGACACTCAATTCTCAAAACCAATTTGATGTCAAAAAATGGAGGTGTGGGATAAGTGGCATTGAAAAATGTGCAAAGGGAGGGAGGGAAATGTGTGTGTGTGCAAGTGCGTTAAGCACACAAGAAAACATGTGTGTGTGTGTGTGTGTGTGTGTGTGCGCACGCGCATGTGAGAGGGAGTGTTTTACATTGATTCTTGCTAAGTGAAGAGGCATAATAGATCTTTATATCTTCTGCAAATAAATTTAGCTCATTATTTTCAATATTTAATATACTAAAAATTCAAGAGAATAAATTTCTCATTTGGGAAGAGAATTTGGAATGATTTTATATCTTGCGAACAAGTTATAAGAAAAAACTTACACCCCAATTTGAACATAGTTTTATTTTCATTATTGTGCATACTAAAGATCCAAGAAATTATACTTTTACAATTTGATCTTCAAGAATTTATACTTCAATTTCAATATTAAATAGATTTCTTAGATTGTAGAAATCTAGGAAACTCTGATACAAATTGTAGAAACCCAAGAATGCACCTTGTGGAAGGTAGATGGACAAAATAAACTAAAACTAAAAAATATTCAATGTGTTATATGACACTAATATATTTCATCAACCATTTTGTCCATATCAATTACATTACAAGATGCCTATATTTATAGAGGTCTTTGATTGTTTCCAAAAACATATAAATTAGTCGACATAGGACAAATAGACTTTTCTAAAACTATCTAAATAGAAATGACTTCTAGAACTTCACCTAACCCTATTTGTTAGTCCACGAATTTCTTGAATCCTCTATTATTCTTTTACAATTCATTTTAGGGGAAATTACACATTCCAACACTCCCCCCTAATTTTAACCTAAAATGTTGTTGTATACAAATGCAAATCCTTTCTTTTGCCTGATGTCATTTTTTGATAATCTTTGTATCTATTAATTTCTTCATGAATAGTATTTTCCAAGGCTGCGACCTTGAATTTTAAAAAATATTTTTTTAGCATTTGGCTACCAAAAATTTCATCTTTTCATAGGATCCACTGATAATCTTGCCTCATCTATCACAAATTTTGGTGACAGAATTCACTAATAACCTTGATCAAATTCATGTCTTCTTTTAGGTACCCCTTTATAGATTCATTTGTCACAAATGGTGACAGGGTTCTCCAAGTAACCTTTCTTTGCAAAATAAAAAATCTCTTTGCTATCACAAATGGTGACAAGATTTTCTTAACCTGGCTTTGATCCACTTGTAGAAATATAGGAGAACTCTGATACAAATTTTAGAAACCCAGGAATATACCTTGCAGAAGGTAGATGGACAAAATAAACTAAAACTAAAAAATACTCAATGTGTTGCAACACTAATACATTTCATTAACCATTTTTTCCATACCAATCACATTAAAATATGCCTCTATTTATAGAGGATTTTGATTGTTTCTAGAAACATCTAAATTGGTAGACATAGGACAAATAGACTTTTTTAGAATTATTTAAATATCAATGACTTCTAGAACTTCACCTAGCCCTATTTGTCAATCCATGAATTTCTAGAATCCTCTATTATTCTTTTATAAATCATTTGAGGGGGAATTACACATTCTAACATAGATAAGGGATCAACATCTAAGGTTCTACTATGTTTTTTTTTTTTTCCTCTTTCGCTCTCAATCAACTTATATTTAGGATGACAAATCTCCCAGTTAGTTGACATGATCATATCATTTTTCAAAAGGAAGCATTTATCTACAAAACTAAAACAAATGGCATAAGAGGGACATATTTTTTACAAAGAGTTGTTCTTACAATATCTTTAAAAAGTATGGTAGTCAAAAGACAACAAGTCAATAAAAATATATAACAAGACAAAAAACAAAAACCATGGTTAATATTCTTGAGAGCCTCCACTCTCTTCCCTTCCAATTGAGACATGTCAAGAGTGTCTCTTTCACATCCTCAATGTCTTGGTTATGGATTTTATTCTCCATGTTTTCTATAGTCTTTTGGAAGGACTCATATTTTTTTTCTACATCTTCTCAAATGAAGATTCATTTAAACCACTACCTACTGTTGAAGCCCTTCATCTTTTCTTGCAATCCATACTTTCTGACTTTGTAGTTGTAGCTAATAAGGGACATGAGATTATTATTGATCTCTTAAAACTTATCCAGTTACTCTTGAAGCCCTTCATCTTTTCCTAAAATGGTATGAATACTTTCTAACTTTCTAGTTGTAGGTGATAATGTAAATGAAATTATTATTAATCCTTTAAAACTTTTTTTCTGAGTGTTTATGTATGTCATCTTAATCTATTTAATATTGAACTTTTAAATTTATAATTTTCTTATGAAAATATTTGTTAAGATCATTAAAGATATTAAATTTCTTCTACATGTAGTCAACAATAGTTTTCTTGGGTCTTCAACACTCTAGTGTGCTCCACATTGTAGCTCTCTTGTTTGGTATTAATTGCATGAAGCTTAATACTAATGTCTTTGATATTGATTTATAAAGATCATCAAGTTAATATGAATCAATAAATTATTTTATTTTATTTTTTGAAAAAATCAATTGAAAGGCCCTCTAGTAATGGTAGCTCAAGTACTAAATTATTTTGGTTTGCCTACACCAAGTTGGGAGAATCCAATTGATAGTTCCACAAGTGCATCTCTATTCTCCCTTTTATGGCTTCACAAGTGCAATTCTCTTGCCTTATTTCTTTCATGCTTCTCTTGAAGAATCTGAAATAGATGAAATAGGGAAAAAAAACAAAATATAAAAAATGAACACACCTTTTACATAGTACATCATGAATATTTTATACATTTCTTCCAATATGTATTGCCTCTATTATGAGGGATTACATCAATTTCAAACTTTATATTCTGCAACATATTTTTACAAAAATGTATATCCATAATAAATAAAACCTATGATAACTCCACCACTTTAAAAAAAAATTTATATAATGCCTTAACTTCTTTTAATACATGCAAATAGTAAAAACTTATGGCAAAAAACAAAGGTCTCTGACTTACCTAAACTAGATTTGTAAAAATCTAAATAAAAACCTTGTTGCATGTAACAAACATGCTTATTAAAGTTACAATGAAGTGGATAATTGGTGGTTCATTGGCGATGACTTCAGTGCTTTGACAGTGACTTCAATGTTAGTTTTTAATATTCTCTCCCTTTACCATATGGTGGAGGTGAAGCCTTGAACCAATGCAATTTTGGATAACTCCACTACTTAAAAAAATAATTTACATAATGCCTTAACTTCTTTTAATACAAGAAAATATTAAAAACTTATGGTGAAAAACAAAGGTCTCTGACTTATCTAATCTAGACTTGTAAAATCCTAAATAAACACCTTGTTGCATTTAACAAACATGCTTATTAAAGTTAAAATGAAGTGGATAATTGATGGTTCATTAATGATGAATTCTGTGCTTTGAAAGTAACTCCAATGTCAGTTTTTAATATTCTTTCCCTTTACCATATGGTGGAGGTGAAGCCTTGAACCAATGCAGTTTTGGTGTAGAGTAAACCTTGGAGTCTGTACATACTGTCTCCATGATGTAGGGTGGAAATAAGGTTACCACACAAGAGAGTCTACTAGATGTATTTTTTTCTGGTGAATGGCACATGCACAATGACATCTTAGTACAGTGAAGTAGTATGGTAAAGTTGTTATGTCTGACCAAGGCTTGAAGGGAGTACCTGAGGCTTTGATGGTGAAGGGAGTTTTAGAGGCCAAAGGAAGTGACCCAATGCTAAAGGGAATGCCAACTAGAAGAGTGACCTTTAGATGGATGAGTAACCATTGGGACTGTAATTGTCTTTTTCTTGACAATTAATGCACCAGATTTCATAAGAAATTGCAAAGTGTATAAATGTCTGTGGGATTCATTGGGTTGATGAAGTAGAGGCTGGGGCTATGAAAGTTGAGTTTATTATAAAGTCAATCTAAGCCTATGAGCCTATCAAGAAATTGAAGTTTGTTGTGTGTAAATTATTTACTATAATACAAAGTTTCTTGAGGATTTTTGGGTGATGGGTCTTTCCTAAAAGGATTTCCCATGTTAAATCTTTCTTACTATTTTCATTTTGTGTGCATTTTCTTTTCAATGTTCTCATTTTTCCTTATGTATCTCAATGGTCTAAAGTAGATTTACATTCTTTTATATTTCTTGTATATACTAGCATCTGAAAGTTATTTTCTGCATGTAGCTTTCTAACAAGTGGTATTAGAGTCTGGATTATCCTTATTGGGTAGGGTTGTTTTCTATGTCAATTTGTTTCTAGCGGGAGTTTGAATAGTATTTATTTGGTAGTTAAGATGGTAAGTACAAGGAGAGTAGAGATTGAAAAGCTCAAGTGCATAAAATTTGAGTTGTGGAAACTTAAAGTTGAAGATATATTGGTTGATCATGATCTATGGATTGTTGTGTCTAGTAACAAGCCTTTAGACATGAAGCAAGAAGATTGGGTTTTAATAGATTGAAGGGCCAAAGGATTGATAAGGCTATGTCTTGTGCATTTTTTTGTCGTGAATGTTCATGAGAAGAAAATTGCAGTTTCTTTGTGGAAGAAGTTGGGAGATATTTATCAAGAAAAATCATTGGTAAACAAGCTCTTCTTGAGAAAGAAGATGTACTATCTGAATATGGATGGAGGAATGACTATGGAAAATCATTTAAATTCATTCAATATGGTGATTGCATAATAGTCATCTTTTTGTCTATCTATCAGTGAAGAAGATAGTTGCATGCTAATGTTATACTCGTTACTGAATTCATGGGATCATCTTGTGATGGGCACTGAAAGTACTACCACCCAATTAAAAATGGATAAAATGGTTGCTACACTTCTATTAGAGGAGATGCAGAGGAAATATTTTGAGGTTTTGAAGGAGGCTCTCATCACTCAAGGAAGAGTGAAGGAAAAAAGAAAGAAGGACATGAAGCCTAAATGTTCTAGGAAGAAGTCCAAAGTGAAGTCTTCGAATTGTGGGCAAGTTGGTCATAGCCCAAAGGACTAAAATGAGAAGAATAAGAAGAAGAAGAAGAAGAAGAAGAAGAATAAAATGGATAGTTCTTCTAATTCTGAGTCTTCTTAGAATGATGATTAAGATGTAAGAAATTATTCTTTAACTAATTGGTCATCTAACAATGATTGGTCAGAGTAATTCAATCTTTGTATGGAAGATGTTTCATGATGCCATGTGTGACTTGGCACCATAGTATAGTGGGAGTTGTGGGCAATGACATAGATGGCATGTGTAATTTGACACCATGGTTTAGTGGGAGTTGTTCGCAATGATGAAGTAATTGATCTTCATTCATATTGTAGATATTGAATGCACAAGATTTTGATGTTGTAAAAGGATCTTTTCACATTCATTGAAGTACTATTTTGAGATGTTAATCTTCATGTGACTAAAGATGTTGACATCTAGAGGGCTCAATGAAGTCTTGGATAAGGGTGTGGTTCATTTTTTTATTTAACATGTTTTGATATGTTTAAATGGAGCATGTAATCTTTCTAGTTGGGATTTTTTATGTCATGTTGTCATGTTTATGTTCCTAAGACTATGGTTGGAACTTTTACTTGTTGATCTTGGTTTAGTTTCTTTGCTTTGAGTACATTGATCATTTCTTTGATATTTTGTGCTGCATTTGGAGTTGGCATGGATTGATTGGTTGCAGGTGCTCGTGGAAACTTAGAGACGGAGATGATGGTGTTATCTCTTGTGATTAGAGATGTGTTTGTTGGAATGGTCAGTGTAGGAATTTCAAGAGGCATTCATTTGATATTGTTGAAGGCTTAGATATCTTGATGGGTATTCTCATGTTGGTCTTAACTTTTTACTTTTTCAAGTGGGAAATTTTTATGTTGATGAAGTCCACCATATGGTGGAGGTGATATTGTAAGGGTGTGACTATCATACAGGGTGAAGAGTAGAGTCTACCATATCGTACAGGGGTGACTACCGTACGATAGAGGTGAAGCATTGAGCCAATGCAATTTTAGTGTATGGTGAAACTCAGAGTCTATGCGTTCCTTGTCCATGACATATAATGGAAGTAAGGTTAATATACAAGAGATTCTACTCGATGTATTTCATATGGTGAATGACATGTGAGCAATGACATCTTAGTATGGTGAAGTGGAATGACATATTTATTATGTGTGACTGAGGCCTAAGGGAGTGCCTGAGGCTCTAATGGTAAAAAGAGTTTTAGAGGCTAAAGGAAGTGACCTGATGCTGAAGGGATTTCCAACTAGAAGAGTGACTATTAGATGGATGAGTATCCATTGGGACTGTAACCATTTTGTTCTTGACAATTAATGCACCAGATTCCATAATGAATTACAAAGTGTATAAATGTCTACAAGATTCATTGGGTTGATGAAGTAGAGACTAGGGCTATGAAATTTAGGTTGATTGTAAAGGAAATATGAACCTATGAGCCTATCCAAAAATTAGAGTTTGTTGTATGTAAATTTTTTATTGTAATGCAAAGTTTCTCAAAGGTTTTTGAGTGGTGGGTTTATACTAGAAGGTTTTCCCATGTTAAATCTAGCTTCCTATGTTAATCTTAAGTGCAATTTTTTTTCAATATTCCCATTTCCTTGTGCATATCAATGTTCTAAATTAGATTTACATTCTTTTATATTTCCCTTTTATTTTTGCATCTAGAAGGCATTTTTTGCATTTAGCTTTCCTACCAAGACTCACAATGTGATCTAATAAGAGTTAATTAGATTCATGAATCTCATAATGATCTCTTCATTACTAGTGTCATTGACTTGCATTACTTATTTCTAATAGAAGTCAACAAACAATTTTATAATTTCTCTTCCTCATGAGAGACCAAAGGCTCAATGTTCCTCTTCTTTCTCTAATATAGAGAAGACTCCATGACACTTGCATGTGCCAATTCAAACAAGAAATCATGAGAAACTTCAATCAAACATTAGAACCTTGATCCAACATTGTTTCTTTTAACATGAAAACATTGGGGTTTGTACAATGTTTTCAACATCATTACATGACCTTCTACCAATAAGATCTATTGATCCATCCATAATCAACTTGCATATAACTTTTTGTAGATTCTCTATCACAATGTCTATTCCAACAAGTCTTTTTGTTATGACTCTTCAATCTACCAATGATACAAGGGTGAAGATCCCAATATTTATGTAATTTATATCCTTTCCTTCTACAATGGGAACATGATCTCCATTTTTTATTTTGAACTGATTCATTAGAACTTGCAACACTCCCAACATTAGATCTCCAACACTTACCAAATCCAAGGCCTATATATTTTGGCCTCCAAGTGGGATCCTTCATACCTTGCCCATGCTTTCCTAATCTTCTTCCTTTGAATCCTATTTCTACATAATCTTAACACTAATATTAATCTTAAAACATCATTAGTTATCATCGTGAAAAACTACATCCATACTAGCAAACATGTTCTTTCATTCTTCTTTGCAATATTTCCCTAAAGAAACTTTAATGACATCATCAACACTAAAATGACATATATCACTTGTGTCACATGCAACATCACAAATTGAGGGCATTGATTTCAACATTTCTTTTTCTTTCTCCAAAATTTTCATTTCCCTACAAAATCAACATTCTCCTTCTTGATTGCATTAAAAAAAATTAACTATTAATTGAATTCATCATGATGCTCATTAAATTTATCTAATTCTTTCTCAATATTGTTAGTTTAGCATAGATACTTGTACCTTTCCTTTCCAAAACTTTTGAAATTTTCTAATAGTTCTGAATTACACTTCTCTAATGTTATCAATTCATCTTTCAAACAATCTTTTCGACAAAATAAGATTGCATTCTCTTTTTATACCTTTTTCCCTACCTTCCCCATTGAAATAGATAAGAAACTTAACCTAAATAAATTACCTTTTAAACCCTTCTTATAATACTATCTGAAAAATATCCAAGTTGCCAAATGGATAAACACACTTCTTTACTAAGTTTGTTCTAGCTATCTACACCAAATTCTCTTCTATCTCTACCTATGACTACTATGTGGGTGATTTACCTCTCATAGCTTCAACTAAGGTTTGTGTCTCCTTTCTCATGCTAATCTCTATCATAGTGATCCCACGAGTGATAACATATCAAATGCAAAGAATTTAATATTCTATGAGCTCTTCTTTTAAGTGATTTGCAACAAATTGCACCATGCAACCATCTATATGTTCAAACCTTCCTTGAATTAGTACTTTTGAAATTGCAATCAACACTATACATTTCTCTGATGAACCTTCTGTAACATTCATGTCCAATATTATTCGATAATTGTATAGGTGCAATAGCTAATTTCACACCATGAACACAAGAAGTTATTATAGGGATGGAAGCAACAATGGTCTACATTAAGAGCCTAAAAAGCATAGGCTAGACCAAATTCTATCTCTTTTGACTCAATGAGGAAGTATCTTAGAGAAGCAAGGGTTATACATGGATCACCTTGACAATAATTGGATTGATATGAGAAATAAAATATTTAGTACAAAGGAACAAAAAAAAAGGGAGGGGGTGAGAGAGCTAAGAAAAAGTGAAAGTTAGAGGAAGACTAGAAGGATGGAAGAATAGTGTAAGAGGGAAGTTAACCTCAATGTTATAGAGATGGTTAACACTTGAATTAATATCCACAAGGAACTAAGAAAGGACCCTAGAAATGTTGAGTCTACCTATATTAGTGGCATTACCCATGGCAAGTATGTAGAAGTGTGAATTATTATTTTCAAAAGGTACTTTTATATCATGAACTTTTTAGTTGGTCCAAGGACTATGTTGGCAACCATCCAGTTAGTTGTTGAAGCAACTACATGGTGGCTTCCTCAGTTATTCTATGATCAAGACATATCAATATTTCAATATTTGGTACATGGACATATGAAAGAGGCACTACCATAAAAAATTATAATCTAGTCAAATATTTTTCACAGTATTAACAAGATGAGTGATTTGGAACCCACAAATTCATTATAGAACTTCATCTGTGAGATTTCTACAAAGGAGGAAATTGAAGAAGTTAAGATCATGGATCTTTCTCTTCAAAAGGCTATCAGGGAGAAGCATAATTATAGAGTATACCATGATAAAAGTAAACCAAAAAATTAGTTAATCTAAAGGTTTTAAAAGAAAATAACATGATAAAAAACAAGGAAGTGTTGGTCTTTAGCAAACCAAAACTATGAAAGGAAAAGGCTAACTTGATTCAAATAGAAATAGATGTAGTAGCATCGAATGGTGTAAGGGAAATCATGTATGACACAAAAATATGCTTAGTGATAGTTCATGTTTAATGTGTTTTTATGTCTAGATACCTATTCCAAATAAAGATTCCAATTTTCATATTCCCATTATTACTTTTTTGGGTTAGTATTTTTGTGCACCTCGAGATACACTCAAATGCAAAAAAAGGATTTTTTTCTTATAATTAAAAATTATGAAGATTTGGAGTGTGTAATTTGGAGTGAAGGTTTTAATTTAAATTTCAAGAACTCCAGACAAAGAATCAAATAAAAAGTTTCATTCTTTGAAAGTTATTCTAGTTTTACTTTACTTGGAAACCTCCTACGAATGATTTAGAGCCTAGCTTAGGGCACTAAATTGAATCATACAGCTCCAAAAAATTCATGTAAAGACAAATTTAGGAGACAAGGGTATAGAGAAGTAAGAGAGCTTTCTATAAATGTAAACAATTCATCAATTAGAGTCCCAAATCAAAAATTTTGTCTCCTGAAAGTTAGATTACTTCTAGAATCTTCTAATTTTGTACCGAATTCTAATTTTATTTCTACAACCATTTTGTTTTACAATAGTTGCAAAATGGAATAGTGTAAACTAAATACCTAACCTTATGCCTAAAATAGGTTACTTAAATCTCATTCTCATCTACATAAGTTGTAGCATAAAATAAAACTAAACAATGAGATCAAAAACCAAAAGAGGAAGAGTATGATTGGGGGCATATCAGTAAGAAATATTGTTTAAATTGACTATGATAAATTTCCAATGTGTGTTAAAATAAATACCACCATCTCTAAATCCATTTATCTAAGAGTTCACAAGATTATCCATATGCAAAAGTGAATAGAGATCATGACTTTGTAGTATTTAATATCAATTCTTCAACCGGGTACAAACAAGAGAGAATGCAAAATAAAGATTTTAAGAGAGGGAAGGATTTAAAAGAGAGGGCAGATGAAAGATGAGAGGAAGAGAGAGGTATATAGAGAGTGAGGGGAAGATGTATGGATGGGTTTTTTGGGACTCAAAATTGAATCCCCAATTTTGAGTACCATTGAAAAAATCAAGCCTTATAAGTGCTTTTTGATGCCTACATACCTTGCTATCCATTTGAGGCCTAAGAAGTGTTTAATGTTTCTAGAACCTTGAATTTAGTGCATCTATGCATCCCATGAAGATAAATTTTCATTTCGAGTTATTCTGTGAATTCTCGTTTTAAGAAATTGTCAACTCTACATTTTTGTTGAAGTGTCATATAGTGACAAGAGGCTCTATTTGCAACTGAATATCTCACACCATGTTATGTTTCATGACTCACCACTTTTTTAATATTTAGGATCCATACCAAAGAGCCTATGTTTCAAATTTTGAGTCATTTTGAATCCGTTTGACTAAGTTTTGAATCACTCAAAGTTGGTCATTTACTGATGTTATGCTGATATGAATTGTTCAGAATTTTGGAAGGCCCTATTTGACTTGTTATAATTTTGAACTCATTGATTAAAATGATGAAATTCCTTTTACGTTGCATTCTAAATTTCAGAGACTTTCTATGTTTCAGTTTTGAGCTTATGATAAATTTGTTGGATCAGTTTTCAAACACGATTCCAAATACAATTTGTAACCTTTTACTGGTGTCAAGAAGTGTAGATTTGTTGGAACCCCTGTTCATGATGTCATAACTCAAGATCCATGATAGAAAAGATTGAATGGATTTTACCAACATGTTGTACTCTAAAAGTTCTTCAAGTGTGCCAATTTTCATGCCTTAATGAATCTGTTTGCACACTTTTCGAGGTCAATTCCATTTGAAAAATATGCTTTTGTGTTAGTGTTTCAATCTATAAATTCTGAGTAGCCTAATTTAACCATTCGCAAAATGTGTCATGTTATTTTTCATGAGCTTAAATCATAGACTCAATTGTCCTTATGACATTGAATTGACACCCTAGTTTTCATGCCCCTAAGTATCTGTTTACCTAGTTTTCAAAGTCAAATCCAAAAGCATTTTATGGTTTTCTGACTTGTTTTCTTGTAGGTAGTTCTTAAAGGGTGACTTTGATAGTCAATATCTTTTGACCCCGATGTTGTCATGAGATGAGATTAGGCAAGCTAAGAGATTGTGCAATAAAGAATTATTATGTTGGTTCCTAGAGCCTAGTCAAATGTTTTGGTTGACCAGTTTTTAAAGCCAGCCGACAGGCCCTATTAATTGAAAATTACAAGTTTAAAAATTAATGATAAAATGAGTTTTTAATGGTAGAGCATTGATCAAATTTGAATCCAGTCAATTTTGGATCTTCAATAGGTCAGTTTGAGAAATTAGTTGTTTGGAAACAATTTTTTTTTAGTTAGACCCACTTGAGGGGGCCTGACTAATCTGCATCAGATTGGTAAGAGATTGTAAGTCAGGATTATGCATCATGATGTTAAACCTCAAAATGTAATGATAGATCATGAGATGCAAAGGCATCTTGGAGTTCTTATTGAACAGGTTTAAATTTTAGTTGTTAACTCAAAAAGCTCTATCACTATAGCTAATATTGCTTGTTCTCCCATCATGCCCTCATCAAAGGTATTTCTTCTCAATAGCCTTATGCTACAATTTCCCAATGAGATTTTATCATCTATAGTACCTTCCTCTGGTCCTCCAATATATGATTGAAGTCCTATAAATAGCACTAACATTGCAGGATCAAATGATTTATTGTCTAAGACTAAAAGGGAAGGGAAAATCAACGAGTCAGAGAATCCTAAGTTGAAGACTATTAGAAGAGGACATTCATGAGAAAAGATTGTTTCAAATATGGAGGTTGCAAGAAATGGCCAAGTACATGGAAGGTTTGAGAGGAACTCTGTATTTGAAAATCCATATGGAAGACCATGCCAAAGCAAAGATGCACAACCTTATCTAATTTTTTTGAGAAAAGTCTCAAGCTCAATCTTGAATTTTTTTTCCTTTTTCCAGAATGATAGGAAGGGATTCGAAGAACAAGGTATTACGGTTGTGTTGTACGATGCAAAACTATGAATGAGGGAGGCATGGAGGCACTGGTGATGTTGGGAGGCTTTGTTCTCTTATACCCAAATCTCCCTCAGAAGAAGATAAACCCTATGCAGAGCTTTGGATGGGCACCAATGATTTTGGTCCTAGCTTTGTAGATTTTGAAGAACACACTAAAAATTTTCCCTTGAAAAGTTGGTTATAGAAGTACCTTGAAGCACTTGGAGATAAGGTGCAGGAACAATGGGGAATTGATCTACCCTTTTTGTTCAAGGTTCTTCATTGGGGAAGGATTTTTCCATACAAGCACATCCAAATAAGGATCTAGCTCAAGTTTCATATTAGGCTCAACCAAAGGTTTATAAGGAATCTATTCATAAACCTAAGATGGCTCTAGCTCTCACCGAGTTTGAGGCTTTATGTGGATTTGTTAGTGCATAGGAGCTTAAGAATGTCCTTCAAACTGTGCTTGAGATTGAGAATATTCTTGGAGAATCAAGAACAATAGAACTCATGAATATAGAAATGAGGGACCAAGGTGATGATCATGTGAAAATGTCATTGAAGTCTACTTTTACTCAACTAATCACATTTAATAGAGAGGCAATAATGAGAGAGCTCTTGATGCACAAAGAGGAGGGGGATTATAGGGACCTTCAGCATACAAGAGATAGCTTCATCTATGTCATCGATCTTAGTGAATGTGAGCCAATCCAATGGGCATGACTAAAGCATTCTCTAGCTTCTTGTAGTGGGGGTCTAACCAATTTTTAGAATTATAGCTATCAGTGAACAAAAATAGGCATCAGATCACACAACTAGAGTAGTTGTAGAACAATCAAATAAGCTTAGCTTTCTATTCCAATTACACCCATTTCACTTAACCTTCAAAAATATTTTGATCCCAATTAGTGATTGATCCTACAAATCAAACAGGAAGGGTACACTAAATTTTAAAGCACCATGGAAGCAAAGTGAACAACAAATTGAAGGCTTTAGTCCCACATTACCTGTATAGGGGCAATTTTTTCTATTTAAATATGATTCAACACAATTAAGCTTGTGTCTTAAGATAGTGGGATTTTGGAAGTCATGGGCATGTGGTGGGGCCTATTGACGGCTAGGTAGAGGCAAAAAATCCATAATTTTGATTAAATATGCTCATGCAATGATGTGGCAAGATCAAAGGTAGGAGGCACAGGATTGCACTATGTGGTGCATCCTATGGTTGGTAGATTCCTGCAATAAGAAGTTGCTTGACAATTAAGGAATGAGGGCAAGCACTCAAACACCATGTGGCAGTGGTCCCGAGCTGATGGTGAAATGACAGGTGATAAAGCAATCAAGCATCCAATCAAAGGGTGCAATGTGGAGTCTAGTTAGAGAATCGTTGACCCAAAAAATTCATGGGTAGGGCCAAATTGTGAATGTTAAAAAAAAAGAAATATTTTTTAAAAATTTAACAAAAAAGGCGGCATGTGCATTGTTTTTAAAGTTCAAAGAGGCTCATTTCTAAAGTTTAAACTTTAGAAATTTTGAAAAAATAAGTTGTAGACCAAAGTTTTATAGCAGGAGGGTAGTTTTCCAAACTGAGATGTAGGGGGTTTTTGGGAGGCAACTATAGTGATATTATATATTGCTAAAACTAGGAGAAGATGAACTTTCTAATTATGGAGTTCATTTTTGCACAGCAATTTATTCATTCGAGTTATAGGTGGAAATGTAAAATTTGAGGTCTTCTCAGAGAAATAGGTAAAAAGTGGAAATGTAGTTATAGGAATGGTAAAAAAAAATGCTAAAAGGTCTATTGGGTTAATTCTAAGAATATGATGTCATTTTGGTAGCATTTGGCTCCAATTTTTAGTTATGATGGATATTTGATTTTCCAGTTAGGCTAAATTTTGGGATTGAAGTTCTAGTGATGATTGAAGAATTAGATCTTTTGGGAAATGAAACGAAAAATGAAAATATCTCTAGGTTAGGATTGAATTCTTTGATCCTATATATATGTAACTTCTCTCTTTCATTGAAGGGTTGGAAAATATTGGAAATTCTAGAATCGAAACATTTAGTAAAATTGGCTCTGGGATCGATGAAGTCTAAATGGAAAGATATGGGATCTCTAATAACTCCTTCCCATCCCATTAGTTTCTCATTTCAACCATTTTCTCTCTTGTATGACAACATATGTTATTATATAGTCTGGTATATTAGGTATCTTGTGAGTCTATTTTATGCATTTTCATTTATTATTTCAATGAAATCAATACAAAGAATAGCAAGTGTTGAGTTTCATGTTAAATCTTCTCTCCTTTCTCAGTGATGTGTAATGTTTCATTATCTTTGAACAATGAGCCTAGATCATAGTTGCAGTCCCTTAAGGTTGTATGTTGTTTCATTGTTGCTTGTAATTCAAGGAATTATGTGAATGCTTCAGGGAAATCAATAGGGCTACAGGTTTATTGAGGAGGATATCATGTAAGAATGGGATTTAGATTAAACATTGATATCCAATTTACAAGGTAAATGGATAGATCTAGAGTCTTGGCATAGGATATGTGTCTAGGATATCCAAAATTCATAAGAGATATTTATGAATTTTCCCAATGGATCAGGCACTAATTAGCTATAGGACCATTAGCTTGTTGTCTATACTTGGTTTTCATCCACTTTCCCCACCCACATAAAATCAAATCAAATTCAAATCATCTTTATAATTTATGTTGAAGAGATAAAATAAAATGACCTCACTTAGCTTATGCATTGCACTATCCTGCATTTAGCTATTGTAGATCTATGTCATTGTATGAGTTATTAGGAGAATATAAGGGTTAAATTTTCTTAATAGTGTCAGGAGTATATTTTTGCACTAGTACCATATTAATTGAATTTGAGGTCCACCCACCTAGGCTTTGCAGAGCCTGAAGTAGAAGAAGGGTCAAGCCTTATAGTTGGCCTAGTGTATGAAATGACATGTTGAAGATGGGATTTAGTTACCCCTAGATGTGTCTTGTTCTCATTAGGGTAATTTGAAACCTGTAATGTTTTAGAAAACTAACAAGATGGTGAGTTGGGGAGATAAGATGGCAATACATTTTGTTAAAAGGACAAGAACCTTTGGTGTAAATGGAATACTTCAATCCTATTTTTCAGTATGGTTTTGCCCATCTGAGTCAACCAAAAAAATGACAACTCTTCTAGGGACAAAGGTTGTAAATGCCTGAATGATGGAGTTGGAAACCTCTGATATATACTTTGCATATTTAGTTTTGTATGCAAGGTTTTGTGATCCCTAGATAAGCTTTATTCATGGACGAAAATATGTTGTAAAATTGGATGTAAATTGTGTTCTATGACTGTTATAGGTCTATCTTCAATGAATTCAGTTTTTTCCAGTCCTATTGAGAAAATTCAGAGTCAAGAATGGATTTATGAAGTGTATTTTCTTTTCAAGGTGTTAATGATTTGCAAATTTCTCCTACATTGAAGGTCTTGTTCAGATTTTTCAAGTGACAAATTATGTTTTATTTCTCACAAAGTGTGAGTGGTGACTCTCAAATCTCTATACCAGTTTGTTCCTAGTTAATTTCATCGCATAATTTTAAGGATTTTGAGTTGTATGGACAGATCTGAAGCTTTTGATAGTTTCTTGAAAAGGAAGTTTAAATTCTTGATAAAATTTTAAAGTGTTGTTTGCAATATGCTATTATAACAAAGTGAAATTTAAAAGTAAATCAAAGTAGTGATTATTTTATTCCTCTTGCAAAGAGGTAGTAGCTCTACAAAGTTTGACTAGTGGTGTAAAGGATTTTCAGTCTTGCACCTATGCCAAATCAGCAAATCAAAATTCAGCATCAGCACTTGAGGTATTTTGGTTTTCATGTTTTCTTTTCATGGAAGTCAAATGTTAAAAACATGGTTGCCTCTATTCAGTGATTTTCAGCACTAGAAGGAAGAGGTAGAAGTTTTACTTTATGATGGAGTCAAATCTTAGATCTAAGATTAGTTTGCCAAATTCTGAAAGTTTAGAGACTATGTGTAATAATATTACTATGTTAAATAAATTGATCTACAAAAATATTGCCAGTTTTATAAGAATTGAAGTAGGAAGTACTTAAGGCCTAAATTTCGAACAATGTTATTTAAGGTTTATATTAGTAATCAACAAGATTCTTTTTCATTGTAGACCTAAGGAATCTTCCTTACCAAGTGTTTTTCTTGATGTTCTTGTACCTGATTTAGTCAATTGGCCCACACCTATAAGGTTATGAAAAATTTTACAAATTGAAAGATTCATTGAAGAGATGGAAAGTGGTAATTATAGAGTTCATGTTATTTCTTCAAATGATAATAATGAGTGTACTGAAAGTCAAGGTAGCAATGAATATATTGAATCTATATATGAAAGTGAAAATAAACTTGGTTACAGTAAATATGAAGTTGAGGAATTATGTAACAATAGTAGGGGTGGTGATTGCCATGATAAGGGTGAATATTATAATAATGCTGATTTTCCTGATTATTACACTAATGATCTTATTGTTGTAAGTTCTTCATGTTATCTGGATGATAATCATAGTTGGGAGAAGATTTGTGAGGCAATCTTCTTAAGCCGTAATGAAATTTTAGATTTTTTGGCTTGTGATTTTGAAAAGCATGTAAGTATTTCTAAGGATGCTCATATTTTTTGTTATAATAATTCTTCATTCATTCAATTTACTTCCCCAAAGTTTGATGTAGAAAGAGATATAGAATCCAAACAATCTTTATCAAATTTTGGAGATGTAGATGACAATACCTCAAATGTCTATGCAAATGATGACTTGTTGGACGTGAGGGACATTAGTGAAGCGAAGTTTGATAGAGTTTCATATTCCTTCCATGCTAGTCTTGCTTAATTTTTTTTTGATGTTTCATGTGATGAAGAGGAAAAAAATGAAATTTGTCAATTAGATTATAGATTTTCTTTATATTTTGATAAGTCTTGTAAATATAAGTTCAAGGTTTATTTTGACATTTAGTTACATGAAAAAAATGATTGTGATCAGAATAGTTTAGATCAGTACTTTTAGAATGAATTTTCATGCTTGGTAACTAATTAGTTGTTTGAAGAATATGAAGAGGTTTTAGTGAAAGATAAATATGATTTAATGAGTAACATGGTTACAAGTAGGCAATGATCAAATTCTTCATACTCTTCACATTTGGTTACACAAGGTGAGTTGCAAAGTTTTGACATATGCAACTTTTTGAACAAGGTAGAATATGAATCATTTGTGTTTCCAATGGAGAGAATGCATCAGTCATATGTGGATGATAGTTTTTAGAATGATTATATTTTTACATGAGCATGCTGATTTTTTTTCTCATAGTGAGCATGATGTAGAGGTTAATGTTGATGTATGTATGCATTATGAGAATGAAAGAAGTTGTTTTGTTTTGCCAAGTAATTTATTTCAAGATTCTTATCTAATTGGTGAAACTAATAGAAGAGGTGTTTTTAGGTTACCTCATGAGAATGCAGATGAAGATCAAATTTATGATAGAGGTAAGAAGTTTTGTTGAAGTTCGGTGGCCTGGGGCCATCATGTGTATATAGTAGGAGTAGTTGTGTTTGCTTTCAATAAAGTTCTTCAAGAGAAGCTTTTGTTGTCAAGTGTGTGGTCTACTTATTCCATAGATTTGAATTCTTTCCATGCCCACAAGGGACATGCATCCATAGACATAGCCATTTTTGGGACACAAAATTGAAGCCTCAATTTTGAGTACCATTGAAAAAATCAAGCCTTATAAGCACTTTTTTTTGCCTACACACCCTGCTATCCATTTGAAGCCTAAGAAGTGTTTAATATTTCTAACACCTTGTAGTTAGTTCATCTTTATGCTCCATGAAGATAAATTATCGTTCTAATTCATTCTGTGAAGTCTCATTTTAAGCAAATGTTAATTATGCATTTTTCTTGTCAAACATCGAGAGGAGGCACTGTTTGCAACTAAATATCTCACACCTAGTTATGTTCCATGACTCACCACTTTGGGAGTATTTAGTGCCCATATCAAAGAGCCTATGTTTTAGATTTTGAGTCATTTTGGATCTATTTGAATAGGTTTTGAATCCTTCAAAGTTGGTCATTTACTGATGTCATGCTGATATGAATTGTTCAAAATTTTGGAAGGCCCTATTTGACTTGTTTTAATTTTGACCCAATTGACCAAAATGATGAAATTTTGTTTGTGTTACATTCTAGAGGTCATATAATTTCTATGTTTCAATTTCAAGCTTATCATGAATCCATTTCATTAGATTTCAAATGTGATTCCAAATGCAATTTGCAACCTTTTACTAGTGTCAAGAAGTGCAGATTTGTCGAAACCCTCGTTCATGATGTCATAACTTGAGATCTATGATAGATGAGATTGAATGGATTGTATCACTATGTTGTACTCTAAAATTACTTCAAGTGTGCCAATTTTCAATTCTTAACAAATCCATTTGCACACTTTCCCAAGTTAATTTCATTTGCAAAATATTCTTTTCTATTAGTGTTTCAATCTGCAAATTCTAAGTAGCCTACTTTGACCATTTTCCAAATGCATCTAATCATTTGTCATTAGCATAAATAAAAAATTCATATTTTCCTCATGAAGGTGGACCAACACCCCTATTTTTGTTCCCCCAAGTGTCTGTTTACCCAGTTTTCAAAGCCAAATCCTAAAGCATTTTATGGTTTTCTGACTTGTTTTCTTACAGGTAGTTCCAAAAGGGCAACTTTGACAATCAATATCTTTTGACCCCGATGTCATCATGAGATTTTCTTCAACAGGGTAAGAGATTGTGAAAGTGAGAATTAGTATGTTAGTTCCCAAAGTGTAGTCAGATGTTTTGGTTAGTTTTTAAAGCCAGTCGACAGGCTTTCTTAGCTAAAAATCACAAGTTTGCAGATTAATGATAACATGAGTTTTTAATGGCACAACATTGATTGAATTTGAATCCAGTCAATGTCGAATGTTCAGTAGGTCATTTTGAGAACTCAGTTGTTTAGAAATGAAATTTTTTTAGTCAGACCCACTTGATGAGGCCCGACTAATCTACATCAGATTGCTAAGAGATTGTGAGTTGGGATTATGCATCATGACTTTAAAAATCAAAATGTAATGATAGATCATGAGATGCAAAGGTAGCTTGGAGGGCTTATTGAATAGGTTTTAATTTTATTTGTTAACTCAAAAAGCATTCTAACTCAAAAAGCATTGTCACTATAGCTAATACTACTTGTTCTCCCATCATGTCCTCATCAAAGGTGTTTCTTCCCAATAGTCTTACACTACAATTGCCCAATGAGATGTTATCATCTACAGTACCTTCCTCTAGTCCTCCAATATATGATCGAAGTCCTGTAAATAGCACTAACATTGCAAGACCAAATGATTTACTGTTTGAGAATTAAAGGGAAGGGAAAATCAATAAGTTAGAGAATCCCACTTCGAAGACTATTAGAAGAGGACATTCAAGAGAAAAAAATGTTTCAAATATGGTGGTTGCAAGAAATGGCCAAGTAAATGGAAGGTTTGAGAGGAACTCTATATTTGAAAATCCATATGGGAGACTAGGGCAAAGCAAATATGGATAGCCTTACTGAATTTGTTTGAGAAAAGTCTCAAGCTCAATCCTAACTTGTTTTTCATTGTTCCAAAATGATAGGAAGGGATTCAAAGGACAAGGTATGAAGGTTGTGTTGTACAATGAGAAACTATGAATGAGGGAGGCTTTATTCTCTTATACCCAAATCTCCCCAAGAAGAAGATAAACCCTATGTAAAGCTTTAGATGATCACCCATGAATCTATTCCTAGCTTTATATATTTCAAAGAACATACCAAAAATTTTCCCTTAAAAAGCTGGTTATAGGAGCACCCTGAAGCACTTTGAGACAAGGTGCTAGAACGATGCGGAATTGATTTTTCCTTTTTGTTCAAGGTTCTTTCAGTGGGGAAGGCTTTGTCCATACAAGCACATCCAAACAAGGATCCAGCTCAAGTTGTTAATCAGACTTAGCTAACGGTTTATAAGGACTCTAATCATAAACCTAGGATGGTTGTAGCTCTCAACAAGTTTAAGGCTTTATGTGGATTCATTAGCGCATAGGAGCTTAAGAATTTCCTACAAATTGTGCCTAAGATTGAGAATATTCTTGGAGAATCAAGAATAATAGAATTTTTGAATATAGAACAGAGGGACCAAGGTGATTATCATGCAAAAATTTCATTGTAGTCTACTTTTACTCAACTGATCACATTTAATAAAGAGACGGCAATTAGAGAGCTATTGATGTTCAAATAGGAGGTGGATTAGAGGGACATTCAGCATACAAGAGAAAGATTCATTCACGTCATCAATCTCAGTGATTGCAAGCCAATCCAATGGGCATGGTTGATGCATTCTCTAGCTCTCTAGAGTGGGGATCCATCCAATTTTTAGAATTATAGTAGTCAGTGAACACAAATAGATATCAAATCACATGACTAGAGTACTTGTAGAACAATTAGATAATCTCAACATTCTCTTCCAATTCCCCCATTTCACTTAACCTTCAAAAATCTTTTGATCCCAATTAGTGATTGATTTTGCAAATCAAAGAGGAAGGGCACATTGAATTTTAAAGCACCATGCAAGTAGAGAAAACAACAAACTAAAGGCATTAGTCCTAATGGTGTTTGAAAATGTTAGCGGTTTCTAATTACCCTAATGACAATACAACATACCTAGGGGTAGCTAACTCCAGTTTTTGACATATCATTTCAGACATTGGGCCAACTATAAGGCTTGACCCTTCTTCTACTCCAAGCTTTGCAAAACCTAGGCATGTGGACTTCAGATTCAATCGATATGGTACTAGTGCAAAAACATATTCATGAATCTATCAAGTAGATAAAAGACCCTGATATCTCCTAATGACTTACGAAATGACATACATCTTCAATAGCTAAATCCAAATTCTATGATATTCACAAGGTGAGTGAGGGCATCACATTTAGGTTCTATAACATGAAAGGGAAAGAAATTTTGATTAATGATGTTGAATATTAGCATAACCCCAAATATGGAAAAATAATAACAAATAATCCTGCAACTGATCAGTACCTTAACCATTTTTCAATTTCTTGAATCAAATGCATGCATATGTGATAACAATGATGTATTCCATACACGAAAGTATCAGCTCTATCTAATTACCTTGTGAGTTAGAGATCGATGTTCATAAAGACCTCATTCTTATGAAGTATCCTTCTCACAATAATCAAAAACCCTGTCAAACATATCAAGCATTTACTTGGCCCTTTGTTCCAATAGTAACATACATCAGACATACAACTTGAAGAGGATGGAAATGGATCTTAGATCTTTGTTCCAAGACCACATAAGACCTATAGATTACTCAGAAAAGAGACAAGAACTAGAATGAAACTAATGAAACTCTTGCTCATATGTATTTGTTTCCTTGAAACAATACAATCAAATACATGAAATCAAAACTTGAAACAACCTAACATATTAGAACTTGTTGTATTTTCTTTCCTACTACTATTCATACAAGAGAATTATGCTAAAGAATGAAGGTGGAATCAAAAATCTAGATCCAACAAATTAGTCTCATAGAAAGACTAAATATTCCAACCAACAATGGTTTCATAGTGAAAAAAATTAGAACCCTTACAATGGATGAAAGACAAAAGGATATAGAAGATAGATGCATTCCCAAATCTAATCTCAGAATGACATGTGTCCGCTTGGAATTCCATCCCTTGTAACTGAATAACCTCTTTCTTCTTTCTACCCATCTAATCTAATATGGTTTTCATCATCATCCTATAACAAACTTGAAAAAATATCTCGTTCAATGATGAAAACGCCTTTTGTTTGCCAAAATATCTGATATACATCAAGAATGTTGATAAAACCTTGATTCAACTTACTTGAAAGTGGTTAAATTTGACCCCAACTACATTTTCATTATTTTTTACACACATTCAGGTCATTTCCTTACCAGAAATCAGTTTTGACCTTTAATGTTTGAATATGGTAGCAATTTAGGAATCTGGGAGAAAACCTTGAAGAACTTGAACCAACTGATTCCTGTGCAAAAACTAACCTTAGAATTGGAAAGTTCAGTTTCTCCCAATTCCAGTGATATATAACATTACATATATTGCTTATTAGGAACCCCTTAAATCTTCATTTGAAAAATACCCCCTAGTAGAAGACTCAAGTCTGCAACTTTGATATTTTAAAATTTAAAAAAATTTAAAATTATATAAAGTTAAAACTTTAAAAAAAGGCCCATTCTAAATTTAAAAGTTCTGCATGTGCATTGATTTTTTTGAAAAAATAATAAAATATTATTTTTTATTATTTCCAAACTTTCCCCTATCCTCTAAATTTGGGTCAAACTTGGTTTGACCTCTGTGACACATGGCACTTTATGATTGGTTGATTTCTACACACTACCACTAGACTACCATGTGGCACCCAGTTATTGGTTGGAACACACTTTTGCAATGTCACCTCTCAGTAGGGCCCGTTGAAAAGTGTCAGCATCCCACCTACCCACATTATTTAACTAGCATGCATCTTCATAATGCAGGCATGCGATGACCATCGATCTAGACATGTGGAAACATCCTATGTGTCCATCTCGAACTACTCCTTTCGTGCCACCTCATCACCAACTAGCACCCATGCCACGTGGTGGCATCCTACATGCCCACATTCTTTAACCAATGAGCATCTTGATCTTGTAGGCTTGTGTTGATCACATGATTTGGATGCTTGGCATGATCATAGCACACCTTGCCACATCAGTGTTTTTATACGTTTGTTTAAAATTTGTGATGTCCTTGCCTCCTAGCTAACACTCACGTCTGACTCACAAGGCCACACACAACCTTGCAGCTTACAAAAGCCTCTTGTCTTCAATTCATGTTACATGGAGTTTTGTATTATATTTAAACACTACAAAGCTAAATTACCTACCGCATGTGTGATATTTTGACTATCCTCATCTTCCATTTGTTTGGTGCATGGGTCTTTTGACTACAAATTGTTTCAATGTTTTCCACATTTCAATGTTTCTCCAATTTGTGGGTTCTTTTTAAGAGGCACGATCTTCCTCTTTTCATGCAATGACTTCTCGTTTGGAGTTACTTTTTTTCCTTTGACTGGCATGGACAATACTCTACCTCCTTAGCTAGCTTCCTCTTTGCATTATCCTAGTTGTGGGGACTCCCTTTTTAAAATGCATGGATACCCCTATTTTTTGCAAGCTAAAGCATGGGGCTAGGTGGATTTTTCCTTGCTCTACCATGAGTTTATGATCAATTGCATGGGTGCTTTTTTTATGATGTAGTTTTATCTTTGCATGGATCTTATGCTTTTAACACTGGTCGACTTTGCTTTGACTGTGTGGCTTTTTGTTTGCTAATTGGCTTCCATTTCACCTTGGCTTTGAATTCTCACTTTATTGGAATCTCCCTTGTTTTTTAACTTCCTACGAAATTATTTATCAACGTATTGGCTGGTGTCCCCCTCTTTTATGTGGGCTCTTAAGCATACAACTTTCAAAGCCTTGACACCATTCTTCATGCAAATATGCCATCTCTTCTAACTTCAAAGACAATCTTTATATGTGTTTCTTTGTCCTTGAAAATATGCCTGTAGCTAAATGATCTTGGTATTATAAGAGTTTGGGGTATTAATGATTTCACAATTAACAATCAAAGGGTTGATGAACCTTTCAGAAGGAAAGTAAATACATTAGCTCTATTAAATTGAAACTTAATCTCAATCAAATACCCATGAGAAAGCACTAGTCCTCTCTTCCTAGATTGCAACAAAATCTCAGCAATGCCTAATACTCCAGTAGAGAGGATCACAAAATCTGATAACAAGTAGTGCAGCTCACCCAAAAGAACTCACCACATTCTCTTTGGTATTTTATTCATGCCTATGCATTAGAAAATTTTGATAGAATAAATGCAATATAATCCATTTTAGTCCCTTTGAAGATTTCACAATGATTGATCATTCTAACGAGATTAGTTGGACCCCAAAGTGGGTCTAGCTAAAAAAAATTTGTTCCCAAACAACTTGAATGAAAACTAATCCCTCAAACTTCTCAAAATAATTAGAATTAAGTTCAATCATTGAACCATCATTAAAACCTCACTTTATCACTTATCTACTTGCACTGTCAAATTAGTGCCAGAAGGTTCTTTGATTGTCCTTAAAAATTAACCAGAACACCTGATCGAGCTCTAAAAACTAGCACACTAAATCTCTATTTTGCATACTTTCATCCTGTCAAATCTCATCTCATGAAAAATTACGAGTCAAAAGATATTCGCTATCAAAGTTGCCTTCTCAAAATTACCTGCAAGAAAACATGTTAGAAAGCAATAAACTAGGTTCAAAATTGGCTTTGAAAATTGGGCAGATGAATACTTGGGGGCACAAAAATTGGGGCATTAATTCATTATCATGAGGAGAGTACAAATCTATGATTTAGGCTCATGACAAATAATTGGGTGCAAATGGCAAGTAGTCAAAGTGGGCTACTCAAATGTTTGCAAATGGAATTGACTTAGAAAAATGTGCAAATGGATTCGTCATGACCTGAAAATCGACACACTTAAAAATATTTTTGGAGGAGAACACAATGGTTCAATCCATTCGATATCACCTATCATGGATTTTGAGATATAACATCATGAATAGGTGTACTGACAAATCTGCACTTTATGACACCAGTAAAAAGATATAAATTCCATTTGGAATTACATTCAAAAACATACCAAATGGATTTTTCATAAGCTCAAACTTGAAACATAACTAAACACTCCCAAAGTGAAAATCTAAAATATCAAAATACATACCACAACATATTACCTCTTCTTTACACAATACCTCTTTACTAGGTGTGGCATTCTCATTTTTACCAAAGGAGGAATTGCATGTACTACTGTGGAAACTTTCCACACTCTCATGCATATTGTCACATGATTCATTTTCAGTCACATAACCATCTTCATCCGGCTGCCTAAAATCATCTAATTCAATAGATCTAAAATCCAAGTCTTCATAATCACAAGAAACGTTGTCATTATCTATGGATTCACTATATTCACTACTACTTTTAGGACATTCACCCTGGCTATTTAAATCATTCTCAAATTTCTTGAAAATACTATCAACGTGAAAAATCTTTTTTACCCTCAAATGAGATGGTTAGTTAACTAAATTAGGCATAAATACATCTAGGAGAGCAATAGGCCATGAAGATTCCTTGGGTCTCAAAGACACGTGCAACTCCATAAGTGCTGATTTAAACCTTTGATAGACCTGATCATCTTCTACACCTTGAACATTCCCAACCACATTTCTTATAAATATGATAATCTAAGTGCAAAGAGCTTTCTTAATTTCTATCATATCTTCCAACAAATCTTCATATCTTGGTAAACTAATTTTAGATATGAGATCTAATTCCATTTTAACATAAAACTTCTACCTCTTTCTTCTAGTGTTGAAATCACTAAATAGAGGCAACCCTTTTAAACATTTGACCTTCATGAAAAGAAACATGAGAATTGAAATACCTCAACTGTTGATGCTAAACTTCAATCTGCTGATTTGGTACAAGTGCAAGACTGAAAATCCTTTTACACCACCAGTCAAAACTTCATAGAGCCACCACCTCTTTGCAAGAGGAATGAAAAAATATTTGTTGTGAATTACTTTTACACTTCACTTTCTTATAATAGCAGAATGCAAACAACACTTCAAAAACCTATCAAGAATTTAAAACTTCCTTTTCAAGAGACTATCCATAGTTTATGATCTGTCCACACAACTGAAAATCCTTCAATATATTCCAATGTAATCAACTAGGAACAAATTGGTACAGAGACTTGAGAGTCACAACTCACACTTTGTGAGAAATAAAACATAATTGATCACTTGACAAATCTGAACCAAATCTTCAGATGTAGGGGAAACTTACAAATCATTAACAACTTGAAAAGAAAATACACTTCATAAATCAATTGTTGACTCTAGACTTTCTCAACAACACTTGCAAACTAAATTGAATGAAGATAGACCTATAATAGTCATAGAACACAATTTACATCCAATTTTGCAACATATTGTTGTCCATGAATAAAGCTTAACTGGGGGACATGAAACTTCAGCAAGAAAAAAAGGAACATATCTTGCTATTGATATGCTATTTTTGATCTATTTCACACAAGAGATTCTTGTTCTTTTCTTATTTTCCAACAGAGTCACCATTTTGTTGGTGTTTGAAAATGTTACCAATTTCCAATTACCCTGATGAGAATAGAACATACCTAGGGGCAACTAACTCCCATTTTTGACATATCCTTTCAAACACTAGGCCAACTATAAGGCTTGACCCTTCTTCTACTTCAGGCTTTGCAAAACCTAGGTAGGTGGACCTTAGATTCAATCAATATGGTACTAGTGCCAAAACATATTCGTGAATCTACCAAGTAGATAAAAGACCATGATATCTCCTAATGACTTATGAAATGACATACATCTATAGTGGCTAAATGGAAATTCTATATATTCACAAGCTAAGTGAGGGCATCACATTTAGGTTCTTCAACATGAAAGGGTAAGAACTTTTGATTAATAATGTTGAATATCAACATAACCTGAAATATGCAATAGTAATAACAAATTATCCTACAATTGATCAGTGCCTTAACCATTGGGCAATTTCATGAATCAAATGCATGCATATATGATAAAAATGATGTATTCCATACACCAAAGTATCAGATCTATCTAATTACCTTGTGAATTAGAGATTACTATTCATAAAGACCGCATTCTTATGAAGTATCCTTCTCACAATAATTAGAAACCTTGTCAAACATATCAAGCATTTACTTGGCCCTTTGTTCCAACAACAACATACATCAGATATACAACCTAAAGGGGATGCAAATGGATCTTAGATCTTTGTTCCAAGACCACATAAGACTTATAGATTATTGAGACTAGACATGAAATCCATGATGAGACTAATGAAATACTTGCTCATTTGTATTCATTTCCTTGAAACAATACAATCAAATACATGAAATTAAAACATGAAACAACCTAACATATCAAAACTTGTTGTATTTTATTTCCTACTACTATTCATACAAGAGAATTATGCTGAAGAATGAAGGTGGAATAACAGATCTTGATCCAACAAAGTGGTCTCACAAAAAGACTAAAAATTCAAACCAACAATGGTCTCATAGTGAAAAAACACTAGAACCCTTACAATGGATGAAAGACAAAAATATATAGAAGATACATATATTTTAGGATCTGATCTTAGAATGACATGTGTCCACTTGGAATTCCATCCCCTACAACTACATAACCTCTTTCTTCTGTCTACCCATTTGATCTGATATGGTTTCCATCATCATCCTATAACAAGCTTGTAAAAATATCATGTTCAATGATGAAAACCCCTTTTGTTTGCCAAAATATCTGATATGCATCAAGAATGCTAATAAAACCTTGAGTCAACTAACTTGAAAGTGGTTAAATTTGACCCCAACTACATTTTCATTGTTTTTTACACACATTTAGCTCATTTCCTTACTATAAATCAGTTTTGAGCTTCAATGTCTGAATACTGTAGCAATTTAGGAATCTGGGAGAAAACCTTGAATAACTTGAACCAACTGCTTCCTATGCAAAAACTAACCTTAGAATTAAAAAAAATTGGTTTATCCCTATTTTGGTGATATATAACATCATATATTTTGCTTATCAACAACCTCTTAAATCTCCATTTGAAAAATACCCCCCTAGTAGAAGACTCAGGTCTACAACTTTGATATTTTAAAATTTCAAAAATTTTAAAATAGTCTAAAGTTAAAACTTTAGAAAAAGGCCCATTTTATAGTTAAAATTTCTACACATGCATTTATTTTTTTGAAAAAATAATAAAGTATTATTTTTTATTATTTCTAAACTTTCCCCTATCCCCTAAATTTAGGTCAAACCTAGTTTGACCTCTATGACATGTGGCACTTTGTGATTGGTTAATTTCTACACACTGCCACTAGACTGCCACGTGACACTCAGTTATTGGTTGGAACCCACATCTGACACATCACCTCTAAGTGGGGCCCACTAAAATGTGTTAGCATCCTGCTTACTCACATTATTTAATTGGCATGCATCTTCGTAATGTAGGCATGTACTAGCCATCAATCTGGACACGTGGCAGCATCTTGTGCATCCATCTCGAACTGCTCCTTTGGCGCCACCGCATTGCCAACTAAGACTTGTGTCACATGGAAAAATCCCACATGCCCACACTCTTTAACCAACATGTATCTTGATCTTGTGGGCTTGCACCCATCACTTGATTTGGACACTTGGCATGATCGTAGCACACCTCACCAATTCAATGCTCTTACAAGTTTGTTTAAAATTTGTGATGTCCTCACCTCCTAGCTGACACTCATGTCTGACTCACGAGGCCCCACACAACCTTGTGTCTTACAGAAGCATCTTATTTTTAATTCATGTTACATGAAGTGTTGTATTATATTTAAACACTACAAAGCTAAAGCACCTGCCACATCTGGGATATTTTGACTATCCTCATCTTCCATTTGTTTGGCACATGGCTCTTTTGACTACAAATTCTTTCAATGTTTTCCAGATTTTGATGTTTCTCCAATGTGTGGGTTCTTTTTAAGAGGTGTGATCTTCCTTTTTTCATGCGCTGACTTCTCTTTTGGAGTTACCTTTTTGCCTTTGACTGGCATGGACGATACTCTACCTCCTTAGCTAACTTCCTCTTTGTATTATCCCAGTCATGGGGACTCCCTTTTTAAAATGCATGGATACCCCTATTTTTTGCAGGCTGAAGCATGGGGCTGGGCAGATTCTTTCTTGGTCTGTCGTGAGTTTATGACGAATTAAATGGGTGCTTTTTGTATGATGTGGCTTTATCTTTGCATGGAGTTTCTTATGCTCTTAATGCTGGTCGACTTTGCTTTGACTATGTGGCTTTATGTTTGGTAATCAACTTCCATTTCACCTTGGCTTTGAATTCTCACTTTACTGCCATCTCCCCTATTTTTTGACTTCTTGTAGATTTATTCTTCAGTATATTGGCTGATTACCTCCTCTTTTATGTGGGCTCTTAAGCATGCAACTTTCAAAGCCTTGATGCCATTCTTCATGCAAATATGCCATCTCTTCTAACATGAAAGGCAATCTTTATATGTGCTACTTTGTCCTTGAAAATATGCATGTGGCTAAATGATCTTGGTATTATAAGAGTTTGGGGTATTAATGATTTCATAATTAACAATCAAAGGGTTGATAAACCTTTCAGAAGGCAAGTAAATGCATTAGCTCTCTTAAATTGAAACTTAATCTCAATCAAATACCCACAAGAAAGCACTAGTCCTATCTTCCTAGATTGCAACAAAATCTCAACAGTGCCTAATACTCTAGCATAAAGGATCACAAAATCTGATGACAAATAGTGCAACTCACCCAAAAGAACTTTCCACCTTCTCTTTGGTCTTTTGTTCATGCCTTTGCACTACAACATTTTGATATAATAAATTCATTATAATCCATTTTAATCTGTTTAAAGATTCCACAATGCCTGATCATTCTAACAAGATTAGTCAAGCCCCAAAGTGGGTTTGGCTAAAAAAAATTTTGTTTCCAAACAACTTGAATGAAAACTAATCCCTCAAAGTTCTTAGACTGATTAGAATCAAGTTCAATCACTAAACCATCATTAAAACCTCAATTTATCACTTATCTACAAACTGTCAAATTGGTGCCAGAAGGTCCTTTGACTAGCATTAAAAACTTACTAGAACACCTGATTGGGCTCTAAAAACTGGCACACTAAATCTCTGTTCTACATAATTTTACCCTATCAAATCTCATCTCATGATGAATTTGGGGTCAAAAGATATTCATTATCAAAGTTGCCTTCTTAGAATTACCTGCAAGAAAACACGTTAGAAAGCAATAAACTAGGTTCAAAATTGGCTTTGAAAACTAGGCAGATGGATACTTGGGGGCATGAAAGCTAGGGCATTAATTCACTATCATACGAGGAGTACAGATCTGTGATTTGTACTCATCATGAATAATTGGGCGTAAATGGGAAGCGATAAAAGTGGGCTACTCGAATATTGCAGATTGGAAATAATGATAGAAAAATGATTTTTGCAAATGGAATTGACCTAGAAAAGTGTGCAAATGGATTTGTCATGACCTGAAAATTGACACACTTAAAATATTTTCTAAGGAGAACACAATGTTACAATCCATTCGATCTCACCTATTACACTTTTCAAGACATAACATCACGAATTGGGGTACTGACAAATCTACACCTTATGACACTAGTAAAAAGATAGAAATTCCAAGTGGAATCATGTTCAAAAACATATCAAACAGATTTTTCATAAGCTCAAACATCAAACATAACATGTCTCTAACCTCTAAAATGCAATGCAAAAGGAATTTCATCATTTAGTTCAACTGGGTCAAAATTATAACATGTCAAACAGGGCCTCCCAAAATTATTAGCAATGTGCATTGGCATGAAAATAGTAAATGACCAACTTTGTGGGATGCAAAACCTAGTCAAACGGATTTGAAATAGATCAAAATCTAAAACATAGGTTCTTTGATATGGACACTAAACACTCCCAAAGTAGCAAGTCATGAAACATTTCTAGGTGCGAGATATTCAAATTCAAATGTGGGCTCCCATCGTTGATTGACACTTCGGTGAAAATGCTAATTTGACAAATGTTGAAAACAAGACTTCATGAAATGTCTCGAAATAATAGTTTATCATTATGGAACATGTAGACATACTAAATGAACTGTGTTAGAAACATTGAACACCTCATAGGGCTCAAATGTATAGCCAGGTACACATGCATCAAAAAGCCTTCATAGGGGGCTCAAAGTGATTCAAAACTTGAAATAAACACTCAAAATTGGAATGCAATTTTGAGCACCAAAAAGTCCCACATTGGCTATATAGGGGTAGTTTTTCCTATTTAAATACTATTCAACACAATTAACCTTTTGTCTTAAGACAATGGGCTTTTGGAAGCAGCAGGCATGTGGTGGGGCCTGTCAACAGCTAGCTAGAGGCAATAAATGCATAATTTTGAACAAATATGCTCATGCGATGATGTGGAAAGATCTAAAGCAAGAGGCATAGGATTGTGCTAGGTGGTGCATCCTATGGTTGGTGCATTCTAGCAATAAAAAGTTGCTTGATAGTTAAGGAATGTGGGCAAGTGTCTGGGCACCATGTGGTAGTGGGCCTAGGATAGTGGTGAAATGGTAGGTGTTGTGGCAGGTGATGGAGTAGTCAGGTATCCAATTAGAGGCCGCCACATGGCACCCAATTAGAGCATGGTTGACCCAAAAAATTCATGGGTCAGGCCAAATTGTGAGTGTTAAAAGAAAAGAAATATTTTTTTTTTAAATTCCAAAAAAGAGGGCATGTGCATAGTTTTTAAAGTTCAAAGAGGTTCATTTCTAAAGTTTAAACTTTAGAAATTTTAAAATAAGTTGCATACCAAAGTTTTATAGTAGGAGGGTATTTTTTCAAACTAAGATTCAGGGAGATTCTAGAAGGAAAATATAGTGATATTATATATCACCAAAACTAAGAGAAGATGTACTTTCTCATTATGGAGTTCATTTTTCCATAGGAATTCACTGGTTTGAGTTATAGGCAGAAACATAAAATTTGGGGCCTTCTTAATGAAATAGGAAAAAATGGGAAATGCAGTTATAGGAATGGTAAAAACACACAGTAAAATTTCTATTGGGTTAATTCTGAGAATATGATGCCATTATGCTATCATTTGGCTCCAATTTTTGGTGATGATGGATATTTGATTTTCCAGTTAGGCTAAATTTTAGGATTGAAGTTGGAGTCATGATTGAAGAATAAAATCTTTTGGGAAATGAAAGGGAAAATTAAAATATCTCTAAGTTAGGATTGAATTCTTTGATCCTATATATGTAACTTCTCTCTTTCATTGAAGGGTTGGAAAATATTGGAAATTCTGGAATGGAAACATTTAGTAAAATTGGCTCTAGGATTGTTGAAGTCTGAATGGAAAGATCTAGGATGTGTTGGTTCCAAACCATGAAGCTTTGCTTTGGCTATGATACTCCCTTCTCATCCCATCAGTTTCCCATTTCAGCCATTTTCTCTCCTATATGACAACATATTTTATTATACAATCTAGTTTATTAGGTATCTTGTGAGTCAATTTTATGCATTTTCATGTATTATTTCAAGGAAATGAATACAAAGAACAATAAGGGTTGAGTTTCATGTTAAATCTTGTCTCCTTTCTCAGTGATGTGTAATATTTTATGATCTCTTAAAAAAGAGCCTAGATCATAGTTGTAGTCCCTTAAGGTTGTATGTTGTTTCATTGTTGCTTGTAATTCAAGGAATTATGTAAATGCTTCAGGGAAATAATTAGGGTTGCAAGTTTATTGAGGAGGATATCAGATAAGAATGAGATTTAGATTGAAAATTGATATCAAATTTACAAGGTAAATGGATAGATCTAGAGTCTTGGCATAGGATATGTGTCTAGGATATCCAAAATACATAAGAGATATTTATGAATTTGTGCAAAGGACTAGGTACTAATCAGCTACAGGATCATTAGCTTGTTGTCTATACTTGGTTTTCATGCACTTTCCCCACACACATAAAATCAAATCAAATTCAAATCATCTTTATATTTTATGTTGAAGAGCCAAAATAGAATGCCCTCACTCAGTTTATGCATTGCATTATCTTACATTTAGCTACTGCAGATTTATTTCATGTTATGATTTATTAGGAGATATAAGGGTTAAATCTTCTTAATAGATTTAGGAGTATGTTTTTGCACTGGTACCATATTAATTTATTTTGAAGTCCACCCACCTAGGTTTTGCAGAGCCTGAAGTAAAATAAGGTTCAAGCCTCATAGTTGGCCTAGTGTTTGAAATGGCATGTTGAAGATGGGAGTTAGCTACCCCTAGATGTGTTTTGTTCTCATCAAGATAATTTTAAACCTGTAACATTTCAAAACACCAACAAGGTTATCATTTTTTAATATTTGTTAGGATTGATAACATAGGAGGTAGGGAAAGATGAGAGAGGGAATGTCAATAGATATAGATAATTGGGAAGAGGCAAACTAGAGGAGGGAAGAGAGAGAGATAGAATTAGATATTGAGATAAAGGTAGGATTGGGATAAGTCACTCTGAAAATAGTGTAAAAAAAGGGAGGGAAAGATGTGTGTGTGTGTGTGTGTGTGTGTGTGTGTGTGTGTGTGTGTGTGTGTGTGTGTGAGAGAGAGAGAGAGAGATACTTTGATTCTTGATAAGTGAAGGGGCATCATATGGCATCATATATTTTGATATCTTGTACAAAGAATTTTACCTCATTACTTTCAACAATTAACTTACTAAAGATTTAATAGAATACACTTCTCTTGATTTGGGAAGGGCATATTGAATCATTTTATATCTTGTGAGCATTTTATAAGAGAAACATTATACCCCTATTTCAACATAGTTTTATTTTCATTAGTGCACATACTAAAGATCCAAGAAGTTACATCTTTCAAATTATAGTCTTCAAGAAATTATACTTCAATTTCAATATTAACCAAATTTTCTAGATAATAGATCAACATCCAAGGTTTTTTTTAACATTTTTTTAAGCTCTAAATATACTCATATGGAGGATGAAAAATATCCCTCATAGGTGATGTGATCATATAATTTTTTCAAAAGGAAATATTTATTCATAAAGCTAAAACAAATGGCTTAAGAGGCATATATTTCTAGTGAGCATTTTTCTTCCAAGGAATCATATTTTGAAGCTAGTAGTGAAAAGACAACAATAAGTCATCAAAAAAATATAACAAGACAAAAAATGACAATCATATTTTATATTCTTTAGATTGTCAATTCTATGTGCTTCCAATTGAGATATGTTAAGAGTGTCCTTTTTTTTATCCTTAATGTCATGGTTACAAATTTAATTCTTGATGTTGTCTTTAATCTTTTGGAAGGAGTTATGTTTTAACTCTGCATCTTCTCAAATGAATCAACATAAACCACTAAATATTCTTGAATCCCTTCTATATTTTCTTGCAATGTTATGGATACTTTCTAACTCTTTAGTTGTAGGTGATAATGGACATGATATTATTGTGAATCTTTTAGAACTTACCTACTTACCATTAAAGCCTCTCATCCTTTTCGATACTGGCATGAATAATTTCTAACTTTGTAGATGTATGTGATAACATACATGAGATTATCATTAATCCCTTAAAACTTCTCATCTTAACAATATTTTGAATTTATATTTCATCTTTAGAATCCTATTATGAAAATCCTTCTTAAGATCATTAACTTGATACTAAAGTTTTTCTACATGTAGTCAAAAATGGTTTTCTCAAGTCTTCAACACTCCAGTGTGCTCAACACTAGGCATTGAAAATATTCCAAATCAATTGGGATAGTTGTAAGGGATACTATTAAGTCAATTTTAAGGTATTATACAGAGAGAGTAGTATTAGGATTGATCAATTGTATAGACTTTGTAAAGAGAGCTAATAAAAATTTTATTTTTCAAGCAATTGGTGCATGGTGGCTTGACTATCATTGATTCCTTTTAGTCTTTTGATCTCATAGGCCTTTTTTCATATTTTTTTATCAATTCCTTAGGCACAAAGATTTGTGAAGTTCATTCCTTTCAAGTTTATCGTCACTACTTTAAGGGTTTTATTATTTTCATTAACAAGTTCAAGTTTCTACTTGAAATGTTGATCATTCCATAAACTTAGGAGTCTAATTCTCATGGAATAATCTTTTAAAAATATGTACAAATCATATCTAACAATGTTTTGAAAGGAAGTTGTAAGGATTGGTGATCACCATTGGAGTTTGTGAAGTAAAGGGCACTAAATCATGGCTATTGACCAACAACATGTGTTCTATCCATTATAGGTCATTGTTTAATTATTTCAAGTGCTTTTTTATGCTAGAGAAAATGTGAAACAACATTCAATTGAATCTGAGGGTGCTTGGAAGGTAGAGATTTAGAAAGCCATACCTTTGAGGGTTTGTAAGAGACTAATTTGGGGCTTTTTAGGTTACATAAGTTTTGGGACTAATTTAATTTTGATTTAGAACATTTACAACATAAGAAGGGACTTTCCATAGTTTGGGGTCTTGGAAAAAAAAGAAACTTGTAGTTTGTTTATTAAATTGCTCTATTTTCATGCATTTTTAGCCATAATATGGTAACAACAGGATATGGTCAAAAGGAGCACAAGGAACCACTCTGATATGTTGTAGCATGGACTAATTGGTATCTAAATCCACCATTTTTTTGTGGTGTTTTTAGAAAGTTTGAGAGGAAAATTCACTTTTGTGTTGTTGTAGGGCTATTAGGAAATCAATTAGACCTCCATGACACTTTGAGGGATTTGGGTGTTCGATGTTACTTGAGAACCAAAAATTAGTTGAAACCTTTTGAATCTACCTTGATATTTCCTAAGACACCCATCCTAATCATTGGGGAGGTGTTGGAGTTGTTTGTGTACTTTTTTCTTTGTAGAGTGTTTGAGGAACCTCGTACTTCCCTTATAAGTTGAAGGTGGATTAACTTGGTTTTTCACTCCCACCACCTTTACCTCTACATAATTATGGATCCTTTATATTGATCCATTTTTTATAATTTTGGGAATACACTTCATGCCTACAATGCAAGTGATGCATTTGCATATGCGATTTTATCACCTTGGAAAATTGTATTTGATCCGACTAGTTGGGAATAACTGACTATCCATTTTATTGTACCTAATTTGATGAAAATTATATAGTAATTTGTAATTGACATAGATAATCAACAATTAGACCCATTTAATTAGGTTATTACTTGTTTCTTTCTAAAAATATCTTCTATGATATGTTTTCATAAAAGAAAATTGTGAACTCTGACCTTTTTTTTTGGTCTACATTATTTGTGTGTAGGATTTTGAGGTAAGTCACTTAGCATGCATTGAGTGAGTTTTATTGTTTTATTATTTTAATTTTGGAATCTGTATGTAGCTGAATCAATTTTTCCCTTGTGTTAAGATGTAATAAGAACATTAAAAGAGATCTCTTTCTCTATATATACATACATACATACATACATACATAGACACATAGATATGTGTGTGTACATATGTATATATACACATACATATCTATTAGGAGATGCTTCTCTATATATACATTCATACATACATACATAGACTACACATATGTGTGTTTATGTATGTATAATGTTAGAACAAAAGAAAAAAATTATACATGTATCTCTTCAAGGGAAAGAACATTTACATTTACATATACATGATCTACATTACATCAAAGGATGAGTTAATGCCAAAATTGAAAGTAATCTATTTTAACCAAGTACTAAATTGATAACTTAGTACCTTATTGAACTAGGTCAAATACATGCTGAAAATTAGTTGATGCTTCAATTTAATTGAGTTGAAGTGCTGTAGAAAGTTAATATGAATCAATTGGATGCAAAGGTCTACAAAACCATTGATCAACCCACTCTTTTGATTCATATTAATCCCATAAATGATGCATACAAGAAGAGAAAAATCATGAAAGCTTTTTAGTATGAATAGCTAGTGATGTTGCATTTAAACTTTGAAATGAATACATCTCACTTGATCTTGAAAGTGTACAACAATGTTGAAAATTTTCAATGCTCGGTTCACATATCAACAAAAAATATATAGAAACCATAGACTTACCTAATTACTTGGTGCCATCGTAGAATTACATCATTGGTAAATTATTTGATCATTTTCTAATATTGTGTAACCTTCGTACTTTAATTCCTCTCTACTAAGGGATATTTTCACACAAGCTTCAGCACCATAATGCTCTCCCTTTCCATGTCCTACCTCAATAAAATTCCAAAAATGTTGCACTCCACTTGTTACATGCATCCTACTCAACCAATAGTAGATCTATGCGTTCTAGTATTGTGTGGTGCAATTGTCTTACCATACAATGTGTTGATTATATCTTACATCTCTTTCCCTCAAATTGTAATAGAAAAATCTAAAACATCCACACATAAACTCTGATGAAATAGTTCAATCATTACTAATATATATATATGATACTCTCTTAATATATTTCTATCCTCCTTTGTGCTATCATGTGCATGAGTATATGATATATGCACAAAATGACACTTGGACAGAGTTTTAATACACAATTTGCACTTCATTTTGAGTTTTTAGTATGTATTTTTCATAAAATTCAACAAATGACACAATTGTACCCTACGAAAAAGTGTCCTTACACAACTTGAATTGCTCATCTAACAATCTAGCTCTATTTGTATGACCTATGTACTCATAAACTATTTTCTCTTGAAACAATTTCATAAAAATTGCTACATATACATCACTTTTTACTAATTTACACATATTTAATTCTTTTCCATCTTTAACACCATATATAATTGACTTGTACTTTCCAAGAGAAGCTAGTGTCTTACCAATTTCATGTGTGCTATCTAGATATAGGCATCTATGCAACTTTTCCAAACCACCACATTGAGGGAAAAAATATTTCAAACATATGGTCTTATAATAAATGCACCCAACATCTTATTTGCATAGTACACTTGCAATAAATTCTCTTAGTGATAAATGGAATATGTATGCAGCTATATCAATTATTTTGTTGTGCTAAGATGGAATAAGCACCTAAAAAATGATCTCTCTGTACACACACACACACACATATGCATAAGGAGAAGATTCTCTATATATACATACATACATATAGACACACACACACACACATGTGTGTGTGTATGTATGTATGTACGTATATACATATATACATAAAGAGAAGCTTCTCTATTGAACCACTGAGGGAGATATAAAGAGATACATATTTAGAAGGAAAAAAAGAAAGAACATTTATATAAGTACCTCTTGTATGCACCCTAAAATGGTCGCTTAGACTATGGGCCCCCATTATTCAATTTATCAATTTATCAAATTTCCTGAATCAATGGTGTGTAATATTTTATTAAATCAATTTAAATCAATTTTTTTGATCAAATTAAATTATTCTATTTTTCTAAGGTTGATCATTTTATCCTAAGTCTTATTTAATTAAAAGAAAATCTCCTCTTTTAATTAAATAAAATAAGTCCCAATTTAATTAAAAGAAAACCTCTCTTATAATTTAATTAAAAGAACTTGCTCCCTTTTAATTAAATGAAAATCCCACTTAAATATCTGTTTTTGATGAAAAAGGAAATAAAATAAATTCTTTTATTTAATTTCTCTACACTTAAATGCACATATTTCTAACTGGGACTTATCTTTCAACTTTTTTCTCAACCACTCCTCTTTTCTCATTGGTGGATCCTTATTTCACATGGATAATTATTTCTCCACCCTTGATTAAATCTTTTTCCTCTCAATCTAGATCATCCAATCTTCTTTATAAGGGAGAGCCCTCTCCTCATTTTGGATACCCATGATTATGCTATTGTTATGCTGCAGGATTGGAGAGAAAATTTTGAAGAAGGAGTTTTGAATGCTAAAGCTTTTGTGGAGAACTTTTATCTTCTTGTCCCATTCTCTCTTGCACCCATGGCTTTCATCATGGGTGTTTATCATTGCACTTGCATATTAGTTTAGAGTCACATTTTCTTTCATAGATTAGATCTTGCTTTGTTTTGCATTGTTATCATTTAGGTTAGATTGCATCTTCATTTTCATATATATTTGATGATCATGGAGACTAGCACTCTTGTTTTTCCTCTTTGAATCTCTCATTTCATGGCGTACTTGCATGGGCATGAACTAGGTCAAACTGAGAGCCTCCATTGGAAACCCTTGCACTCAATGAATAGAGAGCTATGAGTCACCATTCAAGACCTCAGTTTTGAGAAATCTTGGATATGATGACCCATAGTAGTGTGCCCACGTTTTAGGCATACATTTTTGGCATACATTTTAGGCATACATTTTAGGTTACAACAAGATATCAAGTAGATCAAGGAAAGCAACCTCAAGTTGTCTTTAAAAAATTACCTTTAGTTCAAACTCATAGAAGACGTAAGAGAAAGGAATCTGTGTCTATTCAATCACCTGAGAGTATTCCAAAAGTTTTGTGCAACCCTACAAGAAGAATCAAAGTAGTGAGTATAATGTTGAACTTTTGAGTGGTGATCCCACTGGTGGAAGTAGACCAACTTCACCTCTTATTAAGGATAGATATTTGGATGCACATCAAAGGGATGAGGAAGGAATACATTATGCCTATTAAGAAGAGGAAGCTCAACATGATGATCAAATTGGTGAGCCTTCTAGTGCTCACGTAAATCCAACATTTACTGGCAATCACTTTAGAAAATCAAGACCATGTACACCACTCATGACACCTTTAGGTTATGCAAGTGGAAGACTCAAAGCAATTGATCATGAAAGAAAAGCCCTTCTAGAAGAACAAGCTACAAAGGAAGAACAATTTTAATGCCTAGAGGAAGAAAGGCAAGTTACTATTGAGATGGAAAGGAAATCTCGTCAAGAAGAACAAGACTTTTTCAAGACTTCACAACTTGACAATCAATTCAAAAATGTGCACATTGGTGGTGGAAACAACTCTCCCAAATCTACCCCTCCCAAGACTCCACAAAGTGGGAGATATTCAAGAACATCTTCACAATCTGCTACTCCTAGAGGAAGGCAAACTTCAAGACATGATTATTATAGGAGACCAACACCTCCTAGAGTTTCAAGAAAACCTTCACAACAAGCTCATCATGGTTCACGATATGGAGGTGGGAGTTCAAACTTTGAATATAATTATTATGATTTCATGGCTATACCACAAGATCCACATTTTCAGAAATGTATGGAAGCATAAATGGACCAAAATAGAGATGCATGCTTTCACTATTTAATCAATAAAGGTGCTAAGGTCCTTACAACTTTGATATGGATAAAAAGATTCAAAAGCATGATCCTTCCATAAAAGAAGAAATTTATGAATTGAAGAAAAAAATGAAGCAAATATCGACACCCAAGATTTCTTTTTCACTTGATTCAATTTGTCCTAATCCTTTTGATAAGAGTGTTGACAGGAAAGATTCTCCTAGAAAAGTTGAGATTCCCCAATATGACAAATATGATGGAAATGGGGATCCAAATGATCATGTGTGTCAGTTCTATACTATGAGTTTTGAGTTTCATCATGAGGACTCATATCTTATGACATTATTTCCAAGGAGTCTTAAGGCTCAAACCATGGAATGGTTTACCAATATAACTCCTCCTATTAAGACATTCCCTGAGTTAATTCAAAGATTTCTTCAACACTTTTCATACAATCTTTCATGATCTGTCTCACTATTGGACTTATGTCACACAAAGCAAAATCAAGGAGAAGCCTTTGTTACTTTCTTGCAAAGATGGAGATGACAGTGCTCTTGTTATTCTAGGACTATTTTTGAGAAACAAAAGATTGAAATCCTCATTAGTAATATGGTTCTTGAGATGAAGTATGAAGTTAAGAAGATGGTTTTTGAATCCTTTGATACCATGATTGAATCTGCATTTAGAATTGAGGATGTTTTCAGAGAGCAAGGTATTTTGACAAAAAATGTAAACAACAACGATAATGGTCATAATAACAACAACAATAAGGATAAAAGAAAGAACATAAATTGGAATAAAAACAAAAAATTGGTCAATGATGGAGTTGTGGATTCCTCTAACCCTAAAGACCAAGTTGTTCTCCATTTGGCTAGTGCTAATGAACAGAGTAACAAGCCAAGATATCAAGAAAGGCCTAAAGGAGAGAAACATAACTTTACACAATTGGGTGAGTCATATGAAGAGATATTCACAAAGCTCCTTACACATGATCTTGTGCACCCTTATGATGCTACAAAGTTCTACATGCCTGAAGTTAAGCCATGGTGGTGGGATGAGAAGGCTTATTGCAAGCTTCATAAAGGCATTGGACACAATATTGAAAAATGTGGGAGATTCAAGCATATTGTTCAAGATCTTATTGAGAATGGAAAACTTAAAATAGATGGACTAAATACCAATGCTGATCACACATCATTCAAGGATCCTTTGCCAAAGTATGAGAAAGGGGAAGCTTCCCAACCTAAGAATGGTAGGGTTGCAATCAATTATACTTATACAAATGCAAAAAATATTGTCAATATGCTTGAGGTTGTAGAAGAAAGTGTCAACATGATGGAATATAAAGATCCCAATGGTTATAATTTAAATTTGAACTCTTCTACCTTTGGAAAAAAACCTATTTTGGTGCTAAGGGGTACTCACTCTAGAGAGTCATCTCAAGGTCCCCTTGTCATTAGAGGACCCAATTTACCCTAGTCAAGTAAATCTAAGCAGTTGTCTTCTCAAAGTCTCAATGTTGTCACACGGAGTTAAGGTCCCCTTGTCATCAAAGGACCTAGCTCAAAAAAAAAAAGTAAACCAAAAAAGGTGCAATCCAAGAATGTTCCTTCAAAACCAATGGTTAATACCAAGTCAAATTATAATCTTGTTGATCAATTGCAAAGAACCCCTGCTCAGATTTCAATTTTTGAGCTTTTAGAGTTGTCTCCAAGACATAAGTAGGTCCTTGAGGATGCTTCGTGCATGGTGAATGTCTCCAATAATTTAGATGTTGATCAATTCCAAAACATGGTTAATCATATTGCAAGCCCTCATTATCTTTCATTTTTGGAGGAAGATGATAAATCTTTGAGCCATCTGCACAATCTTGCCCTTCATATTGAGGTTATGATACATAGAACCCGTGTTAGGCATGTGTTGATAGATGGGGGTGTTGGCCTTAATATTTGTTCTTTGAGTCTTTTAAAGACATTAAGTTATTCTAAACATGTTATTGATAGCAAAATAAAGATTACTATTAAAGCTTATGATGAGGTAGAGAGAAGTTCAAAGGGGTTGGCTATCCTTCCTGTTAAGATTGGCCCTATGGAAAAAGATGTTTTATTCCAAATAGTTGATGCTGGACCCCTTGCGTACAACATTTTTCTTGGTAGACCATGGATTCATGATATGCAAGGAGTACCATCTACTTATCATCAGTGTGTTAAGTTTCCTTATAATGGAATAGAGATATGTATTCCTAGGGATAACACTTTGTCTATTAACTCGATTTTAGCAAGTACTCGTGTTCCCCTTAATAGACAAGCAGATGATTTTAATGTAGTTTTAGCTGATTGCAAGAACAAGTTTAAGTCCATAGACCTTGGCATGGGAGGATATCAACTTAACTCCCTTGCTGCATTACCAATTTCACCTAGGTCTTATGGTAAACCTTCATAAGAGATGAAACCTTCCTCTTTAGCTATGACATTATTTGACACATTTCTACAGTTGTTAGTGCCTATTCAAGATGGGAAAGAAGATGTGGCTATTAGATATTGGATTTATAGAGAAGAAAAGTATCTACACAATGAAGATTTCATTGCTTCACCTAATGCTTATGGAAGAGGGTATTCTTTTGTCAAGAAAATGGGTTATCCTGGACATGGTCCTCTTAGTAATAGATTGGATGCTAGAGCTAAACCTCTTGATCATCAACTTTTGGATGCAAGTCTAAGAAGTCAGTTGGCCTAGGGTATGTGGATCAAAGTAAGAATGTTGCTTCTATCCTTTATAAGTCAGACAGTGAAGAAGAACAAGAATACATACCTAATTTAGAAAACCAACAAGATATGTGTGAAGATTGGGTCCCTTCTACTAATCTCCTTTGGGAAGATTCAGACAATATGATATCTCATGAGACAGTTGCCAATTTAGAACAAGAATGTGTGACTCTTGATGATATTGAAGCTTCCACATCCAGACATGCCAAGCATTCATGGTGTAAGCATCCTAGTCAAGACTTTGAAATAGATTCTAATAAGTATGAATGGGATTCTTTCTCAGAATCTTCCACAGTTGATATGGATGTTGATGTTGTTTATACATATAGTTCTCAACCTGAGTTAGTCAATGAATTATGCATAGGATTAGAGGATTTGAACTTGCATGTCACCTTAGTAGATGATTCTTCACTTGTGATGATGAATCTTGATTTGGGTAGCTCAGGAAGTTACTTGACATACCTTGAATCTTCAAACACTAGAGATATCATCCATATTCACAACCTTGAACCTGTTGTTGATTTACCCCTTGTACATCTCGACCTAATTAATTGGTCCCAACACAATCAAAAACTTGAGCTCTTAACATTTCAAAATGACTATGAAATAGCCTGTTATTTGAATGTGATTAAACCTGTAGTCTCTTCCACCAATGAACCAGCTACTAGTATGACAGAGCCAGATATCAAGTACCTTAGTTGAAAAATAAAGAGAAAAGAAAAGAAAAAGAAAAGGAGTTCTGATGGCAAAAACCACTATGTGGTGGTGTCAGAACCAAAAAAAGTAAAAAGAAAGGACGTATCCAAGGGTGAAAACCTCTCTAAGGCACCTAAGGATGAGGTACTTGATTCTCTTCCTAGATATTTTCAAGATAGATCTTCAATACTTATTGAACCAATACAAGCAGTCAATTTAGGTACGGATGAAGCTCCACAAATGGTACATTTGGCTCAATCTTTGTCATCACAAGAAAAAGAAGCTTATACTAAATTCTTACAAGAAAAGAAAATTAATTTTGCATGGACTTATTCAGATATGCCATGGTTGGACACTAATCTTATTATGCATCACTTATCCATAGCTCTAGGTGTTAAACCAGTTAAGTAAAAATTGAGAAAAATGCATCCTCACATAGCTCTCTTAGTCAAGGCAGAATTAGAGAAACTTCTTGGTGCAAAATTCATAAGAGTTATTACCAAATGGATATCAAACATTGTACCAATTTCAAAACATGACAAAACTATTTGAGTTTGCACAAATTTTAGAGATGTTAATAAAGCATGCCTAAAGGATGATTTTCCACTTCCTAATATAGACATGATAGTGGATATGACCATGGGTTATGAGATTTATTCTTTAATGGATGGTTTTTCTAGATTTAATTAGATTAAGATAGCTCATGAAGACCAAGAAAAGACTACATTTACTTGTGCATGGGGTACCTATTGTTGGAATGTTATGCCTTTTGGATTAAAAAATGTAGGAGCTACCTATCAATAAGCTATGATAACTATTTTTCATGATATGATTTATAAACATGGAAGATTATGTGGATGACACCTTGGCCAAGTCTAAGAAAAGAGATACACACTTAGATGATTTAGAAGTCATTCTAAATCGTATGGAACAATTTCAACTAAGGTTAAATCCTTAAAAGTGTGCATTTGGAGTCACCTCTGGCAAATTACTAGGATTTATTATTTCAGCAAAAGGGATAGAGGTGGACCCTAAAAAAGTTCAAGCAATTATGGATATGTCACCTCCTAAAAACATTAGCCAAATGAGGATTCTTCAAGGACGTCTTCAATCTATACGGAGGTTTATTTCACAGTTGGCAAATAAAGCTCAACCTTTCAACAAGAACTTACATAAAGGAGTCAAATGTGTATGGAATGATGAATGTCAACAAAGAATGGACCAGATCAAGAAATACTTGGCAAATCCTCCTATTTTAATGCCTCCTATCCCAAGAAAACCACTTATCCTATATGTTTCAGCAATAGAATCTGCCTTGGGGGCATTATTAGCTCAACTTGATGAACTTGGGAAAGAAAGAGCAATATAGTACATTAGCTATACTCTTGTTTCATATGAGGTTAATTACACCAGTATTGAGAAAGCTTGCCTCGCAGTTGTGTTTGCTTCCCAAAAGTTGTGACATTATATGTTTGCACACAGTATACACCTCATAACAAAAATAGATCCACTCAAGTACTTACTATGTAAGGCTGCCCTCACAGGTAGACTTCCTAAATGGATGATGATTCTTTCAAAGTTTGACATAGAGCATTGAGCGTAAAGAAATCAAAGGACATGTTATAGCAGATCAATTGGCTGATTTCCCACTACAAGATGATGCACCTATTCAAGGTTATTTCCCAGATGAGCACCTCATGTATATGACTGAAAGAACATGGAAGATGTTCTTTGATGGGTCCTTTATGCAAATGGTTCAGGAGCTGGTGTGTTGTTTTTTTCTCCTCATGGGTACACAATTCCTAAATCTTACAAGTTATTATTTCCATCTACAAACAATATTGTTGAATATGAAGCTTTAACAAATGGACTTAAGATGGCCATAGAATTATAGAGTTACACATCTATGGAGATTCACAACTGATAATTAACCAAGTCAATGATGATTGTCTAATAAAAAATGATAAATTGGTACTTTACAAGAAAATGGTTGATTCCTTGAGGATCTACTTCACATTTGTCTCATTTCAACAAATTCCTTGAATAGAAAATAAGGTATTTGATGCTATGGCTACACTTGCTTCACTTCTTCAATTAGAGCAACATGAATGAAGATTTGAATTCTTGGTGGAAGAGCTACATCACCCTATCTATGATTCCTAAGAAAGTCATGTTATTTGTACCCTTTTTGGTCATGAGTCATCTCATTATGGTGCCATTTACTCATACATTCATGGTGGAATTATACCTAAAACCTTTAATTGATTTGAACGTAGAAACCTTATTTGAAATGTCTCTCATCATTCCCTTATCTCTGGTGATTTGTATAGGAAGGGTCTAGATGCAACACTTCTTAGATGCTTAGAAAAGGATGAATCTGATCAAGCATTAGTTGACATCCATGAGGGTATCTGTGGGGGACATTCTAATGGTCTTGACATGGCTCAATGATTGCTTAGGGTAGGATACTATTGGCCCACAATGTAGATTGATGCAGTAGCTTTTGCAAAGTCAAGTGAAAAATGTCAAAAACATGGTAACCTGATACATACTCCAAGTAGGGAGCTCATTCCTTCTATTTCTCATTGTTCATTTCAGCATTGGGCCTTTGATCTTGTTGGGAAAATTCATCCCAACTCATCATCTAGACACAAGTTTATTATCACTGCCACTGATTATTTCACTAAATGGGTAGAAGTTGTCCCACTTTCTATTGCCTCAGGTAAGACAGTTTCTCTATTTATTTTGAATCATATTATCTATAGATATGAAGTGCCTTCTAATATTATCACTAACAATGGAGGTCAGTTTAAAAATAAAGACCTTAAGCAACTCTGTAAGAAGTTCAAGATAAAACAACATTGGTCCTCTATTTATTTCCCACAAGGGAATGGTCAAGCAGAAGCATCAAACCAAACCATTCTTAAAATCTTGCATAGAACAGTTCATAAGAATGGTAGAGATTAGCATTTACAAATAAATCTAGCTTTGTGGGCCTATAGAATGAGTATTTGCACTCCTACTAGGGCTACTCCATTTGCTCTTACATATGGTGTTGAAGAAATGTTACCTTTAGAGGTTGAGATTCCTTCACTTAGAGCTTCTCTCAAAGGTCTAGTTACAGATGAAGAGTACCATGCCATGTGACTTCAAGAGTTAGAACTTCTAGATGATAAATGCCAAGCATCATTTGACCATATGAGCGTCTATCAAAAGCACATGTCAAAAGCATTCAACAAAAAGGTTCACCCTAGAGAGTTTCAAGTGGGAGATCTTGTCCTACATGTGAATCATAAGAATCAATAGAATAGAGATCAAAAGGGTAAGTTTGAACCTAACTGGCTTGGACCTTACATTATCACAACAACTTTTGGTTTTGGTGCTTATTTACTATCTACAGCAGAGGGAGAGTAGCTCCCTAATCCTATCAATGTCTTGCACTTGAAGAAGTTCTATGCATAATGCCCATTTTTTTTTTGTATATATTTATTGATCCTAAAAAAATACAAAAAAATGATATATTTAAAAAAAAAATTTTAAAAATGATATATTTCAAAAATCCAAAAATGATATATTGCAAAAAATCTAAAAATTGAAAAATGTCCTAAAAAAATGATCTTCTTAGTGACAACCTAGCAATAGACACTTTGATGTATCTCCAAAAAAATTATATATTCCAAAAATACAAAAAAAAAAATTAAAAAAAATTCAAAAGTTCAAAAAATCAAAAAAGAAAAAGAAAAAGTGCCTTAGTGAAAACCTGAAAACAGGCGCCTTGGTAGCAAAAAATACAAAAAAATTACAAAAAGTCTTGAAATTTTTTTTTTTTTTTAAATCCAAGTGGTGAAAACCTAGAAACAAGTGCTACTTGAGACCTTTGCACCCCTATTTCTTAGTGCATGTCCTCGGCACTTAGCCTTTCTCCATCATGCCTTGTCCTTATTGCCTTGGTTTGGAATTGGTCTTTGTCTAGGGGGCATAACTATGTTAGCTTTAGTCTCTTGGATTTGTTAATCTTAACGACACCTTGCAAATAGTGTTTTTCAACACCACTTCAATTGTATTTTTCAATACAACCGTTGACATCGAGTGTTTTTCATTGGTTTGGTCTTACCTAGTATCATCATGTGATCTTCGCTTCCTACAAGCATTTGATCCTTATCCTCGAAACTTAGTATCAGTTAACACACTTAAATTTTAAACACAACACTTAATGCTTGACTTATGTCATGATTTTTTCTTTGTGTGCTGACTATTATTGATTTTTGTTGACTGTCCTTGTCTAATAAGTCTCTCCATGATGCATCGCTAGAGGACTTGGGGCATGTGACATGTTTTTTTTGCTTGTGGGTGTGGTCTTGAAACTCTAGAGTGTCTCTTGTTGTCCCCTTGAAACACTTAGAGATTTGAGGCATCATCCTTGATTGTTTTTGCACAACCGTTCTTATGGTCATCTTGGCATCTTTGCCTTGATGCGAGCATGGTTTTGCTACATTAAATTGGGTAAGCTAACATAGAAGTCATCTTGACCTTTATGTCTTTGATGCTTATATTAGAATCTTTCCACATTCCAATTCAATATAAATTACATTCATATCTTCATAGTTGCACTTGTGACTAGTGATGATTGTGTGATTTTTTGATGTCTGTTAATAATGGCCCAATGATGAAAATAAGTTCTTTTACATTCTTTAATGAATGATGAACACAAAAATCTTATGTTACAGTTTCTCTTTTGCAAGTACACCTTTGCATTTTCATGTAGCTTGCATTATTAGACTTCATGTTAGTTTGCATTTTTAGGCTACATTATGAGTTTGAGAGGGTTCTCCCTTCATCTTTATTGTGGAATTTTAATCAACTATGGTCATGTTTTGATCTTCATTTCCTTATCTTCTTTCATGATCTCAATCAAAATTTCTATCTTAAACAATTGATTGATTTTGGGGCATTTTCTTTTCTTCTTTCTATTTCTTTCTATATCTTTCAAACTTCTATCTTCCATTTTCTTTTTCCCCACTTCTTTTCTTCTAAATCACCTTTGGGGAATAACATTTCATGCTTGATTATCTACCTTGGTTCTATGATTCTTATATCTTTCATCTTACATCAAGAACCTTATCTTTTGTTCGATTTGATCAAATTTATCAATTTGTTTTTTCTCCTCTATCTCATTTTGATTTTGATCATGAGGGGGCAGTAATTATCAAATTCAATCTTTGATTCAGTTTTATCAATTTTATCCTTGACTTTTGCAAGTCAAAATTTATTTGTATTCTTTGTCTTTATGTGTTCCCAATTCGACCACACATCTGGGTTGTTTTGTGATCCCAAATCAACCTCACACTTCAATTTGTTTCTTTGACTACATGTGTTCCCAAATCAATCACACATTAGTCAAAGAGGGGCAAATGTATGCACCCTAAAATGGTCTCCTAGACTATGGGCCCCCATTATTCTGTTAGAGTAAATAATTTATTAATTGTTAATTATTTATTCTATTACTTAAGCTTACTTAGGTTAATGCATGTAGTTGAGGTTAGTTGTTGACAACATGAGAGTTTGTTCCCTTTAGCATACTTATCTTTTCCACCTTTTTTGGATGTGTTCTTAGTTGTCAACCTTATCTCCTACCTCATTCCAGCTTGTTCTACAAGCTTCCATGAGGCCTTTTTATTTGGTCTCTCACTCATTGTAAATTCATTCCATTTTCCATTTTCACATAGCAATTCTAATTTCCTATTGTGAAATATTCTTGTGCGGTATTTGCTTCAAGCTCTTTGCTCCTTAGGTTTCTCTTTAGCAAGCTATTTTTATTACAAGTGATCTTGACACATTATCAAAGTTAGATTCTCAACTCCTACATGGTATTAGAGCCTCCTTGCTACTTCTTGTTCGAAGGATTTTTGAAGCCATAATTTGGAATCACAAACCCTAGTTTGTTTGTGCAATTTTTATTCCAATCAGGGGTAGAGAAAATTTTTGGAGCATTTTCAGCCCAAATAGATGCTACCATTGGATTTGGAACATCATTTATAGTTAAGATTCATATAAAAATTTTCATTTTTGGCTTCAGCCATTTTTCTGGAAATTTTTTTTGTCCAGGTAGCTGTATGGATGAACAAAGCAAAAAAAAAAAATTTTAAATTTAAAAAGGTGCACCACTGTAGTAGTTCTCACATGCCACTACAGGGCTACCCGTGCACCACTAGTGCACCTCCTGAACAATGCTCGACTGGCGGCTAGCACCATAATGCCACTGGAGGTTTCCACCACCAGTACGCCACTTGCGCACCACCCGCGTGCAATTGGAGGCCAACCACCACCAGCGGCACCACCGGGTTTACCTCCTGAGTGTCACTGTTACTAGTGATCTCCTCTCATGTATAGCTCCAACCACCTACTAACATGTAGCCACCTGGCTGACATCATTTTATGTCACTGTGACATCATTTTTTGGCATCGTGCAATGCTGACATCACTTGTCTATCAATTAACATCATCCCTGTCAGTGACCCAGCTAACATCACTTTCTCAATTGCTAATTTCACCTTTCTTGTCTACTGACATCATCATTTCAGCTACTGATGTCATCAATTCGACAACAGTCTCTTGATAGGCATACAGGCATCAAATTTAACCCAATGCCTATAATTTTCCAACACGGTGCATTTTTGGAGTAGCAATCATTTTTTGGCTATAACTTGAGCACACGGAGGTCTTTTCTAATCTAAAAGAAGCATCGAAAAGCTGACTCAAACACAAAGACATTGGTGCTAGTTTTGTAAGATTCCAAGTTCATTTGCACTCCCATTTTTGGTGTCAAAGTCAAGGCTTGTGTTTCCTCCTATTCTACATCAGCAAATTCAGGTTCTTTTCTAGTTTTTTGCTTTCTATAGTTGTTTTTGTGGTATTTGGGAGATATTCTTGAATGTTTGTGAGGTGGGTTTCTTTCTTTTTTGTAATTTAATTCAGTTAAGACCCTTCTACTTCTTTCTTATTCTTTCTCTCAATGGTGGATTCATCTATGACCTGTCTCACACCACACAACTACTACACTTGGAAGGCACAAATGACTAGACTTCTCATGCCAAGAGGTCTATTGTCTTGTCTTGATGAGAATCAACTAGTTCTTATGCAACCTTTTGAGGTTCTATAGCATAGGAACAAGATGGATGAAGCCATGGGGCTAATTGCACTCAACATTTCAGACAGTCTGCTATTTCATCTGGATGGTTTGACTACTCCATGGGCTTATTGGCAAAAAATTTAGACATTGTTTGGATAGGTGAATGAGTTTCGAGCACTTTTGTTGGATGCAGAATTGACATCTCTGTCACTAAGAAACTTTTCCTCCATCAAGGACTTTCTAATGAAGTTCAAATCCCTATGTGCAATTTTATAAGGATGTGGGAAGAACAAAATTGATAATGAGTGCATATTTTTGATACTCTCAAAGATGAAGGGGTAGTATCAGGTCTTTTCTTCTACTTTCTACTCCACCATGGATTCCCTTGGAGACAGACATAGGATGCCTACATTTGAGACATTTTGTGACAGGTTGACTAGGGAACAGGCAAAGATCCAATAGGTGGATGGCTCTGGCTCTTCTATCCAAGCATTGGTTGCTCAAAATTCTAAGGGGAAATCAAAGAAGAAAGGAAAATTGAAGAAGGACACATTGAAATCTGATCCTAATCCTCCAGCTAATCCTCCAAAAAACCCTCCCAAGGGTAAATATTCTTCAAAGTCGGGTGATTCTACCTCCAAGACCAAGAAGAAATTGAGTGAGAACTACAACTTTTGTGGGAAAGATGGACATTCAGTTTCCAAGTGTTGGAAACAATTAGAGGCTTTAGAGGAAGCTATGAAGGAGCATCACATTTTAGCTCCTTAGTCTTCATCTCCACATGCAGGGAAAGGTCATGCTCTTTCTGCACAAGCTATGACTTTAGCACCTTTATGGATTCTTGATTTCAAGGCTTCTCACCACTTAACAAACACTCCTAAGTTGCTTACTTCACTTGCTCCTTGCACCACCACATAGATTGCAGTTGGGGACTCTTCACAACTTTCAGTTTTGGGTTCTAGCACTATTTCTTTGGCTGGGGGTTCTCTACAGGTTGTACTTTGTGTTCCTAATATTTTGATGAACCTTCTATTTATCTATCAAATTTTCCACTCTGGCTCTAGGAAGACAATCAAGTTCTCACCACATGATGTGGTTATTCAGGAGTTGCATGATCCAGAGATGATCATTGCCATTGGGAGTGTTGACTCTGCATCACACCTCTATAGATTTGATCGATTTGAGTCTTCTAATGACATAGGTTCATGCTTAGTTTCACATGCAGATTCAATAAGTATACTTTGGCATGAACATTTTGGACATGTCAATTACAAATATCTTTAGCAGATGAGCACACAAGCACTTGTTCTTGGGCTTCCCTAGATTTCCTATCCAGATGATGTTTGTCAGGGATGTGCACTTGGCAAGCAACATAGGGATTCTTTTCCACATGGACGAGCCACTCATGCTTTAGCACATTTGGAATTGATTCATAGTGACCTCATGTCACTTCCTATTCCTTCTTTTTTGGGTGCTAGATATGTTCTTACATTCATTGATGACTTCTCCAGATGCATGTGGGTGTACTTTCTTAAGTACAAGTCTAATGCTTTCGACTCATTTCAAGTTTTCAAGGCATTTGTAGAGAAGCAGTCTAGACTTTCTATTCAATAGATATGCATGAACAATGGGGGTGAGTATGTGAACTATTCTTTCAAAGATTTCTATTCTGAGCATGGTCTTCAGCATCAACTTTCAATACCCTACACTCCTTAGTAGAATGGTGTGACTGAGGGAAAGAAAAGAACCCTTTGAGAGATGGCAAATTGCATGATGGATTCTAGGTCCATGGATTCATGACTCCTAAGGAAGCTTGGTCCCATGTCAAGCCTAATGTGTCATCATTCAGAGTTTTTGGGAGTACAACATATGCATTTGTACCTGATGCTCAGAGGAAAGCAATGGAACCAAAGAGTCGACCACTAATTTTTGTTGGCTACTATGAAGATGTAAAGGCTTATAGGTTATTTTATCCTGATTCCAAAGAGGTCCTATTTTGATGAGATGTCTAGTTTGATGAGAGCCCTCCTACAGTTCATTCCTCACCTCCAACACCTCTTCCAACTCCCACTACTACATCTTCATCTCCACTTTGGTTCACAGATGATGAGGATGATGATCATGGTGATCCTGATATACTTCCACCACAGGATCCTCCTCATATGCCTAAATGGGCTCGAGCTACTATTGAGGCTGTAGGATCACTAGTTGGTGACCCATCCACATCTCGTTGCACCCGTTCTCATTTTTTAGGTTCCAGTCTACTTAGTCATGCTGTTAGTACTGATCCTCAAACATTTGTGCAGGCGATAGGACATTCAGAATGGGATAGTGCAATACAGGAGGAATATTCTTCTTTGATGAAGAACCACACATGGGATCTTTTTTCTCTTCCCAAGGAGAGAAAACTAGTGCATTGTACGTGGATTTATCACACTAAGTATTCTGCTAATGGTTCCATTAATAAGTATAAGGCTCATCTTTTTGCAAAGGTTTTTTTGCTAGTCGAGGGTGTTGATTACTCTTAGACATTTTCCCCTATCACCAAGATGAATTATATTCACTTTTTCTTATCCCTCGCAGCTTCACAGGGATGGTTAGTTTATCAGATTGATGTGAAAAGTGCCTTCCTACATGGTGATATCGCAAAGGAGATTTATATGGAGCAGCCTCCAACTTTTTTGCAAGATCCCACCTTGGTTTGCAGGCTTCAACGTTCATTGTATGGTCTCAAATAAGCCCCTAGGGCTTGGTATGAGAAGATGGACTCATTTTTGCTATCTATAGGCTTCACTCGTTGCCATTTTGATCCCATAGTGTACATTCAATGTCTTGGTGATGAGATTTTGATTCTTTTTTTGTATGTTGATGATCTTATCCTTAGAAGTAGTTCATCATCCATGCTCTAGGATGTTAAGTGTACATTGACATACTAGTTTGAGATGACTGATCTTGGTTTGCTACACTACTTTCTTGGTCTTCAGATTCATCAGTCTCCTACTGGCATTTTTGTATATCAGTAGAAGTATGCTCTTGACATGCTTCATTACTTTCACATGCTTGATTGTAAGGCTGCTCCTACACCATTTTAGTTGGGTGTTACTTTCTCTACCTCCTACTCTTCACCTACAGTGGATGCTACTTTGTATCGGTAGTTGGTTGGCAGCCTCCTCTACTTGACACACACCCGTCCTGATCTTTCTTTTTCAATTGGCCTTGTCTCTCAATTTTCTCAAGACCCTCATGAGAGTCATTGGCAAGTTGCTAGGCATATTGTATGCTACATTCAGAGCACACTCATGTATGTCATTCATTACACTATGAGGACTCCACATATTATTGGCTACACTGACTCAGATTGGGCCAATGATGTCGATGATTGGAAGTATACTTTTGGCTTTGTATTTTTCCTTGGCTCTAGTCCCATCACATGCTCATGCAAGAAGCAGCATGCTTGAGCACTTTAATCTACTGAGGTTGAGTACAGGGCCATAGTTCTTGCTAGTCAGGAGGCTTTATGGCTTCATCAATTGATGACTGAGTTTGGATTTCCTCCTAATCATTCCACTATTTTGTGGTGCGATAATCAAAGTGTCATCCACATTTCTCACAACTCAGTGGAACATCAGCATACCAAGCACATTGAGTTGCATATGCATTTCATCCGTCAGTTGATCTAGGATGGTGTTATTGCATTGGAGTGCATTCCTATTGCCGGCCAAGTTGTAGAAGTCTTCACTAAACCTTTTGCATCACCACACTTTCTTTAACTATGGTCAATGCTTGGGGTTACAAAAGTTGTCCTTGGGGGGATTGGTTTAGGCCATCCTTCCTTCACTTCATGTTTTTTTCAGCATATTTTTTTTACCTCTTTTTGGGGGAGAGTTTTTCCCAAGTGGTTTTTTCTCTTTCCCCATTTTATAGAGGTTGCATTTAGTTGCATTGTACTTGGGTACCTAAAATGGCCTCATTGTCGAGACTCATTTTGCATTTTTTCCTTTGTTTTGTGAGCTTAAGGAATTCCCCTAAGTTGCACTTAAGGGGGGGTATTAGATTAAATAATTAATTAATTGTTAATTATTTATTCTATTACTTAAGCTTACTTAGATTAATGTATGTAGTGGAGGTTAGTTGTTGACAACATGGGAGTTTGTTCCCTTTAGCATACTTATCTTTTCCACCTTTTATGGATGTGTGCTTAGTTGTCAATCTTATCTCCTACCTCATTCTAGCTTGTTCTACAAGCTTCCATGAGGCCTTTTTATTCGATCTCTCACTCATTATAAATTCATTCCATTTTCTATTTTCACATAGAAATTCTAATTTCCTATTGTGAAATATTCTTGTGCTGTATTTGCTTCAAGCTCTTTGCTCCCTAGGTTTCTCTTCCGCAAGCTATTTGCACTGTAGGTGATCTTGGCACATTATCAAAGTCAGATTCTCAACTCCTACATATTCAATTTATCAATTTATCAAATTTTCTGAATCAATGGTGTGTAATATTTTATTAAATCAATTTAAATCAATTTTCTTGATCAAATTCAATTATTCTATTTTTCTAAGGTTGATCATTTTATCCTAAGTCTTATTTAATTAAAAGAAAATCTCCTCTTTTAATTAAATAAAATAAGTCCCCATTTAATTAAAAGAAAACCTCTTTTTTAATTAAATAATTCATCCACATTTAATTAATTAAGAGAAAAACCCCTCTTTTAATTTAATTAAAAGAATTTGCTCCCTTTTAATTAAATGAAAATCCCACTTAAATATCTATTTTTGATGAAAAAAGAAATAAAATAAATTCTTTTATTTAATTTCTCTACACTTAAATGCACATATTTCTAAGTGGGACATTTCTTTCCACTTTTTTCTCAACCACTCCTCTTTTCTCATTGGTGGATCCTTATTTCACATGGATCATTATTTCTCCACCATCGATTAAATCTTTTTACTATCAATCTAGATCGTCCAATCTTCTTTATAAGGGAGAGCCCTCTCCTCATTTTGGATACCCATGATTATGCTATTGTTATGCTGCAGGATTGAAGAGAAATTTTTGAAGGAGTTTTGAATGCTAAAGCTTTTGTGGAGAACTTCTATCCTCTTGTCTCATTCTCTCTTGCACCCATGGCTTTCATCATGGGCTTTTATCACTGCATTTGCATATTAGTTTAGGGCCCATTTGGTGAGCGGAATAGGAATACGTATTCCAAAAAATTTGAATTCCTTGTTTGGATGCACCAAAACAGGATTGGAATACGAGGTAAAATAGGAATATGTATTCCAATTTTGGCCCAAAAATGGGGTTTTGCAATTCCATCCAAATAGGTGGTATTGGAATACGTATTCCTATTCCATTTTTTTAATTTCAAAAAACATAAATTTTTGAGTCCGAGAATTCCCATCAAATATTGGCTGAACCAAATGGAGAATAGGAATATGTTCTATTCTGAAATATGTATTCTAGAACACGTATTCCTATTCCGCTCACCAAACGGGCCCTTAGAGTCATATTTGCTTTCATAGTTTAGATCTTGCTTTGTTTTGCATTGTTATCATTTAGATTAGCTTGCATCTTCATTTTCATAAATATTTGATGACCATGGAGACTAGCACTCTTTCTTTTCCTCTTTGAATCTCTCATTTCATGGTGTACTTGCATGGGCATGAACTAGGTCAAACTAAGGGCCTCCATTGGAAACCCTTGCACTCCATGAATAGAGAGCTATGAGTCGCCATTCAAGACCTCACTTTTTACAAATCTTTGATATAATGATCCACAGTAGCATGCCCACATTTTAGGCATACACCTCTTCTCCCCTTGAAGAAAATCATAGAGCAAGGGCACAAGAATGAAATGTAGAGATCACATGGGCACAACAATGAAATTCACTCACAAGGGCATAGTAACATTCAAAGCTTTCCATCATCTTTTGCACATAGCTCTCCACAATAAAAAAATATGGGGAATGATTTATGTTGTGTTTCCTTTTTTCTTTTTATACTCACATGAACATTGAAATTATGATGCCAACATTGGTATTGTGACAACATCACAGACATTTAAAAAAAAAGAAAAGAAAATCACCATAGATTATACTGTCATCACAAATTGTTGTCACCGTTTGACCCCAAATATTGTAGTGAAAGTAGTAATCGACATTAAAAGATGTAAAGCATATTTTTGTTGATGCTTTTGAGATATAAAATTTAGATGAAGAGACATCTATCACTGATCAACTAGTACATATCATTGATAAAGTAAGTGCTAAGAATTTTAATTCCAATGACAAACTAATGGATTGGTCAGCAAGAAGAATTGAAATCAAGGTTATGAACAAAGTATTGATAATTATAGCTGAGCATAAGGTGCTATTTCAAGAAAAAATATGTGATGATGAATATTACATAGAGGGTACAACATGTGTACACAATTTTTTTAGATGTGCCAATATTTACTAACAATATTTAGGTATAGGTAGATAAGACTTAGTTTGAGATGAAGGCATCCAACAATGTTATCTCATAGTCAACACAATCTAGCTCACTAATCACTACAATATTTTGCTAAATGTTAAAGGTATAATGACTAATCTTTAGGCAATTGACAACACCATGAGATCCAAATTGATCTCAATTTGAGCGATAATGAAATCTCATTTGGAGGTCATGTAGAGAGAAACTAAAATAGCCTAGGATCTTATCATAGAATATCATAACTTATCAGTGGTTGAGAGTTTAATAGATTTAGCTACAAGTTTACAATGGTAGAATCAAATTTTGGAGGTAGTACAATCTAGACATCACAAGGAATTCATTGAAACACATGGATTACTTTAACCCTTTTAACCCCAGTAGTAGCATCAAGTGTTCAAAGACAAGGGGAAAATGCATACAAGGGAGAAATGTATATGGAAGAGGGAGTGCATTACATAAGGAAAGTATATAGGTATATTATAAGGGTTGTGATGAATTTACTATTCCTTTTTCATAAGTTATAAGACTTAGGGGGAGAGCTCATTTTTGTATTGATGCAACAAAGTGATGTAAATATGAAAAAAAAAAAATTCCACTAATGTCAAAAGGGGAGATTGTTGGTATCTCTGACCTTTGTTATCTATTAGTGTCAACCACTTAGTCATTTACAAGGCAGAGTTAGACAATCATCACTATGACCAAGCTACTCTATAGAGGTTGACTCATTTACATAAGATAGTATGTATCGATCAATTCTATAGAAGCTGAGTAAGTGAATGGTCACAGAGTAATTTTCTATATGTATCGAGCTCATCATGGACCAAACAAGTTATTAGTGACCAAATAAAATTCCAATTATATTAGTGCTCAGTGATATAGTATGTGTTGACCACAATATATGCCAAGCATCTGAAGGTTAACAAAGGTTGATAAAAAAAAATGTAAAGCATTAGAAACAATAAAGGTCAAGCAATGTAGAGTTTACATAAAAGTCATAAATAGAAAAAAGTTTTAGGAAAAATGATTATCAAGTAGACTTGGAAGGTTTATTTGAAATTTGAAGAGGTTTCTATAGAACATTTAATACTTGAAGAGGTTGTTATAGAAAATCTAGATGACATGGATCACATATCCCTATGTGTATGTTCAACAATTAGGATGAAGAGGCATTTAACATAGAACCATCTAGAAGACTCTTCATGAAATATTTTAACTATGATGATCTTAACCTCGATCAACATGATCGAATGAGAGAGGCAGAAAGAGGATCTTGTGGAATTGAAGAAGACCAAAAATCATTCAAGGGTTATGGTACCATCTAATAGAGAAAGTAACCTATTCATAAGTAGTGAATGTGAAGGGGAAATAAAAGTGTTATCAGATCAAAGGAGAGGATTGGTTAGTAAGGAGAAGACTTGAAATCAACTTGCAAAGAAAACTAAGAGTTAGGTATTGAGTCAATTTTAAAAGACTTGAAACAAGGTAAATCTCTTAATAGACTAGCCTAAATATATATCTCTAAATCTTCTAACATAGTTCTTACTTAGTTGTAAGTGTCAAAACTTTAACAAGGTGGAACCTATCACTTTCTTAAGTCTTTAAGAGGACAAACTCCTCACATTGTAGATCATATGTTATGGTCAAACATTGTAACCTTAACTAGTTAACTTTATTATTGCAGTAGTAAAGATTTGTAGGTGTCATCCTCACCCCAATTTTTCCTTCACCTTGGAGGATTTTTAGGTAACAAATATTATGTTATGTGTTATTACTCTTATGCATGTGATTGAATTTTTTTTACATGTTACAACAAGTTTACATTTTTAATTTTACATGCACAAGTTATTATTGGATGTTGATGAATATGTGAAAAAGTATAAAGTGTTCTAGTTTTTTATTCACCCCCACCCTACCCTCACCTCTTAGTATCTAATTTCCACCTCCATAAATCAACATTTAAATTTTAACAATTAGATTTTTATTTAGTTTTTTCTTTTTGTAAATATTCTTCAATAAATATATTCTCCTTTAATAAATTTGAAATAATCAAAGTCTTCAATTTACTCTCACATTAATATAAAAGTATTTATATGAATATTATATTCAATAAATATTGATCTATAAAAGTGATTCAAGAAAATAGGATATTTTTAGAACCTAATATGTCAAGGACTGAAGGAAAAATAACACCTATGTCTTTCGCATATTATTTTGATATATTTAAAATGGTGGTTCTATCCAAATATATAGCAACCATGATAAGTGCACATGACCCCACATAAAATCATGCACCCAAATGTCGCATTATACCTATTTTAGGTTAGATAGACAAGAATAAACACAATGATATAATCATAGATGAAAGGATGTTAAAATATATAAGATAAACAATTTGTACAAGATGACATGACTTGTGAAAGAATAGATGAAAATACGACCATATGCCAACAAAGACATTTCTGTAATGCTTGATGAAAAAATATGATATTCTTGACACCTCTATGAAGGACAAGTGAGAAACAACTTTAGATATTGAACATGCCTAGGGATGGGTACAACCATAGTCACCTAGAAGATATTAATATATATAGGTGTGCCTAATATTTGACAACTATATGAAAAAATATATATAAATAAGGAACCCTTGATTTATAAATATAACTATTATATAATTAGGATAAATATATTAGAGAATATTATAGATATTATATATATGTATATATGTATATATACATATGTGTGTAAATGTATATACATATATATATCTATAATATATATGTATATATGTATATATATACATATACACATCTATACATATACATATGTATATATATATATATGTATATGTATATGTATACATATGTATACATATATATATATATATATATAATACTCAATAATAATAATAAAAGCTTTATGTTTACATTTTATGTTTTATTTGACAGATGCTATAAAACATAAACATTTCTAAAATAATAGATTTTATAGATTGTAAACATTAATCACTAAAGCATCATAATAACATCCACACAAGTTTGACACTAGGATTTAACATGAAAACCTAATTTGGGAAAAAAATCCAATGATATTTTACCAATTTTGACTCCTCTAAAGTGAGCCCTATTAGGAACCAACCCTCTTAAAGGTAACAATACACATTGTTAAATGTTTCCTTGTTAAAGGATTCAATCACTTTGTAAGGAGTGGACTTGTTAGAGGTCTTTTGAGCATTCCACTATAATGTCACCCAGTTGGAGGATTTACACAAATTGTTAAGTCCTTATGACTATTAGGTCAAAATTGATTAAAGGAATTCAAATATTGTTCACAATGGTTAGAAACTAACAACAAATTTTGTATGTTAAGTACAACTCACTTGCATGTATAGATCTTATTTCAACTTTCATGTATTAATTAAATGTCTAGCCTCCATTTTCATTTCAATCTCAAATTCATTTGGCAATCCTTCCAACAATCACTATCCACTTCTTCTCAACTTAGTTAAGCCTTCTTAGATTCTCCACTTAACAACATCAATAATAGCTCCAACTCTTTGGAGCTCATTTACACGCACACAACCCCTCTGCTCATACAAAAAGTTTACCTGTGTACTTTTTTAAATAGCTAGTTCTAATTTTTTGCCTATTAATCAACACCATAGATCCTAGGTTTCACAATTCGATCCATTAGATATAATGTATATAATCGCCATTTTATTTATACCTTCATTTCTAGAAACTTCTCCTTGAATTCATCTCTTAGATTATTTACCTATTCCTGTCTCAAAATTAAATGATCCAACTCATTGATCCTTATCTTCAATAGTTTTTCGATATCCCAAGAAATCAACTTAGTGGGCTGTAAGTTATAGTTCCTCACAAACATTTAAATTTTTTTTTCTCAACCAGTACTAAGTTCAAACACTCAATGATCATTGAGTTACTTGATATCTATAAAGCTTCTTTCTTGACATCAACATATCACTTGGTTAATATTGAGTCTCTATCAACACTGAATATTTTCAACACTTACTATGGCTCGGTTGACACTAGCATTACTCAACATGTCTATCAAAATTACTTAGTCTTCCCCTCTTCTAACATAATTTAAACTTTCAGTTTATCTTGTCAAAGTCTAACTAATCAAATGTCCATTTTTAGTTTCCTCTTCATAACTCAACCTTTCATCTATATGCTTTTGTTATGAACAACTTCTCAAATCCTCTTCATCAATCAAATAGATGTGGCATTTAGATCAAATAGGAAACTATGTCCCCAGTAGATTTGAAATCAATGACAACAGAGTAATTGTTCCAATTATAGTTTCCAACAATTTTAACAACCACTTCCACCTGCATCCTTGTTATTCTGATCATCATTTCAGCCTCCATAAGACAATCTACTAGATCTTCAACTGTGACCTCTTCCAGTATTCTCATTTTTTAACTTCTTTTTCTGCTTTTCCTCAACTCTTAGGAAAAATTTTTATGTCTCTTCAATACTCTTGATTTAGACCAAACTCATCTCCTCCTTAATACTTGGTTTCAAACCATCAAGATATAGTGTTCAAATTTCATTTTATCATCTTCTACATAGCAAGTTCTAATGAAAAATCAGTAAAAAAGGAAAATTAAAAGGGGTCCCATGAATGGATGGGGATGTGACATGCAGCTACAACAATGAAAATCACCAAAAATTCACAAAAGTTTATAGATTAACACATTACATAAAAATTATTGATTTTTTTGAAATATTATGAATATTTTTTTTCTTAAAATTACCCAACTAAATTTTCTAGATTAATACATTGTATAAAAAGTGTCGCTCTTTTAAAATTTTATCATTATTTTAAAATAAAAAAATTGCCCAACTAATAAAGCTTCAATCTCATTTTCTAAATACCTAGAATCAAAAAATCAAAATAAAACAAATACCTACTAATGAAGCCTCTTAGGTCTCCATCATCATGTATATAAATAAAAACATGACAAAATATAGGATGTCACCTTGCATATTTTAATATTAAAGAGTTTTGTGTTTTTTTTCTCTACCTTCATAATCTAACTGCATCATTGGTCAAATCCATTGATACTTTAAATTTAATATTTCTATGCTACCACTCTTTAATAAAAATATTTAATATCATTTACAAATATATAAATAATTATGTAAAAATTAATGCTCAAATATATCTTCAAAAATTTGTAGTACAATTTATTTTAGATAAATATTTAATTTTTTAAAATGTGAACTTCCTAAATTTCTCTTCTTATATGAGGGCTCCATTCCATTATGCTCCCATTTATTGATACATGTCCTCACCAAATATATTTATTATTTGTTGGAATTATTTTAGAATAACTAAGAGGGGGTTGAATCTATTATTAAAGGTCCAGATGTACAAATAAAACTTTTCCAAATTAAATTAATCCATAAAACATTTTAAACCATGCATGCATTCATTTTATGTTAACCAAAACTGATATGTTACTGTCAAATCAACATGCAAAAATGTAAAACATAAAACACAACATATCCATCAACACATTTGACACAATGATTTAATGTGGAAATCCAATTTGGGAAAAAGTACTAGTAACATGCTACTCTTTTTTCACTCTTCTAAAGTGATGCCTTGTTAAAGGCCAACCCTATTAAAAGTTACAATACACACTGCTAAATGTGACCCAATTAAGGGATTTCAATCACCTTATCAAAAGTGAGCCTTGTTAGAGGACTTTGGGCCATTTACTTGGAATGCCACCCAGTTAAAAGATTTTCCAATGACTGTTAAGTCAGCCTTCAAAGGATTTACTGTGGGCTGATATAATTGTTAGAAAGTAATAGTAGAGGTTTGATCTAATACAACTTAAAACCTTACTTTCAGATTATGGATCATTGTTCAGTCATCAACTTTTCTTGGCTTCCAATCTTTGCAACTCTGATAGCTTGTTCACCCTACAAGAATTCGTCCTCTTTTAAGCCTTCTTTCTTAGTATGCCATTCCAAACTTCTTCACTTGGGTTACTTGATGAAATAAACCCCCTTTCCTTCTCCTTATCAAATTTTTGCATCCAAACTCTCTTACCTCTTTGCTTCATGACCAAACGTCCCTACATATAGGTAATTAGAACACTTTTCTCAATCATTACCCATCACCAAAATTAGGGCCATCAATGGATTAGGTAGGATACAATTTATCTACCCCATATCTTGTCTTTTCTAGAAACTTCTCCTAGAATCCATTTGAATTTACCTCCAAAATGGTTTACATAAGATTTTGTGCCACCAGCTCATTAATCTTATCTTCCTCCTAATTCACAAGTTCTAAGAAAAAAAACTTGTTGACTTTTATTTGGAAAATCTTCAATCTTTTCATAATGCAATAGATCGGCATTATCAATTTATTGATGCTCAACACATACTGTGTCACTCAACATCTACTATAAAATCACTTAGCATCAACTAGATTTTACTAGTGCTTGACATCAACTAAATTTTACTTAGCATCTACTAACTTACTTGGCACCCACTAAATTTTGCATTCACTCGACTCCAATTGAATTTTTTCTTGGCTTGCAATAACTTTGCTTGACACCTTCTATCAAATTGGTCAAGCTTGGTAAATGAACTTTGTTCAACCTTATTCTTCTTAACTTTCTAAGTTTAGGTAATCATTTTGTGACCTCAAGTAGATCATAAATACATTATGTTATCATTTTCTTAACTGATTCTTGCACTTCAATATATAACCATAACTCAACATTTTCTCTAGGTACTTTGTTACATCTTGTTGATCAAATTCTTCTCATCAATCAACTAAGTGATAATGCTTGAAACATAAAAGCAATTTGTCTTACTAGTGTGTAGTAGGTTTGACATCAATGACAAAACAATGATTGAAACACATAGTCTTCTTCAACAATCTGTCTACTCAAATAATCTTTTCAATCATATATCAACAATCTCCCTCTTTTTTATTGATGGCAAACCAAACTAATCAACCAATCAAAAAAATGAAAAACATCTTGTTCCATCAAACTAACTAGGTTAAAACATAAAGGCAAGACCAAAAAGAAAACTTTTAATTGAAACTTCTCCCTCTGTTAGAAGCTCCTTCTTCTGATTAGATTACAAAATATAACTCCCTCTTTATCTTATTCTCTTCTTTCATGGATCTCTTCTTCTTCTATCATGGATCAGTAGATTATTAAAATATCTCCCTCTTTTTGTTCTAATCCTTCCTCTAGTTTTTGTCTTCTTTCTCCCTCTTTCTTTGTTACCAAACCAATCAATAATATACTTTCTCCCTTAATCATCTCCCTTGATCAATTTAATTTACTTTCTCCCCCTTTGACAATAATGTCAAAGACATATACTCAACACTTGGCATCTTTGATATATGTAGACATAGGCTTTTGTAGGCTCTTCAATTTTCTCCCTCTGTCACCTTGCTTGTGATTGATTTGTAATTCTAGCTTTGTAATTACTTTAGGCAATTTCTAATGTAAGATCCATTGCATCAATTTGTATCAAATGAATGTCAGCTTGTTTGATGTAGGGTGCTCCTATTAGGAATAAGGTGTCTCAACCTTGTATAATTCCTATTCTTATTATTTGTTTTGTAAAATGTATTTCTTGCAAATAGTGTTGATGTGTCGACATCTTGAATTATGTGTAAGGAGATCATGGCTAAAATGGTTATGACAGATTCCTATGACACATAAGAGCTATGTTAGGAAGATTCAATGACACAAATTTTTTTTTAGGGTTCCTATTTTCTTGGAGAATGGTAAAACCCTAATACAGTTTACCTTTGGGAGTAGCCCTAACATGAAGTGCGTGTTATAAGCATTTTTTAGGGTTATGAAGAGAAGTGATGTGAGAGAGTTTTTTGTTGGTACTGTGAGTTTCTATTGGAGTCTTCTGTTGTCGTTGTTGAGCTTGCACTACAAGTGTATTGTAACATTTTGTTGAAGCTAATACATTGTGCAGGTTCTGAAGGGGTGGGGTTGTTTTACCGAAAGGTTTTTCTCCACTGGAAAATCTTTGTGTTATGTGTTTCTTTCTTTGTCTATTTTCTATATACATGGTTGGCTGCAATATTGTTGTTTACATGGTATTGAATCTATAAGTGTAGAAGATTTTAATAGGATTTGCATCATACTTTCCTTATGAGATTAGTGTAGGAAGTTGTTTCTACACCTGAGTTTCCTTACAAGTGGTATCAGAGCTTGATCAACTTTTGATCCTAGTTGTTGGGTAGGGTTTTTTGAGCTAATCTCAAGTCGAGTGGGAGTCTTGTGCAGAGCATCCTAAATCTTATTTGTAGATTTAGATGGTGAGTTCATCATATGGAAGAATGGAGGTGGAGAAATTTAATGGCACTAATTTCAAGTTGCGGAAACTCAAGATGGAAGACATGTTGGAAGATCATGATCTATGGGAAGCGACTACAAGTGCTACAAGACCAGAAACTATAGCTTAAGCAGATTGGAATATCAAAGACCATAAATCTAAGGGTCTCATAAGACTCTGTTTAATTGATGCAGTCCTTCTAAATATTCTAGATGAGAAAACTGCATATAGTTTGCGGGAGAGACTTGGGGCCACGTATCAAACCAAATCTTTGGTGAACAAGTTGTTCCTGAGGAAGAAGTTGTATTCTCTACGAATGGAGGAAGGTGTATCCTTAACAGATCATTTAAATGCATTTAATCTGCTAGCTGCATAGTTGACATCAGCTGGTGTCAAGTTAGAGGAGGAGGATTATTGCTACACACTTTTGTGTTCTTTATCGGATTCATGGGACCATCTTGTGATGGCTCTCGAAAGCATATTAGTCACTTTCAAAATGGATGATGTGGTGTCTTCACTGCTATCAGAAGAGATGCAAAGAAAGGCTTCCATTTTGAAAAAAGGAGCCCTTGTTGTTCGTGGGAGATCCACGAAAAGAGGAAAGAAAAATGACAATAAGGGTAGATCCAAATCTCATGGGAAGTCAAAGACTTCCAATAAGTCCAAGGCAAAATGTTGGAACTATAATAAGACTAGGCACTTTTGTAAAGACTGTAAAGAGCCTAAGAATAAGAAGAAAACCTCAGATTCTAGTTTTGAAAAATCTCAAGAAGATGGTGATGCATTCATCGTAGCTTTGGCAGCCTATGCATCTGATGATGTGTGGTTCATTGACTTGAGTGCATCTTTTCACATGACCTCTCATTGAAACTGGTTCTCAAGATATGAAGAGTTCAATGGTGGAAAGTTGTACTTGGGTGATGATTCTCACCTAAAGATAGTTGGATGCGGAAGGGTCACTATCAAATTTCTTAATGGAAAAGTAAAGGGAATCAATGGAGTTATGCACATTCTAGGTTTGGCACAAAACCTATTATCTGTAAGTATGCTAAATGATGTAGGTGTGCAAGTTGTTTTTTCGAAAGAAGGATGCAAGATGATGAGAGGATCGATAGTTCTTGCAAGGGGTACTAGGAGAGGTACCTTCTTTCAGCTAGATGCATGTATTCCTCTATGTAATAGTTCTTCATCCTCACCATCTGAACGAGTAGTGAAGAATACTATGGTTATTAGTTCTTATGGCAATACAAACACTTTGGAAGGTAAGCTTCCTGCAGAAAAGACAATGTTATGGCATTTGAGATTTGGTCACATTGGTGAAAAGGGTCTCAGAACCCTAAAAAATAAAAATCTTGTTGAGGGGTTAAATGATTGCAATCTTGAGTTCAACTTCTGTGAACACTATGTCTACGGTAAACAAAATCGTGTTCAGTTTTACTCTAGTTCTCACAAATCTTCTAATGTTTTGGATCTTATTCATTTTGATGTATTTGGTCTTGTAAAAGTTCCTTCAATCTCCAAGTCTATATTTTTTGTATCTTTCATAGATGATTATAGTAGAAGGACATGGATTTATTTCCTTAAAAGTAAGACACAAGTCTTTAGTCGATTCATGGAATTTAAAGCCCTTGTAGAGAATCAGACTAGTAAGAAAATTAAGTGTGTGAGAATTGACAATGGTGGTGAGTTTTGCTCAGCAGAGTTTGAACAGTTCTATAAAGAACAAGGTATCGAGAGGCATTAGACAACTCCTTATACCTTGAAGAAAAATGGAGTTGCAAAGAGAATGAATAGGACACTAATGGAGAAGGCTAGGGGTATGCTTAGTGGAGCTGGTTTAGAACAAAGGTTCTGGATGGAACCTGTGGCCACTGCTTGCTATCTGTTTAACAGATCTCCTACATCAGCCCTTGTTGGTAAGACACCTATGGAGGTGTGGTCTGGTAAGAAGCCTTCAATTAGACATCTTCGTGTTTTTGGTTGTGAAGCTTATGCACATGTTCCAAAGGAGAAAATATCTAAGCTGGAAAGTAAAGCTATTAAATGTATTTTCATCGGGTACAGTGCTGGTGTGAAAGGATACAAGCTTTGGGATCCTGTGACTAGTAAGGTGTTGTATAGCAGAAATGTTATTTTTAGAGAGCTAACATCTTCTCCTATTGTGCTACAACCAGATGAAAAAGAAAAGGAAAAAGATGTTGTTCAGTTGCCTCCTACCCCTGAGAAGACTGAACAGAGAGACCATGTTGGGTCTAATGATGAGAAGAGCTCTAGCAGCTCTGATAGTTCAAAAGAAGAGGAAGAACAACCTCAACCTCAGCCCTTGAGGAGATCCATGAGAGAAAGAAAGCAACCAGAAAGGTTTGGTTATTCTATGTTAGATTCCAGTTGTGCTTTTGCTTTGATTACTAACACTGATGAGCCTAGATCTATGAAAGAGGCTTTGGGCATGAAAGATGCACGTTCCTGGATTGAGGCTATGGATGATGAGATGGCTTCATTAGAGAAAAAAAAAACATGGGACCTTGTACCTTTGCCTAAAGGGAGAAAATCTGTTGGCTGTAAATGGGTGTTGAAGAAGAAATTTTGTGCAGATGGCAATGTTGAAAGGTACAAAGCTAGATTGGTTGCAAAGGGGTATTCACAGGTAGAGGGAATAGATTATGGTGAAATATTCTCTCTTGTTGCAAATTTGACATCCATTTGATTTCTATTATCTCTTGCTGCATCATATGATTTAGAGATAGAATAGATGGATGTGAAGACAACTTTCCTTCATGGTGATTTGGAGGAACAAAGTTATCTAGTAGATGATTGTCCAAAATCTCCTACTGCTAGTGCAGTTGTCAGTCTTATGTATGCTATGGTCTATACTAGACCAGACATTACCCAAGTAGTGGGAGTCCTGAGTCTATTTATGGCTAATCCTGGATGGATACATTGGGATGCAGTTAAGCGAGTATTTAGATATTTGAGGGGTACATCAGATTACTCCATATGTTATCATGGTAAATCTTTTAGATTTCCACATTCAGTTTGTATTCATGGGTTTGTGGATTTAGATTGGGTAGGTGATATTGACCATAGGAGATCCACCAGTGGTTATGTGTTCACTATGTTTAGTGGTGCCATCAGTTGGATAAGAAAACAACAACTTGTGGTTGCTTTGTCCACTACAGAAGCTGAGTACATGGCTGCTACTCATGCTTGTAAGGAAGCCATTTGGCTTAAGAGATTGTATTCTGATGTTTGTGTTGATGCAGAGTAGATTACTATTTGGTGTGATAGTTAGAGTGCTATTTGCCTTGCGAAGAATCCAACTTTCCATGCCAGAATGAAGAACATTGATGTATAGTTTCACTTTGTGAGAGATATGGTGGAAGATGGAAAGGTAAATTTGGAAAAGGTAGATATTGTGAAGAATGTTGCAGATGCATTAACGAAACCAGTGGGCACTAAGAAGTTCAGATGGTGTTCAGAGTCTATGGGCCTTTCAGCCAATAGTGGTTAGTTCCTATTATGTTCTTGTTGCTCTTACAAGATGTTCACCAAGTGGGGGAATGTTAGGAATAAGGTGTCTCAACCTTGTATAATTCCTATTCTTATTATTTGTTTTGTAAAATGTATTTCTTGCAAATAATGTTGATGTGTCGACATCTTGAATTGTGTGTAAGGAGATCATGGCTAAAATAGTTATGATGGATTCCTATGACATGTAAAAGCTATGTTAGGAAGATTCAATGATAGGTGAAGACATGTGGCAACTAAGATGTTTGAGTATTGTACACTTTTAGGGTTCTGTATTCGCTTCTGGGTGTGATTGTGTATGTTTTTTTAACATCAACGTTTCGGATCATAGTCTATGATCCATCATCAGGATGATAAAGAGAGCTAAGAAACAAAATGATATGTTGCAGACCATGCAAAGCAATAAGAGGAGAGGGAGAGGTAGGTGGGAGTGACATGCAAATCAAGAAAAACAACCCACTAAAGAGAGAGAAAAAACCGAATAATAAGTTGAAAACTAAAACTAAAGAATTAAAATAACACTAAATAAAAACTAATAAGAGAAGAAAGGGAAACTAGCAAAAAGACACTTAAGGAAAAAACCAAATAAAACAATAAGAAGAATACAAATTTGTCTATATAAATGCATATACAAAAAGGAAAGACAAAATCAAGAGGCAAAGGGAAGGATAGGGAGAAGGAAGGACAAAATGGAGAAAGACAATAACAAAAAGAGAGGGACAAGAAATGAATAAATTAAAATTAAAAAATTAAAATTAAAATTAAAAATTAAAAATTAAAATTAAAAATGACAATAAATTAATAAATTAAAGGGATGGAAAGACAAAAAGAGTAGGAAAAAGACCATAAAAGAGAAACCATATATAAATATATATGGACCTTAAAAAATAAAAGTCAATGCCTACAAAGGAAGCGATGGGGAAAAGGGAAAAAAGAAGAAGAAAAATTAAAAAAAATTTAATTAAGGAAAATTTGAAAAAGAGGAAGAATAATAAAAATGGATAAATAAATAACTAAAAAATAAAAGGAGAGAAATGGAAAAAAAATCAAAAAAAATAGGGTTCCTATTTTCTCGAAGAATGGTAAAACCCTAATACGATTTACCTTTGGGAGTAGCTCTAAAGTGAAGCACATGTTATAAGCATTTTTTAGGGTTATGAAGAGAACTGATGCGAGAGAGTGTGTTGTTGGTACTATGAGTTGCTATTGGAGTCTTCTATTGTTGCTATTGAGCTTGCACTGCAAGTGTATTGTAACATTTTGTTGAAGATAATACATTGTGCAGGTTCTGAAGGGGTGGGGTTGTTTTATCAAAAGTTTTTTCCCCACCAGAAAATCTTTGTGTTATGTGTTTCTTTCTTTGTCTATTTTCTATATGCATGGTTGGCTGAAATATTGTTGTTTACATGATATTGAATTGTAAGTGTAGAAGATTTTAATAGGATTTGCATCATACTTTCCTTATGAGATTAGTGTAGAAAGTTGTTTCTGCACCTGAGTTTCCTTACAACTCCCTCTATCTTTTGGATAGCCTTTGATAGGGGTATCACCCCTAGTTTACCTCTTAGATACCCATAAGCATCCTGAGGTAATGCTTTGGTGAATATATCAACAATTTGCTCCTTTGTGTTAATATATTCCATCTTCACCTCTTTGTCTTGAACCAATTCCCTTATATAATGATACTTTATTGCAATGTGCTTTGTCTTTGTATGCATTACAAGATTATTTAATATATTTATAACACTTGTATTATTACAACAAAGTATCACTGGTTCAATGATTTCTTCCTTCATTCCCTTAAGTAATTGTTTGATCCATACAATGTTTGTGTAGTTGATAGCAATAGTAACATAGCCTGCTTTAACAGTAGATTGGGAAGTACAAATCTACTTGTTGTTAGTCCATGTAACATGTCTTCTACCTAAGAAGAATGCTCCTCTACTAGTGCTCTTTCTATCATCATTATTTCCAGCCCAATCAGCATCAATGTAGGTGTTTAGTTCAAACTATTCATTCTTCTTATAGTATAAACATACTCTTCTATTCCTTTTAAGTATCTCATGATCCTTTTCCTAGTCATCAAGTGATTCTCTCTAGGATTGGCAGAGAGTCTTGCAACTATCCCCATAGCTAATGTAATATCAAGTCTACTATTTACTACATATTACAATTTTCCAATGATGGATTTGTATAATATTTGATTTACCTTAGGTGAATCATCATTCTTTGATAGCTTAAGTGTTGTCACCATAGGTGTATTTACTGGTTTTTAATCCTTTAGTCCAAATGTCTTCAATATCTCTTTGACATATTTTGACTAAGTGATATATACACCATATTTCATTTTATAGACTTGTAATCCCACAAATAACTTATTCTCTCCAAACATTGACATTTCAAAATCTTGCTTCATCTTATTTGCAAAATCTTTACATAAAGCATCTTGTCCTCTAAATATGATGTCATCAACAAATATTTCAAATAACATTATACCTTTTTCTTTATCTATCTTCATGTAAAAATTAATGTTATCATTTGTCCTTTCAAATCTAATCTTAACAAGATAAGTATGAAGTCTCTCATACCATTCTCTTGGTGCTTGTTTCAATCCATATTGGGCTTTGTGTAGTCTACATACCATATTCTTATTATTCTTATCAATAAATCCTTTTGGTTTTTCTATGCAGACTTCTTCTTCTAATATGCCATTCAAAAATGTAGACTTGACATCCATTTGATAAACTTTGAAACCTTTATATGCAACATAAGCAAGCATAACTCTCACTCCTTCCATTCTTGTAATAGGGGAAAATGTTTCACCACATTCAATTCCTTCTTCTTGTGCATACCCTTTGCAAACTACTCTTGCTTTGTTTCTTGTCACTTCACCATTCTCATATAACTTGTTTTTAAATACCCATTTTGTGCCAATCACATTCTTGTCTTCTGGTCAAAGAACTAGACTCCAAGTCTTTTTCTTTTCTATCTACTAAATTTCTTATTCCATAGCCTTGTACCAATTATCATCTTCCAATGCATCTTTCACTATCTTAGGTTCCTTCATGCTTAAAAAACATGATTCACTTCTCAACCTATTTCTTGTCATTGAACTTGCATCTTTGTCTCTAATGATTTGATCTATAGGATGGTGTCTTTGGACAATCTAGGCTCAATTCTTGTAATTGCATTTTGTCTCTCAGCTTTAGTATCACTGTGTACATCCCTGTCAGGTGTTTTAGCATCTCTTTCATGCGTGCTAATCTCAGAGTCAGATTGTGTATTTTCCTCACTCTACAACTCAACATCTGAATGCAACTTGACATTCACAAGATGTGACTCGACAATTGTTGACACTTTCTATTGGTTTCCTACATGATTTGTAGCATCTTCTTCAATAGACATTCCTTCATAATAGCATACAAATGACTTGTATGCTTCTAGTTCTTTTGTAGATTCAACCTCATGTGCTTCTGTAAATTCATCAAAATCCACATTTGCACTTTCTACAATTTGTTTAGTATTAGGATTTAAACACTTGTAAGCTTTACTTCTTGTGCAGTAACTAAGGAATATACCTTCTTCACTCTTTGCACCAAACTTTCCACTCCTAACATCTTTGAGAATGTAGCATTTTCTTCCAAATACCTTAAAATATTTCACATTAGGTGGATGACCATACCATATTTTAAAAATTTTGAGTCAGTACCTTTCTTGACTTGTACATGGTTCAAGGTGTATACAATAGTGCTTATAGCTTCTCTCCAATATTTTAGAGCAACACTCTTCTCCATCATGAGTGTCCTGGCACAGTCCATTATAGACCTATTTCTTCTTTCAACAATTCCATTTTGTGGAGGGTCCTAGGTGCAATTTTTTTGTCTCTTGATTCCTTTATCATTGTTGAAAATATCAAACTCATTTGAAGTGAATTCACCTCCTTTGTCTGATCTCACGCATTTCAAACTCTTATTTGTTTCTTTTTCAACTCTTTCCAAGTACCATTTAAACATTTGAAAAGCATCTAATTTTTGTTTTAGAAACATGATTGTCATCATCGTAGAGTAATCATCAACAAACAACATTATATACTTATCTCCTATGTAGCTTTGCACTTCAATAGGTCCACACAAGTCAATATGAATAGTTTCAATTATTTCCTTAGAGGTATAAACTTTACTTTTAAAGCTTGACTTATTCATCTTGCCTAGTTGATATTGTTTGCACGTTATATTTTCTAGTTTCTTGAACTTAGGAAGACCTCTAATTTTTTTCATGTTGCTAATACTAATCAGATTATCAAAGTTAGCATGACATAATCTCGTGTGCCAAAGCCATACATCATCAAATTTTGCAATAAGACAAGTAGCATCTTCTATAACCAAATAGAACATATTACTCCTAGTTTGATCACTTTTTCAAATCAAGTTTGTATTTGTATCATATATCGTGGATGATTTATTTTAAAACTCAACTTTGTATCCCAAATTAGTCAATTGTGACACACTTAAAAAATTATAATTCAATCCTTCAACATAATAACCATTGTCACATGAAATCTTGTCTATGTGTTTGATAGACCCATTTCCTTTTATTAAACACGGTGCATCATTACCAAATCTTACACTATTTCCATCATAATAGGTTAAGGTAATGGACTTATTTTTGTCTCTAGTCATGTGATGTGAGCATCCACTATCAAAGATCCATTTGCCATTCTTGTTCACACAAATCATAAGTGTAGTTGCCTCATCCTCATTAGATTCATCCTTCATTGCAATATATACCACTTCATCATCATTTTCATCAGAGTTATGTTCATCAACAATGTAGCATTACTTCTTGTGTTTGTCTTTGTAGTCTCTTCCATCATCTTCTCTTATGTTTTTGTACATGTTCCCTTCTCTAAAGTTCTTCATCTGGGTACATCTTGCTGCAATATGATCAACTTAATTGCAATTAAAACAAATGATAGGTAGCTTACCTTTGAATTTACCTTTTCCTCTGTGAAATCTTCTTGCTAGCAATGCTTCCAATTGTTCAATGTCTTCCTCATATGTACTACTATCACTGGATGCATAATTTATCTTTCTTTTCTTCTTCTTTTGCTTTACCTCCTTTGAATCCTTTAGTAACAACTTTTCTTTGAAAGCTGATTCAATACTCTCTGGTCTGTATTTTTCAAAATTAGATAGCTCAAGGCAGTGAATCTTCCTACTAGAACTTCAAGGGTTGGATCATTTCCTGGTATACATCTTAGCTCTTGGATTATAGACACTCTAATGGCATACATAGGCAACAATGTTCTCAAGACTTTACTTAGCATAGTATCATTACTTTTTTTATCAGTAGCACCTTTTATTACACTAACAACTTCTTTTATTCTAGCAACATATTGAGCAATATTCTCACCTTATTCAATTCTCATGTCATCAAACTTACCTCTAACGTTCTTTGACTTTGCTCTTTGAACATTTTTGTTTCCTCCATAGATGGTGTTTAGCATATCCCACATTTTATTTGCATTTTTAAGGCCTTTGATATCATCAAATTCAACATAGCTTAGGTTAGAGGCAATCTCAAACATTGCCTGATTGTGTTCTTTCTTTTTCTTCAAATCTTCAATAGTTAGGGCTCTTGCTAGATCAACATGTTCTATTGAAATGCAAGATTGTGCATAATCTCCAAGTCCTCCAAGGTGTAGCTTCATCAAAATTTTCCATGCAAGAAATTTATCTCCATTGAGCTTGGTTACCTCTCTTTTTGAAATCTTGATCTTCGTGCTTCTACTACCTTAAAACTAATCCTCTTAAGTAGATGGCTCTAATACCAATTGTTAGAATTCTTTTAGAATACTTGAGAGGGGGTGTGAAATAGTTATTCAAGGTCTAGATGTACAAATAAAACTTTTCACAATTTAGTGAACCCATAAAACATTTTAAACCATGCATGCATTCATTGTGTGTTAGCCAAAACTGATATGTTACTATCAAATCAACATGCAAAAATGTAAAGCATAAAACACAACATATTCATCAACACATATGACACAATGATTTAACATGGAAACCTAATTTAGGAAAAACCACCAATACCATGCTACTTCTTTTTCACTCTTTTGAAGTGATTCCCTGTTAAAGACCAACCTTGTCAAATGTTACAATACACACTACTAAATCTGACTGGGTTAAAGGATTTCAATCATCCTATAAAAAGTGAACCTTATTAGAAGACTTTAGGCCATTCACTTTTAATTCCACCCTATTAAAGGATTTTCCAATGATTGTTAAGTCAACTTTACTCCAAGGGATTTACCCTAGGCTGATACAATTGTTAGAAAGTAATAGTAGAGCTTTGATCTGATATAACTTACAATTTTACTTGCAGATTATAGATCACTATTTAGTCCTCAACTCTTCTTGGCTTCTCATCTTCACATCTGTAATAGCTTGTTCACCCTTCAAGCATTCATCCTCTTTTAGGTCTTCTTTCTTAGTATGCCACTGCAGACTTCTTTGCTTGGGTCACTTGATGAAGTAGACCCCTTCCCTTCTCCTTATCAGATTTTTGCTTCTAAACTCTCTAACCTCTTTGCTTCATGACCAAACATCCCTACATATAGGAAATTAGAACACTTTTCCCACTCATTATCCATCACCAAAATTAGGGTTATCAATGGATTAGGTAGGATACAATGTATCTACCCCATATCTTATCTTTTCTAGAAACTTCTCCTAGAATCCATTTGATTTTCTTCCAAAATGGTTTACATAAGATTATGTGCCACCAAATCATCAATCTTATCTTCCTCCTGATTCACAAATTCCAAAAAAACAAACTTTTCAGCTTTTATTTGGTGAATCTTTGATCTTTCCATAATGCAGTAGCTCAACATTATCAATTTACTAATGCTTGACACATACTATGTTACTTGACATCAACTAGATTTTATTGTTGCTCAACATCAACTAAATTTTACTTGGCATCTACTAACTTATTCTACATCTACTAGAATTTGCTTTCATGTGGCTCCAACTAACTTTTTGCTCGGCTTGCACTAACTTTGCTTGACACCTTCTATCAATTTGGTCAAGCTTGGAAAATGAATTTTGTTCAACCTTATTCTTTTGAACTTTCTAAGTGTAACCAGACATTTTGTGACCTCAAGTAGATCGTCAATACATTATGCTATCAGTATCTTAATTGATTCTTACACTTCAATACATAATCATAACTCAACCTTTCTTCTAGCTACTTTTGTTACATGTTATTGATCAAATCCTCCTCATCAATCAACCAAGTGATAGTGCTTGAAACATATAAGCAATTATCTTACCAACATGTAGTAGGTTTGACATCAGTGAAAAAACAATGATTGAAACAAACAATCTTCTTAAACAATCTTTCTACTGAAATGATTTTTTCAATCATATATCAGCATTATTATCTTATATATTTATCTTTAAAAAATTAAGATATTGTCCTATTTTAAAATAAGCTATGAATACATTTAAATTTGTCATTATTGACTATAAATTAAATGTTTTGTTTCTTCATTTTTTTTAGGGTGTTATAGATTTGGTACCACACGAGAGTAATGATAGAGGCTAAAAAAAAAATCACTTCTAAAATTTTATTGCAAGGCATTTCTGTGTTGGATATTCTATAGTTCAAAGAAAAAAAAAATTGCACATTTTAAAATTTTTATTACCAAGCCATTTCCATCTCTCTCATCAATTAGATATTGCTGAATTAAATTCTCTAGAAGTCTTATCTCACCATACTCCTATTTTTTCTCTCTCATGCATTACTAACATCCTTATCTACTATAATCTCTCTCTCTCTCTCTCTCTCTCTCTCTCTCTCTCTCTCTCTCTCTCTCTCTCTCTCTCACACACACACACACACACACACACACACACATTTTTCAATATGCCCCCTTTCTATCAAACTCTCTCTTTCTATCTCACATGTCTTTCACCCTATTTACACTATTTCAAAATCTCCCTCTCTTCTCCCACCATATCATTCTCTCTATTTATATCTCTTTTCTAGAAAACTCTCCCTATTCTCTCATATGTCCCCCTTTAATTACTCTCACTTATTATAATTATTCTCCATTTTGATCTCATTCTCATTTCTCTCCCTCTTCCCCTTCTTTTCTTCCCCTCATCTAGACTTCTCTTATAATCTTGTCACCAAATCAATATTTTAATGTACCTCGTGTCTCTTAACCTATTCCCTTTCTCACTCTCACGATTCATAACAAGTTTTTTCAATTATAAGATCCAACCATCCTCCTCAATCTCTAGATCATGTTTCTCTTACAAGGATGGTTATATACAAGAATTCCCATTTATGAGTGAAAAAAAATGAAATGAATGAAGCTTGAAATGTGTTTATGAACTAAGTGTATACTTTAATCAATCAATAAATTTTCAAAACCAAAATGAGATTCAAATTGAATTCAAACAACAATTAAACTAATGGCATGAAATTGATACTATTTAAACCTTCAAAGAACATTTCTATCATGATATGGATGGCTTAAATATCATACATAATGAATGTTGCCTTTTTTTTTTGGTGTGTTATGTTTAAGGATTTAGTGTGTGGTATTTAATGATGGGTGCCAAGATGGGATAAATAATTGAAAGGAATGGGGAGAGTAATTCAATTGGTTGCAAGAATGTATGGGATGTAGGAATGACATGGATTTAGCCATTTTCTAATGACATAACTCAGGGAATATTTGTAACAAATAAAAAGATAATTTATTTATTTTTTGTTCCCTACAAAAAGTTCTACACATCTCATGTAGGAAGTTCAATTTTGCAATGTTTGAATAAAAACCTAACAAGCACATCTTGATGTAGTTCTTCAACTCATGGAATGATAGGAAAGTGAAGATCAATGGAATGACATTCAAAATAATAGAAGAGGTTATTGCTAGGGTTGGATGGTTTTTCGTGGGGGGCAAGAATTGGCACAAGTGAGCTAGAGCGAATAATGAAACTAGTCCGAGGAAGTTCTTTAAATTTAATGAGGAGTCATTTTGCATGTGTGGTGGGTTTTCTAGAGGTTATCTTTTAAAGTACTGGGATGTGATTTTCTATGCCATAATGAGGTATATTACCCTTGAAGATCAATTCTAGGTACTATATTACTACCATTTCCACATTCTCAACCATTATAGGAACCTGGATGAGATTTCTTTTTCATATCTTATTTTGAATTCCAAGCAAGATTGTGTTTATAAGGATAGTAAAAATAAAGAGGGAAGACCATTTTATCTCATTCTTTAGGGTTTCATGCAAAAAAAATTACAATTACCACCTTTCCATAAACCTATCACTTCTGGTCAACCCGCTAGCTATTTTCGCTCCTAAAAAGTCTATGAACCCTAGCCTTGGCTCAAGCCACAATTCTTTTTTAGAAAACTCCTTGTTCTCAAGTAAAAATAAGCCTCATTTAATTAGATATAGATAGGAGGAGGAGCAAGTAGAAGGCTCAAAGAAATAGTAAACAACTCCAATTGGTGAAATCCAATTCTACCCTAAATATGACTTTAGCTATGAGTCTACCGAGAGTGATAAAGGTACCACCAAGAGGATGAGGCCACACCAAAACATTGAAAAAAATATGTCTCCAGCCCACCTAGTCCCTCACACATCGTAGATACCCTTGAAGTTATCTCATCCCTGATTAAAATAGGGGGGAGGACATCACCTCCCCTATGAAAGGCACTCCCAAAGGTGGGGGTAGGAAGGAAAGCATAGCAATGGCTAGAGCCAAAGCAAGGCTCGACTAGATAGGCTGGAGCATTCAATGAGGGAGATGATAGACAATCACATCGACATCTACTAGAAAATTAACACCCTTTCTGATTTCTCTATGAATGTCATGAATTCAACTACCGCTACTCTTTACTTCCTATAGGTGAATAATGATATGAAGGATTTCGGAAAGGTGAGTGAAATTACCCACTCCACTTATGGCTTCTTGGTGGAGGATTGGCTGAATAACAAACCTATCAAAGAGAAGGGGTGGATATAAATCCAGATGACACTAAGGAGAAGAAGAATGAGGAACTAGAAGAGAATGAGGGAAGCTATCACTACTTATGTTTTTCTATTTTATTTTAATATTTTTGAGTGCTCTAAACTTGGTGCCTTACATGGTTTTATTATATATGTATATATTCAAGTACTAAACTGATAGCAACAATATATCCCCTTGCTACTAGTACATTTTTAAGTTTTTTTTGCTGATTGGTGGCAAGACTGATGGTAATGATTTCTCTATTTTGGAACTTGTCTTTTTTTTTTTTTGAAGTATAAAATTGGTATCGGTTAAATAATTAGGAGGTAACCTCTGACTAGTCCTTCAGCCTTTTTGTACTTTGGGTTTGGCCCCCTATTCTCTTGGCTACTATCTAATACTTCAAAAACAATTTATCATACTCTATTCAAGGTCTTACTACCTTTAAATTTATTTAGGCTGAATTTAAAAGTATTAATCACATTATGAAACCTAAGAAAATCAAGTGAGTTATAATGTTATAGTTATCAAAAGACAAAGCTAAAGATTATGTTTCATTTCAAAGTAAATACTATTGCAATCACTTAGTTTTATTTTAATTAATTAATTCAACTAATAAAAGTGAGAATTAATATTTTTAGAAAAAAATTGTATAGTTTGGGATTCAAGTGGAGGGTTGAGATTTATTGTTGAGGGTGAAAGTACAGATCTATGTTACCTTTGGCACTAACTTTTAGGTTTTGATGGGATTGGATCCAGCCAAATGCCTCCTGAGGGGACTAAATCAAGCTAGAACCACATGGCATTGACTATACACTAAGTGGGGTGGAAAATTGCACATGGGTCTGGCCGAGAGCGATCTAGCTAGACCTGCCTTCCAGCCAGAAATGCGTAAATTATACAACTCATGAAAAGACAAATCTACTTGTCATTTTCATCATACAAGCTTATGGGAGCTATGGAGCAAGAAGAGATATAGGAGATATTCAGCCAAATTAGGCATGTCAGCAATTCCCCCTAATTTTTTAATATATTTTAAGTTTTATTTTATGTTTTCTTAGGTAGAAATATGGTTTTTAATGTGTCTTTTTAATGTAGATTATTTTAAAGAGTTCAATTTTTTTAATATGATTATACATTTATATTTTTATGTACTCTAATATTAGATGAAGTTTAGAAAATGTATTGAAATTTAGTAAAATGTAGAAATTATTAGAGAAATTGTAAAATATTATTTATAGAAAATAGTAGAAAATTATATAGAAAATTTAGATTCAATTAGTTTATAACACTTAGAAAATTTTCAAATATTGTTAAAATATTAAAAAATTTAGAAAATAATAGAACTTTTTGAAAATATTAGAAAATTTAAGAAATACTACAACAATTAGAAACTTTTAAAACTTTAGAAAAAAAAAGAAAATTTTTATTAAATATATAGAAAATTAGTTAGATGTAAATTAGACAATGTAAATTTTTAATTTTTTTTTTAAATTACAAATCATTAGCAATTGTTATAAAGGTAAAGGTTTAGAAATGACTATAAACTAGTAACTAAAACCATCAAATTGAACTAAATTAGACTTTACCACTTACCATGAACACAAATAAATTCTAATTGAAACCTTAATATTGAACCTTAAGTAGGAGCAAACCATAACATTAAATGTAATTTAATCAAAACATTACACCTAACCAAATTTGAACTAAAATGCTCACATTGAGTCAAATTAGACTCTAACTCCTATAGTGAACTTTAAATCCAAATATGTTGACCTAAACTACTCTCTAAACCCTAAATTTCTCTCTAAACCCCAAACCGCTCTCTAACCATGGGTATGTGTAGGATCAGGGTGTGCCAAAAAGTCGCAATCCAAAAAATCTATATTTCTGAAATATCTCAAACCATTTCAAAATCTATTCCAACTTTTTTCCACCCACCCTGATACTAAATGAAAACAATTAATATCTTTATAAAGTCTACTATACCTTTTGATACCAAACTTGTATGGTCAACTTTAAAAACATCCTAAAAATGTGCTTTTGGCCTACTTTTATGTGATTCTTACTTCAAACATGTAGCTAACAACTTTTTCTTCCCCAAAATTGGATGAAATGAAAAGGGTTTCTTTATAATGTTCTTATATTTCCATAAATGTAAGGTTTCTCAAATTATGAGTTTAATAAGTAATTGTTACATATTTTCTAATGAAGTTATGTATAAAGTGTTGACTAACATACTACTTGAAAAACAACTATAACTTTCAAATGGTACAACATTTTTTAAATCCAAAAGATGCATCACATTCTATGTTTCTTCTACTATAAGGAAAAAAATGAAAAATTGAATTTTGTAGAGTTTTGAATTAGTTAAGCTGGTCAGACACGAGAGCTTTTTTATTCCAAAAATACTAAAGTCAAAATTTTATTATTTATTATTTATTTAAAATAAAAATACCCAAAAATATGTGTCACATCCAGGCATGAGTCTACTACTTATATCTAGATTATTATTAAAAAATAATATCATTTGATTTTGATTAAGGTGGTCAGACATATGTCTACTTATTTTTGTTCTAAAATTTTGGTAATATTGCAATAAAATTCAAAATTTAGACCAATCAATTTTTATTTATTTTCAGATAAGTCCTAGTAGTTTTGAAACTAGATTCAAGTTCCTAGAGATTCTTTTCTCTTAACTTTTTGATATAAAGTTAATAAGTAGAAAATTGCATGTCAAGTTGACATAACCCTGATTTTCTAATTTTTATTGCCACTTAAGAGCATAGATTGGTTGACCATGATCCTGCACATACCCCCATATAATCTAAAAATCTCTCTCTCTCTCTCTCTAAACTACTCTCTAAACCCCATAATCCGTAACATAACTTCATCACACCAATTCCTAAACCCCATCTCTCTAAACCCTAAACCACTTTCTAACCCCTAAACCCCATCTCTATAAATACTAAATCACTCTCTAACTCCTAAACCCCATCTTTTTAAACCTTAAACCTCTCTCTAACTCCAAAATCCCATCTCTCTAAACCCTAAACCACTCTCTGACCCCTAAACCCCATCCTTCTAAACCCTAAACTACTCTCTAACCCCTAAACCCCATCTCTCTAAATACTAAATTTATCTGTAACTCCTAAACCCCATATTTGTAGACCCTAAGCCACTTTGTAACTCCTAAACCCCATCTCCCTAACCTAACTTCATCTCTCCCACCTCATCTCTCTCTCTCTCTCTCTCTCTCTCTCTCACTCTCTCTCTCTCATAACATAATCTATCCTGACCCTAACCCATAATCCCTAACATAACTTCATGTCTACCCTCTATCTCTCTGTAACTCCTAAACCCCATCTTTGTAAACCCTAAACCACTATCTAACATGTAAACCCCATCTCTCTAAACCCTACACTACTCTCTAACCCCATTTTATCCCTAGGTCAATACACCAAGTTGTGGTACCAAAAGGGAAGTATAAGTGGACACCTTTTTCATGAACTCAGCAATTTTTGAACTTCAATAAGAATTTGAAGATAGTTATGCTCAAAATTTTAAAATATGTCAAAAACAAAAGTTGTTGTCCTTTGAATCTAGTTTCTAAACTACTAATTTTTTTTCAAAATGGTTTAGTTTTAGGTCCTCCAAAAAGGGGGCCACAAAAAGTGGTACTATTTATTCCAAAAAAATATAACATAGTAAAAAGTGTGGCCCTCATTAAATTTTAACTTTTTTTTTGAAATTCTTTAATCGCTCTAGTCAAAAGTTACTTAACACTATGTAGTTTATCCCAAATTTTTCAAGTAATTTTATAATGTGTTTTTTTTTTAATGAATTTTTCAACTAGACACATCCCAAAAATGTGAAATATCCATGTGCTCCCCTTATAAATAATTGAAAACTAATCTAAAATCAAATCTTTTTTTTCAAAGTGTGTAGAATGGAGTCTAGTTTCTAAAAAACTAAGTTTTTACAAAATTTGATGAATGAGCTAAAATCTACAGCCCAATTAGTACATGGTGGTTATTGACAAAAAATTGACATACATTCAAAAGAAATTATAGATGAAAGGCTTGAAATAGTTCAAATTAAAAATAAATTATATGGTTATATAGCTAACACAGAGACGTACAGTGTCATGTAACCTAATTTTATCGATGCTTAACCATGAGGAAACTTGAAGGACAACACACAAGAAAAATCAATCATTTTTTGTATGTTTGCAAAAAAACATGTCTCAAACTAGTTTAAAAACTCCAAACCTTTGGGTTGGATCCCCAAGGCAAAACCAAACCTTAGGCTTGGTAGAATGTAAAGCTTTAAGTAGTGCATGCAAACTATAGCGTGCACACGCTATTTAAAGCCTTTTAAATTTAGTTCTAAATAGCATATATGCACTTTATGAAAAAAAAAAATATTTTGAACAGTACGTATGTGCTATAGTGCATACACACTATTTAAATTTAATTCTTAATAGTGCATACGTGCTTTATAATTTTTTTTTTGAAAAGTGCATACACACTAGAATGTGTACACACTATAGCATGTACAAACTATGGTTTGGGTGCACACTGTAGCACACACATGCTATGGCTTGGGATACTCAAGCCATAGCGTGTGTGCATACTATAGTGCATACGCTCTTTTGAAAACTAGAAAAGAAAAAAAAGGTGTCATCTTTTTGGCACCACAACTTGGTGCACTTATCCCCCTAACAGAACTCCATATCCCCCATCTCATCTATCTCTCTCTCTCTCTCTCTCTCTCTCTCTCTCTCTCTCTCTCTCTCTCTCTCTCTCTCTCTCTCTCTCTCTTACATAACTTTATATATCTCTCTCTCTCATAACCTCATCTATCCCAACCCTAACCCATAATCCCTAGCATAACTGCATATCTCCCCTCTATCTCTCTATATCTCCTAAACCCCATCTTTGTAAACCCTAAACCACCATCTAACTCATAAACCCCCTCTCTCTAAATCCTACAATACTCTCTAACCCCATTTTATCCGTAATGTAACTTCATCTTTTCCATCTCATCTATCTATCTCTCTTACATAACTTCATATATCTCTCTCTCGTATTACCTCATCTATCCCAACCCTAACCCATAATTCTTAACATAACTTCATCTCTCCCCTCTATCTCTCTCTAACTCCTAAACCCCATCTTTATAAACCCTAAACCACTATCTAACTCATAAACCCCATACCCTACACTGCTCTCTAACCCCATTTTATCTTTAATGTAACTTGCTTTCTCTCTCTCTCTCTCTCAACCTCATCTATCAAAACCCAAACCCATAATCCCTAATATAACTTCATCTATCCCCTCTATCTCTCTAACTCCTAAACCCCATCACTCTAAACCATAAACCAGTCTCTAACTCCTAAACTCCATCACTCTAAACTCTGAAGCACTCACTAAATCTTAAACCCAATCTTTACAAACCCTAACTTAATATACATCTCTCTATCACAACCTAATCTATCCCAACCCTAAATTGTGATCTAACTCCTAAATCTCTTCTCTTTAAGCCCTAAACTACTCTCTAATTCCTAAACCCCATCTCTCTAAACCCTAAATTGCTCTCGAACCCCATAATCCCTAGAAACTTGTTATCTAAATTTGATTTGTACCTATTAATAAAAAAAAAAATGCTTTAGTTAACATTTATTTATATGTTGTACAATAGGTTTGTTTAGAAAGAATCATTTAGTGTGTTTTTATTCAATTAGTTTATATAGTAATCTGTGTATATATATGTATATGTATGCATGTGCAGATCTCTATTATCATCTATCTAGTTTTGTGTTTTTATATCTTTCATCATTATGGCATTGGGGGGTAATGATTCTAGAGAGGCCAGTGTACATGGTTGTCCTTGTAGTGGTTCATCCCATAGATTGACTACTAGTACCCAAGATAGGAGACATTATTCAATGATACTATCTAGTGCTTACAGAGCACACTTGACACTATTGATCAGAGTTTATAGGCTTCACTTGTCCTATAGCAGAGGGATAAGGTTTAACATGATGTGTAATACCAAGGGTTTTAACCCTTATTATAGTGTTATTTTGGACACTTTTTATAATGCTCTATCCCATTCTATTAGTAGTGGTTTGTGATGGAGGGAGATAGATGGGATAGTCTCAGTAGAGAGTGTGAAGAACATGTTCCCACATTATCAACCTTTGAGAAAGGTCAAAGGGTATTGTGCTATGAGGTGTATTAATCCATTGGTGGAACCTTTCATGTGTCCTTTTTGGTTGGCCGCACATCACACGTGGCCCCAAAAGGATGAGTTCCCCTTATATTTCTGCAAACAATTATTTGTAGAATTTCATCTTCATTGAGAGGTTGATTACATTGATATCCCTCGGCATGCTGGGCAGGGTTAGGGAAGGTTCTCAGATAAACTTAGACACCCAACTACTCCTACACTTGTTAATAAATGGGCATTGATTGGTCCAACCTTTTGGTGATACCAAAACATTTGGAGTTAGCTATAACTAGAGATAGAGTGGAAGATGATACATGTAGAGATGTGTATGAGAGTTTTGCCACTATTTCTACCTAGGTGCATGAGATCTCTTCTGACTGAGTGCATAGATACATGACACGGTCATAGTCTACATCTACAAGTGGTCACACTGCTGCATGATTTTCAAGTGATGATATGTATCATGAGGTTGACATCCCATCTCCAATAGATGTCTCCGTGGAGTCTAGTCAACTACTTGAGGGCTATGAGTACATGTTTGTCCACTGATCTACTTTCACTCTATCAAGCTATACAATTGTTGACCTAATAGCCACTTAGTGTGGTTCCATCATATGTGACTAGTATCATCAGAGGTACGTCAGAAGCATAGGGTGGTCAAGGTCAGGAGGACATATATGTTGCAGCTACAGCCCCACCACAAACCATAATTGAGGAGGATGCAACTCCCCTACCAAGGTAGGTTCTCACCCACCACGATATTTTTTGTTCACAGATATGCTCATGGACCCCACACTTGACATTAGAGATGTGACCTCTAGTGACACAAACTTGAGTGAGATAGGTAGGCATATATTTTCCATGATGATGGCATACATGGACTTGCAAACACCTATGCATCCTGTGTAGTAGGAGACACAAGTAAAACTTTACAAACATGTCAATTTAATTGGGCCTACAAATCTTATATTTAAAACTTTAGTAAAGTATAACTTGTCACATATTTGTTTCTTCTATTACATACAGACTGCATTTATAGCTTGTGAGGGTGGAGATGGATAGTCAACTGTCAACCCTAGTCATCCTAGGTCACAGATAAATTTAATTGTACTTATTTTATGATTTATATTGAATTTATACACTTGCTCATGATACATTTATTTTTATATTGGACACAAGGTTCACAATCTTGTCTCGGTTGATCACATTGTGGATTGTGACATGATCATGTTTGATATTCATATATGTCATATCCAAGATGTTTGATATTGATTTATAGTGATATCATTTCTAGATTTACAACTATGGGACATTTTACATTTACAACACACTCATATTTTTCATATTTCATATTAGCATGAGTTATCTGACCATTTGTATTTATAGTAGGTATATATGATATTTTGATGAGTTATGTGACCATTTACATTTATAGTTGACATATTTTATATTTTCATGAGTTATGTGTATGTTTAAATTTATAGTTGACATATATGATTTTTTCATGAGTTATGTGACCATGTTTATATGTAGATGATGTTAGTCTTAGATTGGTTTTGGCAATTGAGTGTCAACATACTAAATAAATTTCTAAGTTGATGCCAAGTATAATATAGATGTTGAGCTATAGTATGTGCTAAGCCAAAAATTCAACAGGTGCTGAGTTATTCAAATGCCAAGTAGATAGATAGTATCGAGTAAGTTTCAAGTGCTAAGTGACAATTGATGTTGAGCCAGTATATGTGCTGAGTAAACTATAGGAGTCAAGCAAGATAGAATTCCTTTAGAAGCTAAGAAAGACAAAACTCCTTTAGAAGCCAAGCAAGAAAAAAATTCCTATATGTACTAAGCATCAGCAATCAGTAAGTTTCGAGTAACACAAAATTAGTGTGAGAGTTTGTGCTCTCAAAAACTCAGATGTAAACCATTTTTGAGCTGACTCAAGATGAATCTTTGAGGATCTTAAAGATAAGATCAAATATTTTGAATTCCCTATGAAATCAATATGCAACCAATCAAAAAAATGGAAGGAATTCAACGATAAATATGGATGAATCTCAATCATAGATTCATACATAACCCTATGTCATGGAACCTTTTTAAGGAGGTTGAGACCCCATAATTTAGTAGAGTGAGAGAGATGTATGGATGGTATGGGAATGCAAGGAGAGAATGCTAGCGAAGTATAAAGGGGTGTGAAGACTTAGAGGAAGAACAACATTATAGAATCAAGTTGATCAGAATAGAGTATCAACATTTCAAATTGAGTTATATTAGATTAAGGAGGATAAGATTAGATTGAATAGAACAAGGATCTAAAATCAGCAATTGAAAATTTTAAGTTTTTAGGCCAACATATTCTACTATACTTTCTAGCCATTGTATTAGGAGAATGGAAATCCAATGATGATAGGTTGGTCTAACAACCATATTGTAAATCCTTTAACAGGGTGACATTCTAAGTGAATGTTTGTAAATCCTTTAGATAGGTCACCATTAATAGGGTGTTAGAGCCTTTAACAAGGCAGGCCTCTCACAAGGTAGAGCATTGATGATGATCAAACTTTGTAACCTTGACAAGTTACATATTGCTATAGTGATAAGTTGTGGGTGTCATCCCCACCCCAGTTTTACCTTCTCATTTTGGAGGGTTTCTAGGTGATCAAATCTTGTGTTATCTATTTTCATGCATTTCTTTACTTTCATGATAATTAGATATGTTACATGCATGTGATGATTCTAGTTTAAAAGCTTTAGAGTGTAAAGTTTATTACTTATGATTCACCCCCCCTCCTCTAAGAAGTTAATCTTCCAACTTGTAAATTGTAGCAATTGGTATCAGAGATAGGTTCTTATAAGCAGAAGCCTTAAAAAATGAATAAAAGATTCAAGAAAGGAAGTCTACAAACTTGGGAAGATCATAGAAAAGTAGGAGATTGAGATACATCTCATTCTACATTCTCTAGAAGAAGCTAGGGAAGAATTGAGGAAATCTCTAAAGAGAAGAAGAGAAATTTCCATAGATAAGAATGATACACATTACAAGGAGATTGAGACCTCAAAAGTGTTTGAAAATAGATATTCCAAGGATTTTGATGCAGCAATAGTAGACCTAATGGAAAAGAATAGAGCTCAAGTAGAAGAGATCAAAACTCTCAAGATTGAACATGAATCACAAGCCATGATGCTTTGTGAAGTGACTGAACAAAAGAAAAGAGCCATTGAAGATAAGGCTATGATAGAAGATGAAAAGAGAAACCTTGCCAACATATTGGAGGAAAAGTCAATTGAGCTTGCAAGAATTTGCAACATGCAGCTAGGCACCCTAAGTCAGATGATGAATGCCCATCATGAGTTGAATATTACGGACATTGAGATCTCCACACTAAAGATGAAAAATGAACAATTGCAAAATGACTTGAGAAGAGAAAAGGAAGTTGTAGAGAGCTTCAAAAAACCTAATGAATTTATCAAGTACTTTGAACAACTACTAAAATCACTAAGATCTAGTAATGATACTACAAGACTAGGATACACCAATACTAAAAAAGAAGAGTCATCCAAGACTATAGAAGAAAGAAGTGACAAAGGTAAGAAAACTAAACCCACTTGTCATTTTTGTGGTAAAAAGGGACATACATCTAATGTGTACAGGAGCAAGAACACTAATCAACATGAAAACCCTAAGAATATGGGTCATTGTCACAAGTGCAATAAGCAAGGTCATCAAGCACATGACTATAGGACTAGAACCATCAGAACACCAAGATTTGAAGGTCATTACTACAATTGCAAGGAGTATGGACATAAATCTCTTTACTGAAGATCAAAGCCTTTGTGAACACCTAACTAACCAACAAGGTCAAATAATCATGAACATTATTACAATTGGGACTAAAATACTAGGCACAACTATCACTACTATTTAGAGTATGGACACATCCCTAAAAATTGTATAAGAACACATTTTAAACGAAGCTATAGTAGATGGTTGGGCCAAATTAAATGCTTTAGTTGTTTGAAGACCAGTCACATCAGCAAGAATTTCCCAAAAAGGTCAAGGGCACTCAACTCAAAGTTCAACAAAAGAAAAGGAAAAGTTGATGTTGAACACATTAGAGAAGATATGAATAACACATGGAAAAGAAAAGATGGAGGTAACACATCCAATGAAGGGATCACTTCACCAAAAAATTCAAGTGGTCACACTTCATCCAACTAAGAAAAAGAAGGTATGTGGAACCAATATACAAAGCTTTATCATACATCAGTTCCAAGAAAAGTACTAAAAAGGATAGATTAGCATGAATAGAGATGAAAAGTTAAACCTTCAAGTTTTCATAAGTGTTTTCGAGTAAGAAAAGTTTTTCTCACATGCTGAGTTGTCTACCAAAGTTAGTAGAAGCTGAGTTAGCAATAGATGCTAAGTGAAGGGAAATTTGTATTGAAGCCAAGTGAGTAAAACTTTAGTGCATTCTGAGTGTTGGAAAGACAATGGAAGCCAAGTAAAGTAGAACTACTTAAGAAGCTGAGTGGACAATTGTACAAGCACTAACCATTTAATTCTAGGTATTGAAGAGTATTAGTTTAATTTTTGGACCATTTTTCATTATTGCAAGCAAAAAAAAAGAACAAGAAAAGAATATAATGATTTCCAAGTAGAGTTTCAAGCATTTGAGTAGATTTCAAAAAAGATTTAGCATAGTTTCTTCAAATTCAAGGTATTTACACTTGTGTTGAGCTACGCAGTTTTAAAATTTCTTTGTGTTAAAACCCTAGATTACACAAATTGCCTCTAGCTCTAGAAAACCCCATGAAAAGAGCCACTTGAAATCCATTTAGTATCAAATGAACTCAAACATCCTAATTTTTGACCTATTCCCAAAGTCATGTATAAAAATGACCCTACTAGAGCCCTATCTACTATACCCCCTATAGTAATAATGGTACAAGATGTTAGGAGATGTTACAATTGAAAAATAGGTGTTATTGGAGACATGGAAATCAAGGATGCATACAATAAATTGTGTGAAATGGGGTCTTGAAAGAAGAGTTCCAAATCATTGAAAAGAAGAGCTTAACTCATGCCCTAGATTTTTCAATAGTGTTTAAGACCAAATGGATCAAAATTATGTTACATAGGATACATGATGGTAGCTTATGGTTGGATGATGGACCAGTCAAAATCTGAAAAATAATTATTCATAGGGTGACTAGGTATCCAACCCTAGAATAGCCCAAACCACTGAGGAGCTAAGTGGAACAAGAGAGGCATGACCATTGATACCATTAAGGAACCTCTTGTTGATTTTGTAGTCAGAGTCATATCCCAAATATTTTACCAATCAAGCCGACTCAACAGTGTTCCTTGTATTGAAGTGGACATTGGCTACAAACTTGTTAAAAAGGAATAGCTAAACTACAACTACAATAGATTATGGAAAATTTGGGAGCCATAAGAAGGTCCAAAGGAGGTCAATGTAAATTTGGAGCAATTTTGACATGTTTGTTCTTGTATGTAGAAAATGAATTTCCTTATTTTAGAAAGGTAAGCTAGAAGATAAATAGGTCTATAGTAGTCTAGATGAATGATTACATAGAACAAATGGGGGCAAATTTTGAGACTATTATGACCAACTACTTTGAAGATTTCAAAAAATTAATGAAACAGAGATTAAGGATACCTATTTCATTAGTTGAGTAGCACATAAATGATATATGTTGCTTAGTAGATATTGATTTCACATACATTCAAGAAATAGTACCAAGGGTAAGATGGCTAAGGCCACTTGTTTATGGGATCAATATTGATGAGGCATCTGTAGCAATAACAACACTACTAGCATAGGATATTGATAAAAGTGTCCAACCCTTTGGCACTTATGACGTTGTAAGATCCAAAGTGGATATGGAATTGAAAATTGCTTCAACACTGAAGAAAAAGGATAAATTAGTGAAGAAGCTTAAGGCCAAATTTGGAGAAGGGGCTATAGGAGTAGAGGAAAGAGAAGATGATGAAGAATAAGAAGCAGAATAGGGCCAAGATCCACAAGCAATAACTCAAGGCATGGGTGAAGATGTTGAAGAACAAGAAGGTGCAAAGGAAGAAGATGAAGCACCTAAGGTAGAGCCTAAGAAGAGGAAAGCACATAAACAACTTGTTACTCAGCCTAAAGGCAAGAAGAAAGCTAAGCCTACCCTAACAAAACCTACCACTAGGGTAGATACAAGGGCTACAAAAAAGGGGGCCAAGGAGCAAGAAAAGAAGAAAGCCACAGAGTGGGGATGACCAGTAGAGAAGAAGCAAAGAAGAAAGTATGTGGCACCTCCTAAATTAGATGAGGAGAGGATAGAGTCTTATGAAAATGGACAATTTAGAGTGGTAAGTCATACCACTAAGTCTAATCTAGAGAATATATGTGACAATATAAGAGATAATGCAAATTTGTCTGGATTGAAAAGTATTGATTTTAACAAGTCGACTAGAGAAGAATAGAACATAGTGGAAGAATCAACATACACTATGATGGTCAAGTTCAAGAATACTCCACTTTAACTTGACAATACAATGCCTAAGGCATTATATTCAATAATAGATAATAAATGGCATTATTGCCTAAATATTTAGAAGGAAACAAGAAACTTACAAAAGGGAAAATAAGTAAGGAAAATAAGAAGCATGGAAGCAAATTTGCACCCAAGTATAGAGCCTTCATCATATTATAGAATAAAATTAAGGATGTTGTGAAGAAGTCTAGTCTAATGTGGTAAGTAATCTATGGCCTCACAACTATAAAGGAAGGACAAGAAGATCCCTTCGAGGGAAGAAAAAATGATAAAGAGGAAGAGGAAAATGATAAGGAAGAAGGAGAAAAAGATAAGGAAGATGTTACAGTGGAGAAGGACACAAAAAAGGTTGATATGGAAACTACTAAAGATCAGCAATAGGAATAGAGTGTGCAATACACACAACTACCACCACCAAGCCCTCCACATGTGACTCCCACACCTACATATTTCATTACAGTTCAAGATGTTCTTGATACTTTTGGTTAGAATATCAAACCACTAACTACATAGGACCTTAAAAAGATCCTTCACCAGACTACTTTATAATCACAACTATGTACCAATCTAGTTTTGGTGAGTGTGGAAGAACTACAAAAAGTTGTGGCTGATATCACAAAGGAGAAGGTGAATCCATAAGAACCACCTTCACATATCCAAATAGATACAAGTGGACAACCCCAAGAGCAAGAAGCACAAGACATACTAGCTAGGGTTGATTCCATAGTTAAAGTCACAACATCTACCAAGGAACAAGTAAAAGATCAAACTAAATAGAATGATACCTCTGGTCCTATTGCACAAGAATAAGGTGTACCACCTTAGATCACAATAATTGATCAAGGTAGAAAAGAAGAGGAGGAGATCCCTAAGGAGAAAAACGAGAGGCAATACAAACACTAATGAAATTGCATACAATAGGGACCCCTATAGCAACAACACAACAATTGAGCACTAAAGCAATACCACTTTAATTTTCAGCACTAGGTTCAAGCTCTACAAGAGTTGCAAGAGTGATTCACTAAAGAGACCCTGCACTAGATGAGGACATAGTCATTCCAAAATAGGACTATGAAAATATGAACATAGACCAAATAAATGAAGTACAAGAGGCACTTGAGAGGAAGAAAAAGAAAGAGATAGTCAAAAATGAGTATAAACAAAGGTAATATTTTATTTAAATTAAAGACATCATTTTAGGTGCATTTAGCTTGAAAGTACCCAATGAAACCAAGCCCATAATGGAGCAACTAGCCAATATAGTGGACTAGGTGCAAAATGAAGACCTAGACATGAATGCAAAATTTCTAGAATGGTCTAAAAGGAAGTTCCAAATGAAGGTGAATGACAGATTATCAAGAGAGATAGCACTATCTTAGGTGAAGCTAGAAAAGAAGGTAGAAAAGGTAAAAGTAGTACTTGAGAACATATTCTCATTGTACTCCAAACTCTATGATTCATCAATTTTCACACAAGAGACCAGCCAAAGGATGTTGAGCTTGGAGAGGAACCTAAAAATATCAAGCATGCAGCTACCCAAGGATCCAACTCAAAGTGAGCAGCATTTTGCTACTATGCTTCACACTCAAAAGGAACTAGTTGTGCTAACAATATATGAGACAAACATAAAAGCCAAATTTATTCAACTTCAATCTGCCATTACCTCACACATGGAAGTTTTGCAAAAGGACCTGGCCTATGGAAAGAATGTCCTTAAGAAAGATCTCAATCTTTCTATATTGGAAGGCCTAGTACATCTTGCAATAGAGATAACCATCTAGCTTGAAGCACTAGAAATTGCATTAGACAATTGGGATGCTACTCTAAAGATCATAATAGAGGTAAATAAATCTTTTTTTGCTAAGTATTCAATTAATGCATAGAACCATTTGACATAAGTGTCAAAAAGGGGGAGATAATATATGAGATACTCAAAGGGGAAGATATCCAAAGGGGGAAATAATAAATTAAGGAAGATAATAAAATTTTGAGTTTTGAGAAAATAAAACTAAGGGAGAGATAAGTAGATAGAGTCAAAATCTTGAAAAAACTACAAGGGAAGATGTGAAAAAGGGGGAGAAAAAATAGAGCAAATAGAATAGGGCAAACAAGGGAAGGAATGACAAGGCAGAGACGAAGAGTATCAGAATAATCAACATGAGACAAATCTAGCATAAGGAGTTTTGGATACAAAAATGGCACATCAACTCAGGGGGAGTCACAAGTTTTGAGGTATATAGTCTTCTACAAAATTTTGAACAAGTTTTTGAAATTTTGTACATATGTCGAACAAGATGTATATTACACTTGAAGAGGTTAGATTCATAATGTGTAGTTAAGTTTTTTTGACACTCATGCCAAAGGGGGAGATTATTGGTCTTAGATTGGTTTTGACAATTGAGTGTCAACACACTTAAGAGATTTCTAAGTTGAAGCCAAGTATAATACAGATGTCCAGCTACAATATGTGTTGATCTAGAAATTCAATAGGTGTTGAGTTATTCAGATGCTGAGCAGATAGATAGTGCCAAGAAAGTTTCAAGTGTCAAGTGAAAATTGATGCTGAGCTAGTATATGTGTCTAGTAAACTATAGGAGCTGAGCAAGATAGAATTCCTTTAGATGTTGAGCAAGATAGAATTCCTTTAGAAGTTGAGTAAGAAAAAATTCCTAAATGTGTCGAGCATCAACAATCAGCAAGTGTCAAGTAACATAGAATCAACATAAGAGTTTATGCTCTCACAAACTCAGATGTAAACTATTTTTGAGCTAACTCAAGATGAATCTCAAAGGATCTTAAAGATAAGATCAAATATCTTTAATATCCTATGAAATCAACATGCAACCAATCAAAAAAATGGAAGGATTGAGTGGGAAAGATGGATGAATCTCAATCATAGATTCATACCTAACCCTAAGTCATGAAACCTTTTTAAGGAGGTCAAGACCCCATAATTCATTAGAGTGAGAGAGATGTATGGATGGTATGGGAATGCAAGGAGAGAATGCTAGCAAAGTCTAAAGGGGTGTGAAGACTTAGAGGAAGAACAACATTGCAGAATCAAGTTGATCAGAACAAAGTATCAACATTTTGAATAGAGTTATATTAGATCAAGGAGAATCATATTAGATTGAATAGAACAAGGATCTAAAATCAGCAATTGAAGATTGTAAGTGTTCAGGTCAACACATTCTACTATACTTTCTAGCCATTGCATTAGGAGAATGAAATCCTATGATGATAGGTCGGTTTAATAGCCATATTGCAAATCCTTTAATAGGGTGACATTCTAAGTGAATGTTTGTAAATCCTTTAGACAGGTCACCATTAATAGCGTGTTAGAGCCTTTAACAAGGCAAACCTCTCACAAGGTAGACCATTGATGATTATCAAACTTTTTAACCTTGACAAGTTACATATTGCTATAGTGATAAGTTGTGGGTGTCATCCCCACCCTAGTTTTACCTTCTCATTTTGGAGCATTTCTAGTTGATCAAATTTTGTGTTATCTATTTTCATGCATGTCTTTACTTTCATGTTAATTAGATATGTTACATGCATGGGATGATTTGAGTTAAAAAGCATTAGAGTGTAAAGTTTATTACTTTTGATTCACCCCCCCCCCCTCAGAAGTAAATCTTCTCTCTTGTAAATTCCAACAGTTGATATATTTGATATTTATATTTATAGAATATGTTTTACGTAGATGTGTTAACATATTTTTGAAATATCTCCTACATTTTTATTTAGATAATTGTTTATTTGTAATAAATTTATGTCTTCTATAAATTAATGAAAATATGTGTTGCATAATTTTCTAGGTGTGTTGTAAAAGTGTACATAGCAAATGTACATATAATTTTAGAAATAAATACATTATTTTTTAGATAATTGTTAATGTGTAATAAATTTACATGTATAACTATTGAAAAACAATGAATGTATATATAAATTTGAAATATTTTTATGAATCATTAAATCTATCTAGATTAATTAGGAAGTTTTTGATACATATGGTCAGGATCTTTTTTATCTTTAATAATCTCCAACAACTTTTCATGGTCCTAATATGTAACCTCCACTGTGGTTTGCTACATCTTTTTTTCGGCATAATGTCAAACTAAATCTCTGTGGCTAAAATCAAGTGGTTGTAATGCAAAAAATTTTGGCTAGGCATGTGCTAAATAAATTGAACACCATTGTGGTCAATTTTTGTTTGCTAATAATAGGTTCCTACCAAATAAGATTTATGCTTCATTTAGTACTCTTAATAATATAAAAAAGAAATAATTATTTATAATTAATCTACCACTCTCTAATTACTTGTATACATATCATAAGAGGATAATCTATACCTTCTATAACAATTGAACAAGTTTGATAAGATTGGTTATCATCATCTGTACATGGTTCAATCAACTTGATTTTCACTTTTGTGCATCTAAGTAAATAATAATCCACACCTTCCACATTTTGAGGATCTACATTGATAGCAAAGACATCACTTGCAAATGTAGAAAATAATAGAAACTATAAATAAATAAATATGAAGAAAAATTAATATTAAAATGAAACATGTTTGTAGAAACTCGCCTAGAACAACTAAACTAGAAACATGTTCATAATCAGCTGAATACATAGGATTATGAATGTCTATGTCATTGTCATATTCTTCATAAGGGGTACTTCTAATTATGTTTTTCCATGTACATTCAAAGACATAGCCAATCATAATATTCTTGCATTGACCCATTGTGTTGTTTTCAATACAGACATCAAAAAAACATGATTTTTCTCTTACTTGAATTATTGGAGGTTTGTGTTGTCTAATAGTCATCAGTTGATCTATTCTTCTAATTCCAACAATGGGTTAACAATTGTAAGGATTTGATCGATCAATATATGTAACACATTAAATTTACAAGTATCTATGTCAATAATCAAAATATTAAACTAATCATGTGAAAGAAAAATGGAAATCTTACCTTTCACTTCCCAAATTATTTTTTATTATATGTTGTATCATGATGAGAAAAATGAGATTTGCGCCATTAAACAACTTAATTTTCTTTGTCTATCTTTACACCTATATAAGAAAGAAAATTGTAATAATTTTAATAAAATATAAAAGAATTATCTAGTAGATGGTCATATACATCAAATTTGATTAGTACATAACAATATTATAGCTAAAATTTCATGTTGGTGAAGTGCAGGCTTTATACATGCTCCTACTCCATCATGATCTCGTTTTTCATGACCACATTCAAAGAAGTTCCAAAGAAACTTAACATTTCATCTTGCATGTTATGTTGAAGGCTAATTGAATGCTTTTGTAGACCTAAATTGACCTAGGAAAAAATTTAAATAAATTTATGAGTAACCAAATCTATATATAATTAATTGTTCAGTTAATTAAATATGTGCATGAAATTTTAAAGTTTGACTTTGAAATACACTTAGCAGCACAACCATCAGACCAAATCCAATGTTCTAAAGAATTTATCCCATGATTTTCAAGATCATCAAAGAACATTCCAAAATAATGAGCTACATAGCTCCTATCATGAACCCTATCATCACTAAGATAAAAATAGACCTCTTTGATGATAATGTATTCATCTAGATCGATACTTTTTATCCCATCCACCTTAAATTGTGCATGCCTATAGGAAACTTGTACAAAAATTGTAATTTGATTTGAGTGATAATATTTAGCTTGAATTTTAGATTAAGGGAAAAATATATAGTTTTCAAAGAAGTCTACAATTGATAGAATACATCCTTGTGAAAAACAATTTTTTGAATCTCAAAATTGTTTGGCTTGCCATCTTGCACCATGACAATGCTGGATGTGTGGATAAATCATAGTTCTAAATTTATCCATAAACTCACCATATGGAAAATTGTTCTCCTTCAAAGCTAGTTTTTTTTATTCTTATCCATTCATTGTTCGATAAGTCTCATACCCAAATCTATTCCTTACAAGTAGTTTTGAAACATCAATATTGTCCATTCCATATGAAAGTTTTTGCAAATATCCATAATTTGTGCATGCATTTTTTATGCATTCTACATTGAATTCATCTAACACTTCAGTATTATCACATAACAAAGACTTGAAAAATTGTGTTGTGCTTCTAGGAATTATCACATCTAGCTTAAGTGTTACCATAGCTTTTCTAAAAGATTGCAAATAAAGATGAAACTCAACATGATTTTGACAAGAAGTTTTACATACCATATTTATGTGTATAAAACATGGGTGCAACCTCTAAAACATTCTTTGGAAAATTATCGTATTTGAAAATTCTTTTTTGAAAGCTTCAAATAATTCACTTTGTGTTGTGTCTACAAAGCGTTTTGGATGTGCTATTTTTATACCTGTCTCTTCATTTTTGATATATATAGTATCTCTTCTATTGGAAGAAATATATGACTGGTTGGTCCAATATTCAACAACTTATCTTCTAGCATCTTCGTATCTTCTATCCTTTTGAGGAAGTCAAAAAATATTAACCTAGTTCTTTTTGATATTCTCATCAGGAAAATTTCTCTTTTTATGTATCTTTGGACAATTTTTCTACATAGATTGAGCATTTCAAAAATTTCTCAAACTTTGGTTTTTTTGTGACAAGTCCTTTTTGTAATCATAATCATCAATGCTCATCATGCAACACTTAAATCAGCTGCTTGACTTTTGTTATCGATAGCATTTAATGCATCTCTCAAATTATGTACTATTGTTGCCTTCACATTATCTCTAGAGCTCTTCTTATTGTTCACACCTAACAATACTCTAGGACAAGACTCATTTCTCTTTTCCTAAATAATATGACGAATAATAATGCCTTACTAATCGGATATTTATTTTTAGATATGGCTTACTTGTACTTTCAGGCATCATGTGTTTAGATGATTCAATTTCTCTTAAAAGACATTCTTCATCCATCTCTATCAAATTTTTCAATTGTAAACCATATTTTCCAAATGTCCTACTACTTCTTGGAACTTCAACAAGATCTTCTTCAACTTCAATCAATGGGTCTTCAATTGGTGGCTCTATATTACGTTTTTTCAATCCTTTCTTCTAGTCATCTCTGACTTGATCATATCTTTTTTCTCCTTTTGCTTTATTCCACATTGCACAAAAACCTAAATAGAGAGCTTTATATCACCTGCATACAAAAGACTTCCAAATTCAATTACATAAGTTTTTGTAGATCATAGACAATTTAGAAAAAACTTTCGACATTAGAAGGTTATTATATTTTAAAATTCGTAACACTACAAAATCTTAAGACAAGTATTTGCATTAAATCATTGCTAAAAAATTTAGATTAAATGATTTATTAAATATATTAAATAAATTAAGTAATTTAACTATTTAATAAATTTAATAGTTTTCATAATATTTTAAAACACCTAAATTCATTCTAATAATTTATTTAAACAAATTAATTAATCAATTTTAAATAAACAATAAATTTAATTAATCAATTTCAACACAAAAATAACTTTAAAATTCTAATTTCTAAATATTTCTTCAATAAAACTTCATTTAAAACTTTACTTTTTTCGTATTAGAAATGCAATTATGAATTAAATATAATAATCAAAAAATAAAACTTTAACATAAAAAACCTATTTTATTGAATTAAATACAACAATTTTAAAATAAAACTTTACCTTTAAAACCAAAAAACATATTTTATTGAATTTAATATAACTAGCTTAGATATATTTATACATCTATCTAAAACACGCCGAGAGATATCAATCTCAAGTGCCTATTTCAATAAATAGTTATTGAGAATAGATAGGTGCCTCGAGATTGATATCTCTCAGCATGTTTTAGATAGATGTATAGAGATATCTAAGCTAGTAGCATCCGTAGCGCAACATGTAAAATTGAAATTTATTAAATTTTTAATTAGAAATATTATTTTTAAAGCATGACACTTATCATATCCATTATGTTTTATAGATATCAAAATATAGTATATACAATGAATACAATTAATCTCTTTCTAGAGATTTGAGTCATTCCTCCTCTGCTTTCCTTTTCAGAACTTGCTTCCCTATCTTCTTCTTTTCATAACGATCATAAGAAAATGGTGGTGAAATTTGAAGTCCATCCAAAGACTTAACTCATGATATAACAACAAATGTTAGTCTTGTCTTTTCTCTTTGTCCAATGTCAACTATTGCCTTAGAAAGTGTTAATCCCTGTGATTTATGGATAGTTAATGCCCAAGCCAAATTTAAGGGAAATTGACATGTGTGATCTCTTTGTATTGGAGAAATGGGAATTAATTTTGGAGCTCCGTCTTCAAATGGCATTCTAAAGTAATAATCAAATTCGACCATAACATATGTTGGTGGATCTAGTGGGGCATTTCTAGGTTTGTATATGATATTTCAAATGTATCCTAGAGCTACATTAAAAAATCCTACTTCAATCCATAAATTAGATGCTAACATGACCCTTGCATCCTTAGCAAGTAATAATTCAATATCTAGTTCATCATTTTGATCTCCCCCTGGACTAGTACTTCCTTCTTTTGATGCAATACTATGAGCGACTAGTTTTTTTAGTGAATGTAATTTCTTTCTACTATGGTTATGAACATTATTGTTTGTTGTAAATAGATGAATATTATTATTAGATTCCTCTTTAAGATTTTGGGGCAATGAAACATCTGTCCTTCTTATTAATAATTTCCCATTATCTATAGTTGGAGTTGCATCTTGTATATTAGTGAGTAATTAGCCAAACCTTTGTTGGTCTTCATTTTCACCTTCTTGTCTGAACACTTTATCCAAAGTAACAAAAGTTTTAAACTCTTCCTGTAATAAATTTGCATGAACATTACTATCATAAGGTGGTTTATCAATAATATGAGGTATTTGTCCCAAATCTCCTACTTAAATAATCAATCTTCCTCCAAAATTCATGTTTGAACTTTTTGGAAAAGCTTGACGTGATCTTGAATCTATATTTTGTAACAAATTTTGACCAATAAAACTCATTTCATCGATTAATATGTACCTAATATGTTGAATTTATTCTTGTAATGTTGTGAGCCTTGTGCCTTGTGAGTTAGAAAAATCTATAAGAGGGATTCCTAGAGTTGAAATGAATTGTTGATGCGCCAATGTTAAAAGCTGCAATTCTAGTTGGTGCTAATAATAATAGGGGAGAATTTTGTGGTGTTGATGCATCGTAAAGAGCTTGATGAATGGCTTGAATTAGATATGATTTCCTTGTTCTAGCTGTTCCTTGAATTATCATACATAATGGCATGACATGATCACCTTGATTATAATGTGTCATAATAATATCAAGTGCTTTCTTTTGCTTAGCACCTAAAGTTTCATATGATATACTCATCATCATATCTTCAGGTATAAGTAAATCAATTTTTTTCATAGAATTGATAAAATGTATTGCATTATTTGTGTATTCTTCTCCTTGATATTTTGCACTCCATGGATTTTATCTGTCGATATCTCTTCTTCCTAGCATATCTATTTCTGTTAGATTGATTTAGTTTTGATATTATCTCCCACCCATGCTCAATTATATTTTGATTATTTGGTAATTCATTTTCATCTTCAGAATCATCATGAGTTTCAACATTATTTTTAGATTCATTTTCAATAATCCACCTATCCACATGCCATGGATTATAATTAAGGGACTCCCAATTGGATACAATTGTTGTATCATCTACACCAATATCTCTTTGTATATTACAAAATGGCTTGTATAATAATAACTTTGCACAACAAAAATCAACCCATTTCTATGTGTTTCATGAAAAAATATTTGTAAATCTTGGAAACACTCTTACAATAGCTATCACTATCCTTGCTTGCCATTTATTATCTCATTTTCTTCTAGAGTTATAGGTCCAAGATCTAGCTTCATCTATTAGTGTGACACTTTCCATTGCATATGGTCTATCCATATATCCTTCAATGAAAATTTTGAGGTGAGCTTCATCATCATTTTCTTCATTCTTTATCACTAGCTTGAACAACTCTGTTGAAACATTTAATATAACAAATAATCTACTACTTTCTACTAATGGCAACTCTAATAACATATGACATGTTTCTTGTGCACCAATGTCTCTTTCAATCAGGGTTTCAATTAGTGGTCTCTTATATGCCTTTGATGTTGCTTCATCTAGATTTTCAATATTTTCAAGTCTTACCAACATTTGATGATATGTCTCAGAACTCTTTTTTACTCTTTCTACATACTTTTCAATATAATTCATTACAACATGTCTTGAAAGAACATGTTGCCAATCTACATTTTCTCTCCACAACTGAAGTATGGTATGATTATGTGTTGACTTGATCATCATTTCTATGTTAGGTGCTTCCTCTAACCATATGAATCCATGTACATGTGGTGATCCTCTATGTTTCCATTCATATCTTGACCAAAAATCTTTTACTTTCATTCCCTTTAGTAGTACTTCCTTTCAAAACATTGTATATCTTAGATGCATATAATATGCAACAATATGTGGGTAGTCAATAATATTTTTTCATCACTATTTTTTTGCTTCTTGTGAATTAGATGGTTTTTTTCCTGGCATTAATGCATGTAAGTCAGGCCAATACATATGTGTTATACTCAAAGTAAAGAAAATTGTTGGTGTTCCAATTTGATGCAAGAGATCATTTAATTCAGCTTGACACTTTTCCCAATAAGACCTTGTACCCCTTAGAGTTGTACCAAAACACCTCAATTGATCTGCTAGATGTGAGTGAGAGACATTTTCCATATGTTCTCATAACTCATTGATTTTGATTGGCATATCTTGCAAGCTCTTTTTGGAAAATACTATTTATGAATTAGGTGCATGATGTCACATCATAATATTCATTATATAATACCTAAATCATGGGTGTTGTTCAAAGAAATGATCTCTTTATTGAAGTAATTGCTTAACAAATTCATGAAGATAGACTCTTCTCAATGTTGGTTCGATCCAATTGTATCAACCATCTAGAAATAGTGTTGGAAAAGCCATATCAAATAATCCATCTGTGACATACTCATTCACTAGAGATGTTCCAATTCCTGGCCAATCAATTAGTGATCTAGGATCTACATTTGGGTTATTTATCTATGCATGAATTAGTTCCATCTCTCTTCATGCATTTGGTGGTTTAGAGGCCATTGATGTAGTATGATTGATAATATTTCCTTGATACATCTCCATTATTGGACCTGCAAATAAATATTCATTTGCATCCAAATCAAATTCCATATGAACTGAATTTAGTTGATCAAAGATCTTATCATCTGAATTGGATGTAAGCTCACTAAGTGCATTTTCATCAATTTGAACATCTCTATAGAACTTAACATGAGTTATATTAAATTGAAGTGCTCTGTAAACCATCTCTTTATTGACTGTAAAATTATAACTTGTTCCATGTTGATCCTTCTTGCGAACAATGATAATAGCTATATCTTTTATGTGATGTGGTAAGATTTTGGCTATTTCTCTTACTTCTTGGGGAAAACTTATGGTATACCCTTTATATTTAAATTGAGCTATAGTTGCGCGTGTAACTTGAAGAATGGGGTTGATACATGCTATCAACATTTCTTCTATTTGTGTTAGATTAAAAAGTTGTGATGGTTGTGGACTGGGATCCATGTTGTTTGATGCTGAAAATTGATGTTCATTCTTTTCTTGTCAACACCGATGACAAATAGAGCCTTCAGGGACCCATGCAACCTTCATTGAAAGATAACTTTCTTGACAAATGTAGCACATACTTGGCATAGAAATTTTATCTAGTCCATTTCAAAACATTATTTTTAACATCCTTGAGTCAATCCCATTATTTTGAATAGTATTGATTGTCCCCTTATCCATTCTATTTTGCATTCTTTTCAATTTTCTTTGTCTTCTTATTTGTGATGTGAACTCCTGTTGTAAATTATAATTGCCTAAATCAACATTCATTAGATCCTCTACTCGATCAGTTGGTGCTTGTAGAACACGATCTATTGTCATAGAATTCATCCCATCGGAGCTAAACCCACCATTTTCATGAGATTGAGTTTTTCCTTGATTTGATTCATGTTTACATAGTTTTATTTGATGTATTTCTCTTTCATTCAACTTTTCTAGGCTCATAGATCTTTTTGTTTGTCTTCTCACTAGATTTTGGTTATCTTGAGACGTTTTTGTATGATGTGCTCTCATCTTATCTACATGCTATCTCATTTCTTCTTCAATCTCTTCCACTGTCATAGTTGCCCTACACTTGACATGTCTTTCTCTATCAAGTTAGTTTCGATAATTTCTTTCTTCTTCTCTTTCTGCATTAGTCATTTGTTCACATCATTATCTCATATAATTTCGTGCATATTCTCTATCTTGTATTTATTGCTCATCATTTCTAGGACTTATAACTTCCTCTCTTTGAGCTTTATTCCTTTGTTCACATCATCATTTCATATAATTCCAATCATATTCTATTTGATACTGTGTTTGTTGCACTTCATTCTCAAAATTTAATCTTGGACGAGGCATTCTAGAAAATCTGAATGTGATAACATTAAAAGTAATAGGCTTTAAATTCATAATCTTTCACAAAAAAATAAAACATAATATATATAGAGCTATATATTATTAAAAATTATGAATGTAAAGATTAATATATTTCATAAATAAATATAATTATCTCATAGTATATTATAGATGAAACATATCTTTGTATTACAATTATAGACAATTAAAATAGAGATTAATATAAATCTTAATCTAAATCTATCATTATTTGAAAGATATAAATAAATTCACTATACACAAAACCCTAAAGTATACTCTAATTTTATTCTAAAATAGTAACATTAACACTAATTCAACTAAATCTTAAATAAAATAGTAATGTTAACACTAATTCAACTAAAACCTAAAGCCCAACTTAAATAAGCTATAGTTATATTTGGGGTGCTAATTTAACCTTACTCACCCATAACCCTAAACTAATTAAATACTAATCGTTCCTCAAAGAGTACTTGAAATTTTTTTCCTACTTCATCTAAATAGTTCTTCCAGTGAAATAGAATCATGTGTTTCCTCTTTTTGATTCACCTAAGTTAATCTTCTACTGAGATAGGATTCGTGTTGTAATATTTCCTCTGATGGCTTTCCCCATTTAGGTATAATGAGGCCTTTGGATATTTGGCACAAGAGGAGCATGGCTAGTGTTGAGTTAAACAATTATTAACTAATATGCATTTTTCCATGACTCAAATGCTGCTCAGTGCTAAACTGAGTAGTTGAGATGTAGTTGTTTTAAATGAGTAGATTTTTGAAACTAAAAAGGTCCAATTGCGATTCCAAAATTTAAAAAAGGAGTTTGAAGGCATTTGTGAAAAAAAATCATTGATTGGTCTAAATTCCCCTATGCTTAAAAAAGACTTATGCCTAAGGTTTGAATTATAGAGGTAAACAGAAAGTAGTAATTGAAGGAAGTTCTCCCATTCCCATTCATATTGTAGAACATTATTTGAATCGTATTGATAATAATGTGGGTTTTGCAAACATAAATCACATGATCTTTAGAGATGTTTAGAAGTAGATAAAATTTTTTGGTTGATCCTGTAGATAATGTTATGGTAGGTAATTGAGATAGTACTGATGAGAAAATTGTTTTGCTAGAAAGAACTCTCCGATTAGAAATTATACTAGAAATTAGTGGGAAAAATAAATTTCCCATGTAATTCTTTAGTATCGATCAATTTTATAATAGCAATTGGATTTGTCCCCTTAGCCACAAATCATATTGGTGGATGGTTGAGAAATTCCAATGAAAGCAAGCAATCATTATTTGAGAAGACAGATTTGATGTTGGTTCACCTCATGTATGTGTTGCTCACATGATTGTTATCTACATTCTCAATGTGTAATGCCTTAGATGAAAAGACTGGTGGTCCTATTTGTAGATCTTAATTTGTACCACCAAACTATCGGCAGTCAAACTATATTAAAAACAATAGAAGTTGTTTTGTATGTGCCATAGCCAATCAAAAGTATGTGTGTATCAGAATAGTGATTACCTATGAAATCTAAATGGTCTAAGAGAAATGAAGAATTTTTCTTACAAGCAGCTTTTTGATCCAAGCAGGGAAGAAGAATACAACTCATTGAATGAAAGTTGGTAATTGTACAGGATATAGAAGGTATATTTATATATTAATGTTACTTAGTTGGCTCTCAATTTTTCATATTAAAAACTTAACATTAACACGGTCACAACACTTCATTCCCCCATTCTGCCAATATAGGTTATGCCTCTCGGTGTAACAATTAAAAAAAAAACTATTACATTTCAAATAGGAAACCTATTTTATTTTTTAAACTTTATTGAATAAAACATTACCATTAAAATAAATAAAAAACAAATTTTATTGAATTAAATATAATAATTAAAAAAATAAAACATTACATTTCAAATAGAAAACCTCTTTTATTGTTTAAACTTTATTGAATTAAATTTAACAATTTAAAAAAAAAACTTTACCTTTAAAATAAAATAACCTATTTTATCGAATTAATAAAAAAATAAAATAATACATTTCAAACCCTATGTTATTGAATTAATAAAAAACAAAACATTACATTTAAAATACACTTACACATGTGACCTTGCAAGAGTGATTTTTGTGTCATCCTAATTTGGTCGGATCTAGTACAATAAGATTAGATCCCGCCAAAACTATCTAGGTGTCATCTGATGTGGCACTTTCTTTCATGTTTTTTTACAATTCTAAAGAACTTAACACTTTAGAGGCCAATTTCATCATCAGAATTAGGGTTTCAAAAAAAAAACACTAATAGATAGAGATTGTAGTCAGAATTATGTCAATATCTTTTTTATAGGTGACCCAACATCGATTACAATAATTGAAAAATAATAAAAGTAGGTATTTCAACATTGAAGATGATGCACATTCAAAAAAATAAAAAAATTAGTAAATGATAACAAAAAATTTAAAATGGTTAATTGTTCTAGAGGAGAGAGTCTTCTTCAATAATATATAACAATTGTAATTGTTAACATAGATTTACTAGGGAAAAGTTGGTGGGAATGAAAAACCATTAAATTATGGAAAAGTTCAACTTTAAATAGCTATAACAGACAAAATATACAATATTTTTGAAATTTTCCTTTTCATAGTTCTACGTACACATGTCAGCAACAACATAGTTCAAATTTAGATAAACATACATTTATTTGTAGTTACTATTGTGGTGGGAACTATAACCCCTAATTTGCTCAATTTTTAACACTATTTTAAAAACTCATTGAAAATTATAAAAACATACGATTTTTATTTTTTTCAAATTTTAAAAAATAACATACATAAACTCTATCCTTTTATACACATTTCATCAGTTTACACCAACTCAAAATTCAAAATAGGAATATGACTTTTAAATTGTTGAAGTTTAACATTTTTTTTAATGTTAACCTTTTCCTTTGTAAAAGGGAGACACATATTTGTACTTTTACCTTGAGGGAGGGCTAGGATTCAACATTGAGTGATCAATGTGATTTTCCCTCATTGGTCCATGTGACAACTTTTTGTGTACTTGTCCCCTTTAACATGAAGAGATTGATTCATTCCCTTTTAATAATTGATTTAGCCAAGTGTATTTCATATCTTGATTTAATTAAATAAGCTATACAATAAATGCTTGGTTCTGTATTTAATTGATTTGACTGATCCTTTGATTTGAATGTTTAATGATTTTGATGAATCTGAAGAACTATGACAGTTATAAAAATTGTAGGAAATAAAAAGACAATTTAATTTTTTTTGTTTCATCCAAAATTTTCTAAAAAAATAATAATATAATAACAATTTATAAGTTTCTATCTATTCAAGGTCTAACAACCATTAAATTTATTTAGGATGAGTTTATAAGTAATATTTATGTTATGAAACCTAACAAAATCAAGTGAATTATAATGTTATAGTTATCAAAAGATAAAGCTAAAGATTATGTTTTATTTAGAAGTAAATGTTATTACAATTATTTTTAAAATTATAAAATTAACCATTATGTATTTTCTTATTGACCAATTCTAAAAATAATAAGGAAAAAATTCCTTTTAAAAAGATAAAATATGTAACACTATAGTATGGAGAAAAAATAAAATTACTTAAATAGAATATCTTCTATGCATAATATAGTAGCTCATAAATTTTTAATTAATGTTTTTTTAAATTGTATCAATCTTTGGATTTCACCAAAATTTTGATCTCTTTTATCATAGTTAATCTAACATTTTATTACTATTTATTTACAACACGTCAAAAATTTATTTGAAATGGATATATTTTATGCAAAGAGTGTTGAGAATTGTATCTCAACCTTACAAGCTTTTTATCAAAAAACTCTAGAAAATTTTTAGAAAATTTTAGAATTTGTTTGTGGTAGTTTTCCACATGTTTATGACTTGGAAAAAGGTGTATGAGTTCTTAAAAATATGTCTAGTCTCTAGAACAATGTAAAAGGGCCATATTTTTAGAGTGTTAGCAACTCATTATATGACTTTTATGGGGGTCTAAACTTGACAAAATTATGGATGGAAATGGTATTCTTGGAGTTACAAATTATAAGTTGGTAACATGTGGAATGGTTGTTTTTCCCATGGTTTTGTAAAACCACAAATGGTTTCCAAGTGACAGATCACTATAATAGGACGACTTGGGGGGGTGTTTGAACCATTGAGTTTTGTTTGCAAGACTGGGTGCTAGAAGGAATCTCTCTGAGTCTAAGTCCAACTTCAAATTGTGTTGATGTGTTCCTATAAGAATAGGTAGTGCACATGTATTGTAATCTTCTTGATTTGAGAATACATTGTGTGGGTTTTGGAGGGTGGGGTTTTTCTCTTGGAAGGGTTTCCCCCATGGCAATCATTATGTTATGTGTTCTTTGCCATTTTTATTATGTTATTATGCATTTCTTGAGATCTCTACAATAATTAGTTGAATTTGCATAATCTTGTCCTCAAATATTAGTGTAGGAAGTGATTTTGCACACCTTAGCTTTATTACAAGTGGTATTAGATCCTAGCCAATTTTGGTTCTATTCTTTACATACAGGGTTTTTTGAGCCAATCAAGGTTTGAATGGGAGCTTGTGTAGAGGTTTTTATTTCTATGTTGTAGGATTGCGAAGATGGAAAGTACATCAAGGAGGATTGAAGTAGAGAAGCTTTTAGGCACAAATTTTGAAATGTGAAAGCTAAAGATGGAAGATCTATTGATTGATCAAGATCTAAGGGATGTAGTTGATGACAAGAAGCTGAGGCTCACAAATCCAACTTTAGCCAGAGGATATGATGTGAGGGACAAAAAAGCTAAAAGTCTCATCAGATTATGTGTTTCAAACTCTATATTGATTAATTTCAAGAAGAACCTACTGTGAGGAAGCTTTGGAAGAAGCTACATGAGATCTATTAAGCAAAATCACTAGTGAACAATATTTTCTTGAGGAAGAAGTTGTATTCCTTGAGAATGGAAGAAGGTGGATAGATTTTTGAGCATCTTGAAAGTTTTGATATACCAGTGACTCAGTTGACCTTATTTGGGTTGTGGATGGATGAAGAAGAAAGGTGCCAAATATTGTAATGTTCATTTCCAGACTCATGGGACAGTCTTGTCATGGCCATAGGGAGCACTTCAGTTGTCTTGAATATGGAAGATGTTGGTTCTCTACTTTCTAAAGAGATAAGAAGGAAGGTCTCTCTAAATGCCAAAGAGGCTTTGAGTGTTCAAAGAAGACCAAAGGAAAGAAGCAAGAATGAGAAGCAGCATGGCCATTCTAAGTCCAAGAATAAGGATAGATCAAATTCTCATGGTAATTCCAAGTTGATCTATAGGAATTGTGGAAAACCTAGAAACTTCCAAAAGGACTACAAAGAGGAAGCAAGAGTCTGATTCTAAGTTGGAGAAGGAAGATTGAGATGCTTCCATCATAGCCTTGGCCACTCATGTAGGTTATAATGCATGGTTAATAGACTTAGGGGCATCTTTTCACATGACTCCTAATAGAAATTGGTTTAGTAAATATGAAAAGTTTGATGGTGGTAAGGTGTATTTGAGTGATAACTCAGTTCTTGATATTATTGGTCATGGAAGTAATTGTGTGAAATTTTCTGATGGTAGAATTAGAAGATTTCATGGTGTCCTGTATATCTTGGGACTAGCAACAAATTTGTTATCTATTAGTAAACTAATTGATGTGGGTTTACATGTACATTTTTTGAAAGTAGGTGCAAAAATGGTGAGAGGTGCTATGGTAATAGCAAGAGGAAGTAGACTAGGTACATTGTACTAGCTTGATGCATGCACGATTGATTCTAATAGTACTTCTGATAAGATTGTGAAGAGGAATTCTTTGTTGGGGAAGGAGAGGGTTTGTCTTTCAATAGATGGTCATCATTTTTTGATACCCAAGGGTGCTCTATCTACTGAATCAAAGTTACTTGTAGAGAAGACTATGTTATGGCACAAGCCATTCAATCACATAGGTGACAATGGTCTACAAACCTAAAAGAATAAAAACATTGTTGATGTGTTGAATGACTTCAATCTTGATTTTGATTTTTGTGAGCATTGCATCTATGGTAAAAAAAATTGTGTTCAATTTTACTCAAGTTCTCATAAGTCCTCATGTATTTTGGATCTAATCTAGTTGGATGTATTTGGTCTAGTTGATGTCTCTTCTATTGGTAGATTAGTTTATTATGTTTCTTTAATTGATAATTTTAGTAGAAGAACATGAGTTTATTTTTTTAGAAGTAAAGCTAAAGCTTTCAATCATCTCAAAGAATTTAAAGAAATGGTTGAGTTGTACACTAGAAAGAAGATAAGGAGTTTGAGAACTAATAATGGTAGTGAATATTTTTCCAATGATTTTTACACATTTTGTAAAGATTGTGGTATTAAAAGAGAGACAACAACTTTGCATTATCCATAGTAGAATGGAGTTTCAAAAAGAATGAATAAGACCTAGATGGAGAAGGCTAGGAGTATGCTGAGTGGAGTTTGACTAGAAAAATAGTTTTGGGCTAAAGTAATAGCCACTACTTGCTACCTGATAAATAGGTCTCCTACATCAGCTCTTTTTGATAAGACACCAATGGAAACATGGTTGGCCACAAGCCTTCACTTAGACATATAATAGTTTTTGGTTGTGAGGCATATGCTCATTTGCCAAAGGAGAAGTGGACAAAATTGGACAAAAAAGTTGTCAAATGTATCTTCATCGGATATAGTTATGGTGGGAAAGGATACAAGCTTTGGGATCCTATTACACATAAGGTATTTTACTCCAAAGGTGTTATTTTTAGAGAAACTAAGCATTCTTCTTTTATAGTGTAGCCAGAATAGATAAAAGAAAAAAAAGATGGAATTCAACTTCTTGCTACACCTGACAAAGTTGAATGGAGGCCCTTAGAAAGACAAGTTGTTGAAGAGAGCTATATGAGTTCTAAATCATCATAGGAAGAGGGAAAACCTAATCATAAAACCTAAACATGAACCTAAGACATGTACCAAATCTTGTTTGAAGGTCTAGTAGATAGAGGAAAGCATCAGAAATGTATGGATATTCTCCTAATGATAGGTGTATATTTGCTTTAAATGCTAATATTGATGAACCAAAATCTATAGAAGAGGCTCTTGGTATGAATGATTTAGAGTCCTAGAAGATGGCCATGGAAGAAAAGATGGAAAATTTTAAGCTGAATGACACATGGGACCTTGTACCATTTCCTAGAGGATGAAAGCCTCTTGTAAATGGGTGTTCAAAAGGAAGATGGGTTTAGATGAAAGTATTGAGAAGTATAAAGCATGATTTGTTGCAACAGGTTACTCCCAAGTTACAAGAATTGATTATGGTGAAATTTTGTCTCCTGTAGCAAAAATGACATTCATTCTATTTTTACTTTCTATTGCAATAACTTATGATCTAGAAGTTGAGTAGATGAATGTGAAGACAACTTTCCTTTATTGAGATTTTGAGAAAGGAATGTATATGACATAGCCAAAGCACTTTGTGGTGAAAGGTAAAAGATATTTCTTCTGTAAATTGAAGAAATCCTTATATGGTTTTAAAAAATGTCCTAGGATATGGTGCTACTAGTTTGATACATATGTATTGAGTTTGGGACTTGTGCAATCCAAATCTGATCATTGTACATACTACAAGTATGATGGTAATTATTTCCTACTTATTGCCTTATATGTTGATGACATGTTGTTTATTGGAAAAGGAAAAGGTTTGATTCCAAAATTAAAATCTCAACTCTTAGTAAAGTTTGAAATAAAAGATCTTGATGCAGCAAGGTACATTCTGGGAATGGAGATTATAAGAGATGGACAAAATAGAAAAAATAGGCTAGGATAGATTAAGTATGTTGGTAATATTCTAAGAAGATTCAATATGCAAAATTCTAGACCATTGAGTGTTCTTGTAACTATTGGAACAAAGCTTTCTAGCTCACAATGTCCTTCATCCCCATTAGAGATGGAAGAGATGATTCAAGTACCATATCAGAGTGTTGTTGGAAGTTTGGTGTATGTTATGGTCTATACAAGACCAAACATTGCCCAAGCAATGAGAGTACTTTCCTATTATATGTCTAATGTAGGAAGAGCACATTGGGATGCAGTAAAGAGTGTTTTTAGATACTTGTAGGGTACCCTAGAGTACTCTATATGTTTTCATGGAACAAGATATGAGAATTCCTTAGATATTCAAGGCTATGTGGATTAAGACTAGGCTAGCAATGTTGATAAATGAAGATCCACCAATACATATGTGTTTACATTATTCGGTGGTGCAATCAATTGGATGAGAAAGTGAGAAGATGTGGTCACTTTGTCAATTATAGAGGTAGAGTATATGGTAGCTACTAATGACTACAGGGTAAAAGTACAAAGTTGTGTCACCTTTTAGGCTAACTTATCAGAATGACTAAATTTTCAGTATTTCTATCTAAAATTCAATTTTTTTAAACATATGATCTAGATAAATTCATTCTAGCTAAGTTATATATGGTCTCACACTTTTCCAATTGGAAATGACTATTAAATGCATGTTTTATAGTAGTTTGTATTCAATTACTAAAGAAATAAAATTATTTCAGAAAACTAGTGTTTTAATAAATCTTACTATTTTTTATGATTTTTTTTTAATAAAATATAAACATCATTTTATAGAGCTCAGAGTTAAGAATATTCTCATGTAGATTTTATAGTGTTTTAATTAGATATAGTATATTGTAATTGAAAATTCCACAACCATGTATTTTAACACTCGAAAAGATGCCAATTTTGAGAAAGAAAAATATTAGATCATATCGAAATAATCTAAAAATTATATGACATTCTAGAGGATAGTGTCCTCTTCTTGAATGTCTAACTTTTCTCCTAGTTAGAATAGATTTGTTTTGAGAAAAGTGGTGGGAGATGAAAACTATTGATTTGAGGTGAGTTGAAATTTCAATCCATATAAGAGAGAAAATATAGGTCTAAAGTTAATTTTCATTTTTTATTGTTCTAGATATATATGTTAGCTATAACATAGTCTAAAATCAAAGGGAAATACATGTATTTCCATATAGTTTTGTGGTAGGAAGTAGACCCCTAATTTTCAATGTTTTTTAACACCTAAAAAATTATCTATAAAAATTTGGAAAACATATCAATTCTTATTCCAAATAATTATTGAAAATTATAATCCTAAAATTCATCCATTTCTACACATTTCATTAGTTTACTTCATTTCCAAATTCAAAATTATAATACCAAATTTATGTTATTAAAGTTGAACAATTATACTTTTGTTAGACTTTTCCTTTACGAAAGGGTGACAAAGGTTTGTGCTTTTACCCTGCAAGGAAGCCATTTGGCTTAAGAGATTATGTTCAGATATAGAGTTCAAATAGGGTGTAGTGATAGTCAGAGTGTAATCTTCCTAGCGAAGAACCGAACATTTCATGCCAAGACCAAGCACATTGATGTACAATATCATTTTGTGAGAGATATAATCGAGGATGGAAAGGTGAAGCTAGAAAATGTGGAGACTTTGGTGAATGTTGTTAATGCATTATCTAAGCTCATAATCATAGAGAAGTTTAGATGGTGTTTAGAGTCTATGGGCCTCTCAACCCCTAGCAATTAAGTCCATGACACTATGGATGCCCTAACTCTTGCAAGGTGTTCAACAAGTGGAAGAATGTTGAGAATTGTATCTCAACCTTGCAATTTTTTCCTGGGAAAACTCTAGAAAATTTTTAGAAAATTTTAGAATTTTTTTGTGGTAGTTTTCTACATGTTTATGAGTTTGAAAAAGGTGTACAAGTTTTCAAAAATGTGTCTACTCTCTAGAACAATGTAGAAAGGCTATTTTTAGAGTGTAAACAACTCATTATATGAATTTTATGGGGGTCTAAACTAGAGGACTATATTATGGATGAAAATGGTATTCTTGTAGTTACAAATTACAAGTGGGTAACATGTGGAATGGTTGTTTTTCCTGTGGTTTTGTAAAACCACAAATGGTTTCCAATTGGCAAATCCATATAAGAGGAGGGCTTAGGGAGGTGTTTGAATCATTGAGTTCATTTTGCAAGATTGGGTGCTAGAAGGAGTCTCTCTGAGTTGAAGTTTGAGTTTGAGTTGTGGTGATGTACTCCTACAAGAACTTGCATTACAAGTGTATTGTAATCTTCTTCATTTGAGAATACAATGTGCGGGTTTTGGAGGGTGGGGGTTTTCTCCTAAAAGGGTTTTCCCATGGTAATCATTGTGTTATGCGGTCAATATTATTTTTATTATGTTCTTGTTCTTTTTTTGAGATCTTTGCAATAGTTATTGAATTTTCATAATCATTACCTCAAAGATTAGTGTAGGAAGTGATTTTGCACACCTTAGCTTCCTTAAAAAGAGGATCATCCCGACTACTGAAAACTCCAGATTGTAAACCTTTTGAGGCATTGAAACTAGAAAGTGACATAAACAATTAATGTTTTACAAATTCATTCATTACTAGGAAGATTCCATAGATAGAAATGATAATAATAAATATATTAAGCTCTTCAATTCTAAAGAGTACCATAATTAAACCTTTTCTCATAGATTAGTTGGTTGTCTACACAAATAGCAAAGAGATATCCATATGTGCTCTTGTTATTGGCGATGGTGTTTTCTTCAACTACCCCAAGTAAAGTGTATTCTATCTTCTTTGCTGTAAGAAACTATTTATTTATATTCTAAATAAATTCTTAGATGCATATTTTACAAAGAGTTGATGCATTATGACTACCATGACAAGTTTGGCAACTATTGCAAATTTTGGAGTGGTGGGTTTCATGGGAAATGCTACGATGACCATGATCGTAATGTTACTTGCATAAATACTTATCATGTTTATTTTGGGTCATGCATTTTGATAGGGAGGGCCTCAATGGCTTGCATTTGTCATAATTTATGTTAGAATAGTTGTGCCCCAAATGGACTTTGATCTGCAATGGGAGAACACACATTCAATTAGATTAGATTTTTTATTTTTAAAATCTTTGAAAAAAAAATAGTGACAGAGCCACTTGATATATATATATATATATATATATATATATATATATATATATATATATATATATATATATATATATATATATATATATATATATATATATATATATATATATATATATATATATATATATATATATACTCTAATTCTAACATAAGGAGCTCCCAGAGAAGAAAACCAAAAAGAAAAACTTTGTTCATAACTCCATCAAAAAGAAAATAGAAAAGAACGAAGAAAATGGTAGGTAGACAAACCTAGTTATAACATCCCAGGAATGAAACCTCCAAATTAAAATAGATTTATGAAGAAGGATGAGAAATAAACATATGACTAATATGTACAAATATTTACATAAATAGCTTTGATATTGCTTTAATAGAATAGTGTCTCCAAAATGCAAGCGAAGAGCATTAGAAGGATGCTGCAAGAATCAAAACCTTTCTACCAATATAAATGTTGACCTAAAAATTCTCCATACAACAACTTGCTCAGATCAAAAAGGCAAACCGCAAAGACAAAAATAGCACAATACCATGTAATATTATTTCTGCATGTCTTCTACTATAGGAATATAATTACCAAGGTTAAGAGTTAGATTAGGAATCACATTAGGAGGGAAGATCAAAGGGGGAGCAGGTGCTTGTGAAGAATCATGCTTCAGAAGATCTACGATGGCAAAGACAATTTGATGTACATTATTAACACACTTTTTGGTAAACAATCACCATACTATTGCAATGTAGCCTTAACAGGATAAAAAGACAGTGTCTCTAGACTTTTTTAATGCTCTCAAACACTACATAAACATGATGGTTACTAAGAAATGCATGACGATGAAATAAACTCTCAATGACAGAAAAATCACTCTAGAGATCATACCTCTGACAAGCTTTAACAAGCTTTCCACCCTACAAGAAATTGGGTTTGACAAATGTGGAAACTATTAGCTCTAAATGAAATGGAGACTACAATAAGTCAAGAGCATTTGATAAAAAAATTGATAGAATTTGAGAGGGATATATCAATCTTTGTCCACGAGGAAAGAGAATCTTATGCCCAATAATCTTCTTGATTCCTCTTCAAATATGAGGATGCTCATAGAAGAAGATAGTAGCTAGAATTTCATCTTTAATATAGCCCAGAAAAGGCATCTCCCAATCTTCAAGTTCCAAAAACACTCTATAATTTCTTGGATAATAATCAATGTGCAGTGAAGAGCAAGTCAAACAAATTTCAACTGGATAAGTTACTCCAACCAATGAGCTATGATGACCCGACATATTGCTGCTAGTCACAAAATTAATAACAACTCCCACAAAGTATAGAGATGAAAATGAAAACCCAAAACCTAGAGAAGTGGAAAGACTTTTAAACATGACACTATAAAATAAACACAATCAATAATAACCATTGTCCTAAAAGGTATGGAATCCATAATAAATCTATTGTAAGTTGAATTATGTTTAGTAGATCTAATTTTTCTAATCACAATATTTTTAATAATATTATTAAATTTTTGAAAATGTTTGAAGGTTATTATGAATCAAAAAAATTAATAATATAAAGTTAGAGAAAACTTTTCAATTATGTGAAGAATAATGTTTTAAGATCAATTATTTAAATCAACACTTAATTTTTGTATAAGTCCATTTATATAAATTTTTACATCTCTACATAAATCAAAATCTATGTTCCTCTCATTTAGGCTACTAAACATTCATGTAGTATCTAGTATGAACTATATAGATTAAATTGTTACTCTTCATATTCTTAGTGAGCGGAATAGTGTTGCAGATTGTTTGGCAAAGTGTTTTTTTAATCATATTTATAATTAGAACATTCTTAGATAAGACTCATGTTCCTTTCCATCAATTAGATCATTTAATGGATCTTGATACGGCTATTTGACACCTTTGCTCCATATATCTTTTTGTTTGAATAAATTTTCACCCCCCTTTATTGAATACAAGGTTTTTAAATTTTTTTAGCTTTTGTATCATTAAAGATACTATTTAAATTTTCTATTATATACAATAAACTTAAATCAATTTAATATAGATTATTTGTATATATTATTATAGCATTAAAATTTTGAATCTAAACCGATGATCTATTAATAGTATGAAAATAGTTTTAAAAACATATTATTTTACTGTATACAACTAAAATATATATATATATTTAATACCTAATCTCTTTCATATTTCTACTAATTAAATTTTTATTATGTTTCATGGAACTTCATATTACTATTTCTTTGTTGCACTTCTAAGAAATGTAGTTTTGGGCAAAAAAAAGCCTCAGTGCTTGGTTTAGGCCAAAAAATGTGTTCTTTGTTTGAGAGGTATGCATAAGTTCTTAAATTGTGATCTCCACTATGAATTGTATATGAATGGTGAGTAACAAGTTCATTCATTGACAAGATGTTTCATTCCAAAAAAGACAGATTGGTAGATTAATACATTGTAAATACAAAGTGCTTGACAATGGAAGTAAGGAAGAAGACTTGAAAGATTGGTGGGTACATCATCAATAGCCGCTTGCACAAAAAATTTTGGCTTCTCGCATAGAATGATTTTTTGGGTAGAAATTATCAAATTGTAGAAGGAAGTTTTATGTATCATTTATTGTTTTAAGCTCTAAGCTTTGATAAATAAATAAAATGTATAGTAGAGATTATCAATGTTTTGATCCACAAAAGATAAGAAATATGTTCTACAAATAAAGAAGGTTTAGGTAAAGAAGGATTAGGTATTGTTTGGTGCTTTAATCAAAGATTGAGAGAGGTTATAAAAACTGCCGCTGCAAAACCAATGCCACATCAACGATTTCCATAAAATGCAAAAAATTCAATGAGAGAAATTCTTTTGAATATTGACTAGTCAACATTAGTTGATTAACTATCATTAACTTTAACATAAATGATACATATACATATGTGCTCAATTCTAAAAGAAACTATAATTTCATTACTAGAATACCATGATGTACCAAATTAGTTGGCCATTTTGACATAAGCTCCAGAACCTATCTAAAAACATAAGGGAGAGAATATTGTAGGAGTACTTTACCACCCTACCACGAAGCTATTAAGCTTCCCCAAAACCTTTTTTGACATGAAAGATACCTAGCCCAGCAACGAGATAGTCTAAACAAGTAAAACTCAGAGGAGTATTGGAATTATGCTACACAAATAATGTCAAGAACATTAATTGGTTAAAAAGATAACAAAACAACATTTTCTACTTATCATTTCAATATCATAGTCCCTTATCCATCATTTAAAATAAGTAAAACATAACAAGGTTTATCCAACATTGAGTTCCATATACCCATAAACATACCAAGATAAAACCATAAAGCTCCTTAATCATGGATCAATTAATTACATCATCTTAGCTCATCTCTAGCAAGAGATTTAGTCCAACTCCCAAAGTGCATACAATTACTACCATCAATTCTCTATTGACACATGTTATAAATACACATATATTAAGCCAATCACATAGCTAACAATGAAACTCTTTCTTCATCAATTAATACTTCTAGCATGTTATCCTATCTAGAATTTCTCTCATAAAACATAAATACACAAGATGTATATTAAGTAACAAGAATGATACATTACTTCTCATTCATCATGAGATCATATTCTCTCCACCAACTTATAGATTCTATACACAACATAGGAAGCAATGGAAAATGCAATCATGCCTTTTTTTTTTAATGTGACATGTGCATCATGAAATAACCACATCTATGTATCATGATAATTTAAAAGTCAACATCCTTCCATGAGTTACCAGCTCCTAAACATAGTTAATAAAGTCGTGGTAAAATAAATATTGAATAAAACTAATCCTGAGATCTTATATAAAAGATGGGCATGTAATTATTATTTTCCAAGGGAACTCATATGTGCCCAATCTATATTTAGCAGCCAACTCAAATAAATAGAAAGCTTACATACTTAGCCAAAACCACAAAAGATTATGATCAAAATTTAATAAGGTTATAAGATATGTTGATAAAAAATTAGTTTCCAATTTCGCTAGCCTTCAATAATTCATAATGTTGAGAGAGCAAACAGTCATTGCATAGCTCAATGCATACATTAAAATTTATGCCTTTATGTCTAGTACTATTTTAACATCTTCAACTACACATAAGAATGACTCAATATGTAGGCTATGACAATGAGCATATATTCTTATTTTTGAACAACTATTCATTTTGGAAGCTAAAACTCTTGGAAACAAACAATAGTTTGCTAAGTTATCTTTCTCACTGTTAACAACTTTTTACAATCACATGCCAATTCCATCATGAAAAAAGTAAAAAAGGAAGAATATTCGTTTAATAATATTCTAGTAGAATCTAGACTCCTACACTAATTGACATTTTTGCAAAGGAAGAAAATAATTATCTAATACTGACCTATTAGAAATGGTTAAATCGTTTGTGGTGATGGTTTTTCATTTTCCGCTCTTGGCATAGAGGTATTTTCCAAAAAAATTTGGATCAAAATCTATAGTCAAAAGGGGGCCTTCTTTAGCAATTATAGGAATCTTACTATAGCATTGAAATTGACCCACCCATTCGGTTATATAAATTGAAATTTGGAAAACTTAAGAATAAACCCTTGGTAAGAAATAACAAGCAAAATATCAAGTACTGATATAAGATAAGATAATACATAGAAGACAATAATCAAAATATTTTATCAACATGCAACCTTTAATTCATACTATAAGGTTCTGTCAGATAGATTCATATAGGCTAGATTGTAGAAATTCTTACTATCAACCCTTTTCATATTTATTTAAGGCACTTGCATTAAAGGAAGCTAACCTAGTTGGAAGTTTATGGAGAAATGCCATGTGCCATCAAACACTCCAAACACATGATGCACAAAGAATTTATTAGAAGTTCTTTTAATGCAACCATACAAGAACCATGCATTTTTTTTAACAAAACATCCATACTCTACAACAAGGAGAATTAATAAATTCCACTGAAGAAAAGAACCTGGAATGTTATGCTCCCAATTCCTCTAAATTTTTCCTTTAGTTCAACTTCTTCCTAACCGTTGCCAATGCCCATCTTCTCCAAGTCCACACTAGTACATTTGGGCTCATTTTTTGACCCTTATCAATTGAAATTTTGACCCAGGTTGTTCTAATTGGTAAAAAATTTTGACCAATACATTGGTCAAAAAATATCAAAATTGTTGGCACAATTTCTGCCAAGCATTGGTAAAAATTTTGACCAATGCTGGTAAAGAACTGCACAACATTGGTCAAAATTTTGACCAATGCTTGGTGGAAAAAGTGCACAACATTGGTCAAAATTGTGACCAATACTTGGACGTAGAAAACTGCCAAGCATTGGTCAAAATATCAGCCAATGCTTGGTTGAAATTTCTTTGAGGCTCACACTTGTTGAGGTCCACTTCAGCAATGGCCCTTCCTATAAAATTGTTGTCTAAAACCTTTCTAATGAGATAATGTGTTATGAGCTCTTCATCAATGAAATGGAACATGAATCTAGGAGGTAGTTGTGCATCACCCATTTCGTGACTATAACTAAAGTTAAGAGCCTCTATTATTGATGCTTCAACAGACTATTCAATAATAGAGGCTCTTAACTTTAGTTACAATCATGATATGGGTGATGCACAACGGCTTCCTAGATCATTCCATCAGATCATTCCATCCCACTAATGAAGAGCTTATAACACATTATCTCATTAGAAAGGTTTTAAACAATAATTTCACAGGAAGGGCCATTGCTGAAGTGGATCTCAACAAGTGTGAGCCTTAGGGAGGGTTCAATTCCCTCCTTTATTATTCACTATGTATAGTCCCACACACCCATTTGATCTCGAATGATGATATATACTAAATGATAAGTGTCTATGCTGAGTGCTCAAAAACCATCCATTTCAATGCCTTCATCTGTACACAATGTCTTTCTAGTTTCTTTCTACTTGCATGCTCATTTCATTTCATATGATCATCTGAAAGTTGTGTCACTCTAAGCTCTTAACTATTTCCTCTTGATTGATCATCTCATAACTACTGAATGAGAGCTTTGGAACAAGCTATAGGCAACCTTCAAAGCATAAAGGATTTTGTTAGATGGTGTAGATGAAGTAGGAGCATTTTCCTTGGGAGACATGCTTGCAAAAATGGAAGCATAGATAAGTCATGCAAACTACTTGATAGGATGCTTGAACATAATATGGTCATCAAAAGCCATGCTTTTTGAATATGCACAAAATAGATGTATTAAGAGAATATATTTGTTTAAGTTGCAACTACCCTGGTAGACATGCATGTAAAATGTGGAATCATAAGTAAGGTGTTTGAACTATTTTATTGAGTGCCTCCATGAAATTTCATCTAATGGAAAGCCAATATTGTAGGATATGCATATTGTCCCAATAAGAACCAGTAGCAATATCACATTCAGAAATCCAAGAAAATTCATAATTCATACTAGTTCTATTATACCTTTAGGTGTACAAAACTAAAAATCATTATATAAAAGGAAAAATATTTTAGATATGATTATATACTCTACTGAAGCATTAATAATTTGGCATATTGTATAACCCAAGGCAAGAATAGACAACAATTTAATTTTCATCTTTCATCAAAGCCCACCTAAAAACTATGATGTTAGAAAATTGATCGTACACAACCTAAGTAGGTGAGTGAAAACCTAGGTTATATGTTAGAATAGTTCTTAAAGGAAGCAAAAGAATTTTCCAAAAAACCTTTGGTATATATCCTTTCCTTCTTGTTGGTAATGTCTACACCAATTAGCATGATAGATGACATTTGGAAAAGGCTTATGCTGCATTAAATGAATGAGCATCCAAGGGTAATGCTAGTTGAAGCAAGAGCACCTTGATCATACAAAAAATTCAAAATTATATATGCTACAGTATTTTTGCATTAAGAGGGATCAAAAATAATGAAAATAAAAACATTCAACATTTTTTATTTGGTGTAAAAGGACAATTCCCTCATAAAATTAATGGTACAATTTGGATGTCAAGAATCACTCGACTTCATAAGAAAAAAAAAAAAAAAAACATCCCACCTTAGAAGTAGGCATACAAACCTATTTATTGATCTCTGATCTTGCCATAAGACATCAACAAAAGAGTGGTAGGCCATGGAAAGAAAAATGTAATCTCCATGAAACAAGTTCAATCAACTAGTCCACATTTTATCTACCATGTGAGGGATGATTAAGATTTTATACATTCCAAGGATATTCAACAATACATAAGTTAATAAACCATTCTATGGTAACAACATATATATGCATTTGATATAAGAAAAAGGTAAGAAATCTTGGATGTCTCACCTAAATTGGTGTCATCAATTCCAAATGCTTCTCCCAACTAGACTGCCTTGTCCTCTTAATGTAATAGTATCTACAAGAAAATATAAATCTTAAGTTCACTGATATTACCCATAGATATCTAAAACATGAATGAAAAAAACTAAATTGATCCTATAAAGGAATACTACATACAAAGTAAGCCAGCAAGGGTGGCTAACAAAAAACATCCCCCATTGTTAAAAATGACTATCAAAACCTTAGAACAACACTTTGTGCCTTTTCTAAAAGGTCAAATAAATAGATATGTAAATAACTACCAAATGCATATCTCAAAATAAGACCATATCAAACCCAACTTGACTTAGTAATGTTGTTTATTAAAATAATAAAATATAATGTAGTTCAAGTGTATCAACTTAGTACCTCCTTCCATCTCTAGCAGTATGCTCATGCCACTCTGAAGAAATTTGTGAATTAGAATTCAAAGGTTGTATAGGAGGTCCCTGAGGAAATCCAAAAGAAGTGTTAATTTCATGGAAATAACATTCCTTATGGCAAGCTAAAACTAATGAAAAAACCCTTTTCACTACACCATGCCTAGTAAAATCTATGAGATGGAATCTTACATAAGCAGAAGCTACCTATTGGTTTGTTTGTGCCACTTTTGGTACAACACTATTTTGACTTGCAAATCCCCATTTTTGCACTCAAAAATTTACTAACGACATATGCTAAGGTTGTAAAGCATGTTGATAGGCTAGATTTGCATTAAATAAATTTGGTAGTTGTCCATATGGAGAGGATGTAGAAAACTAAAAAAAGATAAAGGGGAAATAAGCTTATCATAGCATGCACACATAACCTACTAGTTATGCAGATATTTTTTCTGGAAACTAGAGACAACTAAAAAATAATTGCAACATATGAAAATAAGTCTACTGTATAAGATGATGATGGTGGCATTCTCATGCCCCCCAAACCTGGTGGATGTGGCATGTTCATATGTTGTGATCATTACTAAGATTATTGGGATTGAGAAGGCCTAGTTACCATTGGCCTTGGTTGTTGAAGATATGACATAGATGGTGCATGTGATGACAGTGATGCCTGATGCTGCTGCCCTGGGCATGGAGGCGTGTGTTGCATCTGTGGTGGGTATTGAATAGGCTATGGTTGGATAGACATGTTTGGTGGTGCCATGCTTTGTGCTACAGGCCAAAACTATTGGCTACCTAGATTCATAAATTGCTGATTTGTCTGTGGAGCTACTCCTAGTCTAGACTGTTGTCAATCATCAAACTTATTTATTAAAAACTATAGGAGAATAAATCCAAATGTTAATGTTTTTGTGAAAACTTTCAAATTAGAACTAACAAAATAGTTATGATTACAAATTTTTCATAGGTGAGACAACATACTTGGACTAGCATCAGAGATCCAAAGTTTTGAGGCCCTAAAGATATCATACCGGGGGTCGAGGTGGTTGATAAGAGATAAAAGAAGAGAGAATTGTGTGTGTGTGTGTGTGTGGGGGGGGGGGGGGGGGGGGGGGTTGCAGGTAGAGAAGTAAAGAAACAATAAATAAATTTCATATCATTAGATCTCTATAATTGTTCAGGAATATTTATTTCAAAGTTTTCATGAATACTTACTAGCGGTTCAAAAGATGGAGGGTTTCCTACCATGTGAGCTTGAGGACCATAAGGATGCCTAGAGACTGATGGAGTAGTTAATAAGCTTAGCCCTAAAAAATTTATTAGATAATAGATATAATTTATATTCTTGGGGGGGGGGGGGGGGGGGGGGGGGGGTTGCAGGTAGAGAAGTAAAGAAAGAATAAATAAATTTCATATCTTTAGATCTCTATAATTGTTCAGGAATATTTATTTCAAATTTTTCATGAATACTTACTAGCGGTTCAAAAGATGGAGGGTTTCCTACCATGTGAGCTTGAGGACCATAAGGATGCCTAGAGACTGATGGAGTAGTTAATAAGCTTAGCCCTAAAAATTTTATTAGATAATAGATATAATTTATATTCTTGGAAATAGTTAAAACAAGACCTCAAGACTACATAAAAGGAACTAAATGCTCAAAACAAATTGTTGTAAAATGTGTAATTATGTACATTGTCACAACTAACTACTCAAACCCCACTAAACATCACCAAGTTGGAGTACCTAAAAGCTAATTCACATCAATTATATAGGTTGATTCAATGTGTTGGAAAAGGAAAGGTTTCACCTAAAATTACTATCAACCATAAGTTAGGGGCTGCTCTAGAAGAGGAAATTTTTGAAGGTCTCATAACTGAGGAAGAATTATTTGTTGTAGCTTCTCTATCAGATAAACCTAATCCATTCTATGTTTTCATCTATATAGTTGGTCACAAGTTAAGTAATTATATTATTGATTTTGATGCATTTGATAATGTTGTGCCTTCAAAAGTTGCCCATTCCCTAGCCCTCTCTCTAAATAAACCATCAAGAAGAGTGTACTTTGTGGAGGAAAAACAAGTTATGTTGATTGGCTAGTTAAAATATGCTCAAGTAACTCTTTCAACACATCTAAAAAAGAAATTAAAATTGAATATCTTGGTTGTTGATATCCTAGCTAGTTATGGGATTCTATTCAATGCAAGTTTTTGTAGAGATCTTGGAGGTGAAATCAAGATGGACATGTCTCATGCCATCATCCTAATTGGAGATAAAAAGGTTAAACTCAATCCCAAGCCTAAAGATAAATACATAGTCTTGAAATTTGATGACCTAAGGGCCTAAATATTGTATGTTGATATCAGACATGGAATGTATATGATGACATCTACTAAAGAGGATGTAACTGAGCCTCTTATGCCTAACATAACCAATGAATTATGGTCTGCAGTTTAATGGAAGTTCCTCTTCTTCTTGTTCAGGTCTTGGGATAGTTTTGATGTCACCTAAATTAGAAAAGCTCCCAAAACATTATAAGTTGGCTTTTGAAACCACCAATAATACCATAGAATAGGAATCTCTTCTACTCAGCCTCAAATATGCTATGAAAAAGGGGATCAAACAACTCAAGCTATTGGGAGATGCACAACTAGTTGTCAATCAGGTCTGAAGGTGATATCAAACAAAGAATACAAGATTCAGGGCATATAGAAATAGGGTGTGGAATTTGATTGAGCATTTTGGTGATTTTTCTTTATCAACTATTCCTTGTGAAGAAAATTCCAAAGAAGAGTGTTTCACAGTCTTTGTCTCTCTCCTTATTCCTCACCTTGAGTTTAATAGAGATATTTATATGATGGAAATGATTCATAGGACTAGTGTGTCAGATAATGATCAACATTGGAAAGTCTTTGATGATGATGGACAAATCATTTCACTTCTTGAAGAATGACCTCCATTTTCTAATCTAAATTCTAAAGGATTACATAATACTAAAGTAAAGAACCTAGATGAGAGACGAGAATTCCAAGAGGATTAGTCACACTTGAAAGCCTTTTTGACAAAGAAGATAAAAGGAAAGAGAAAGTTGAAGATACAAAATCTTCTAAGTCCTTGGGTCATGAGAAGGTAAACATTGATTCTAAAAAAATTCCAATGATGGTCCTAAGAGGGAAAGATTTTTCATTAGAAGAAAAAGGATAGTTCATCAATTTGTTGAAGGTTTATGAAGATGTTTTCACTTGGGGCTATGCCAATTTGAAGGAATTTATGAATGGAAAATTTAAACATCAGATTCATTTAAAACCCGATTCAACTCCCTTTTGACAAAAATAGAGACAATTCATTTTGAAGGTCAGTGATGCTATATTGAATGAAGTTGATAAAATTCTTAAAGCAAGAATTATCTACCCTATCAACCAATTGACATGGGTAGCCAATACTATCTGAGTTGGGAAAAAGAATGGTGAGATAAGGATATGTATCAATTACTTCCAAAATCTAAACCAGGCATCACTTAAGGATAATTATAGGCTCCCTTTCATGGACCATATTTTGTAGTTGGTATCTAGTTCTGAGCTCATGTCAATGTTAGATGGTTTCTCTAGTTATAATCATATCAGTGTTGCACTAGAGGATCAATATAAAATAACCTTTAACACTCCATGTGGTACATTTTCCTACAATCATATGCCTTTTGGTTTGATAAGTGTCGGAGCCACCTTTCAATGAGTAATGGATCATTCATTTGTAGATCTCAAGAAGAAGGTCATCATCATGTACCTTGATTATCTTACAGTGATATCTAGAAAAAGGAGAGATCATGTGCATTATCTCAAATCTATCTTACATCGATGTCGAACCTAGGGCATCTCACTAAATCCTAGGAAGTCTATCTTTGAAATGAAATAAGGAAAACTACTTGGACACATTTTCTCCAAAGAGGGTATTTGGATAAACCTTGAGATGGTTAAAGTTATCAAACAATTATCACTTCCCATGAGTAAACCAGGGTTAAGATCCTTTTTTGGGTAGGTAAATTTCATAAGGAGATTTGTGCTAGATTTCTCTAAAATTACAAATTCAATTGTGGATATGATGAAAGGAAATGTAAGTTTTAAATGGACAAAAGAAGGTAAGGTTTCTTTTGAACAACTTAAATTCATGATTTCTAATGCTCCTTCTTCTCCATATTTTTCTTTAAAAAAACCATTTCTATTGTTATGCATCTGAAAACACTTTATTTGCTATACTAACTTAATGTGGTTGAAATAGAAATCATGAGTGTCCCTCTTAATAAAGATGAATTGAAATATTCTTTGATTGAAAATATTGCATATTCTCTGGTTAGAGATGTGAAATAATTTAGGTTTTACATCCTAAACTCTTACTCTAGAGTGTTTGTTCCTAATTCAATGGTGAAAACTATTCTAACACACCAAGAGAATGGTGTTAACAAAAGAGCTTCTTAGATAGCTAAAGTACATGAATATGATCTTGATATCAAACCTACAAAGGTCGTTAGTGGAAATGGTTTTTGTAAAGCTATCATGGAAGGATCTTCCAAGAATGAAGAAGAAATACCATTGGTTCTATTCATCGGTAATGTTGATAATTGGTTTTCTAATATTGCCTATTTTATGACATATGGAGAATGTCCAGCTCATCTATTACCCAAGGAAAAGAGGACCCTAAAATTAAAATCTATTAAGTACATTATCTTGGGCGATATGTTGTATAAGAAGGGAATATATGGTAGAGATGCATAGAGTCTAATCAAATAAAGGAATTTTTTCAACTATTTCATAATGAAGCATGTGGAGGCCATTACTCAGCATTGGTAATAGCCTATAAAATTTTGAGAAACTATTTTTACTAGCATAGAATGTTCCAAGATGTGGAAGAATGGGTCAAGAAATGTGAATCTTGTCAATATTTTAAAGGAAGAGTTCAATTGGCAGTGCTCCAATTGAAACTAGTGGTGATCAGAGAACCCTTTCAACAATGGGGAATAGAGTTTATTGGTCCTATCCATCCTTCATGCACTGCCAAATATACTCACATTCTGATGGTGACTAATTACTTCACCAAGTGGGTGGAAGCCATTCTAGTCAAGCAAAGATCTTGAGAAATGGTGTGATTTTTCATCAAGCAGAATATTTTGGTCAGGTTCGGGGTTCTTAACAAGATTGCTACCAAAAATGTTAAAAAATTATCATCCTAAGAATTCTAGTCTTTTTTTATCAATATGGGATCATACTCTCTCATTCCTTAGATTATTTTGCACAAGGAAATGGTTAAGTAGAATTGGGCAATAAATATAGTATATCCATTGTGTGGAAATTGATAGATGTCAATTAAAGATCTTGGCACAAACACTTGTATGATGTACTATGGGTAGATCATACAACTAAGAAGAGGGCAACAAAGTTTTTCTTCCTTTGAGATTCTATATGGGATCAAAACATTTTTTCCTCTCCCTCTAGAGTTATCTACTTTGAAGTTGCAAAATGATATTGAAAATCATGGATTTAAAGATGCTCTTTAAAAGAGAATATTATATTTGAGTAAACTAGAAGAGGAAAGAGATGTTGTTGTAGATAGGATATGACAACATCAATCCCAATTAAAGAAGTTGTTTTATAAGAAAGCTAAATAGAGGTTGTTCTAGGAAGGTAATTTTGTCCTACTTTGGGACAAGCTTAGAGAGCCAAAAGGTTTAAATTGAAATTTTGACTCCTTATGGGGAGGCCTATTCCAAATTAAAGAGGTATGTAGGAAAAACTTGTTCATATTATCATACCTAAGTGGTACTCAATTTTCCTTGCCTTAAAATGGGCAATATTTGAAGTATTATCATAAGTAAGGTATGTGGCTTGCCACTTTGTACAAATCTTAGTTAGGAGTTTTTGTCATTCTTTTATTTCACTCCTGTGTGGTTGTGTTCCCATTTTAGTGTGTTTAGTCCCAATTCCATGTATTTATCTCCTTTTTTGGGTAACTCTATGGCCTTGTGATAAAGCACCACTCTTGCCTAATTTTGGCTTTGTTTAGTGTCCTACACAGTCCTTGTACCTAGTTAGAGCTAGCTATTACCTTGATAATTTCCTAACTAGGGTTTAAAATGAAGTTTTAATTTCTAAGTGAGAAAAAGATTTGAGATGGGTTTTTCTCTCACTACATACTCAAATCCATCTCTTACTATGTACTTTTCTCTCTCCCCATACTCAAATCTCTCTCTCACTACATACTTTTCTCTCTCCCTATATGCAAAATCCTCTCTCACTATGTACTAAAACTTCTAAAAAGAGGTTTGGGTTTGAGTTGTAGATTTTCTTAAAGGACACATGTCGAAGATGGTTATTAACTTCTTATTTTTTTAATAATGTAGAATGGATTTCTTGGAAGGATATGTAGAGAAGTGTTATCAAAGCATCCAAGTGTTTGATAAAATATCATAGGCCCTCCTTATGATCATGACAGTATTTGAACAAGAACCAAGTGAAAGACCATCTAAGAGTTTGATAAAACATTAGAGGCTCTCCTTATGATCATGGCATTATTTGAACAAGAACCAAGTGGAAGAACATATTTTTGGTTGAATGTCTTGGTCTAAAGAAAGCCACAAAAGAACGGATTAAGAAAAAAGGTGAACTAGTAGACATATTTCCTATAAAATGATAATCATGTTGGAGGCATAGAAGATATGGCACTTGGAGAATTACATAGTATTTTACTGAGGATTCCAAACCCCAGCCTGCAACATGCTTCCACTAGTCAAGAGCATGTTTCAATTTTGGAAATGAAGATGCAGTTTTGTATTTGGAGAATCTAAATTCATAATAGGGTGATTGCTTCACTTGTTACTCTGCAATTGGAGGAATCTCAAATGACAAGTCTTGCAGATTGTTTATTCAAATGCCCTGACCATGCATGTGAACCATTTAGTTGAAAGTCATAGTTGAGGCATATGCACCATTTGACATAATTCCTTCCCAATACGTGTGATCTAATTGGTTCAATCCCTGCATCCTCTCTCCAACCAACACACTCCTCTAATGGCATATGTGAAAATGATAGAATCTATCTTTTGATTTGGCATAGGAGATAAGAGTCTGTGAAGGAAGGAGATGATTGAATGAAACTCATGTTTCATAATGGGAGTATATGTATAGGAAAGCATTCAAGAGTGTACAGGTCCTATGTAAAGTAAGTATTCACTTAAAAATATAGATGATTGTCAAATGAAAACTCAGGCCACTAGAATGAGATCATTGACCAAGTTGATATGCTTTGTACGTTTTTTGTGAATAGACCATAGGAATCACCAAACAATAGTTGTGAGTACAATTGTAGAATACATATATGTTTTTTTGCTCAATACAAAGTGCTTGACGAAACACCTATAATGAATATGGAGATTCTTTCATTCTATGCATGAGGACAAGGTCTAAAGTTCTCATGAAGGCCATTGTCTATTTGGGGATGTAATTTGAAAGCTCCTTTCTTTTGCTACAATTTGATAATTGAAGTAAGACAACAGTACCAAATGAAAGTCTTTGAGTAACATTTAATATAAATTTTGATGAGACTAGATGAATTTTGGTAAAAGAAGTCCAATTATTGCAATATGCACAAGGAATCACCATGGAAATGTGTTTGTCCAATTGCCTCAAAGGAGATCACATCTCATGGAGCTCAATGTCTATGTAGGCATGCATGCAAAATGTGGAATCTTTTTATGAATCAAAATGTGAAATATGTCAAAGAAAGTAACCCCAAGAAGGAAGTGAAATAATTGGAAATTGCACACTATGATAGATTTAAACAAAGCATATGTATTCAACAAAGAAAATTAGAAGTGAAATTCAACCAAACATTCTATGTGAAAATGCATTGGTAGGCGGTATGGAAATTATGAAGAACCTACAAACTATTTGATGGAATGCTCATGTTAAAATTCCTATTTGCAACTTGTTAGTTCAATTATGTGAATGATTCAAGTAATGATGGAACCTATGAGTGAAATGGAGACTTTGATAAAAAAAAATTCAATTGCCTCAAGGAGATTGAGCATAGAGTTTGATATGAAGAAAAGGGAATATTGACTCTACATTTGGCATCTCACCAAGATAAAGAGTTGTGTAAGTATGACAATGAGGTAAGAATTCCAAGGAAAATAATCTCCTCTGATATTAACAACCATGCTTCCTAAGGTGTTAGATACTAGAATGGGACACATCAACATTGTAGATATTTGGTAGGCAATGAGTAGAAAGATAGATTGCATTTAGCACAATGAACATTAGACTGTGGTTTGGTTCATACAAGGGGACATCCGCTCATAGTTTAGTGTGCAAAATTATTTTTGGAATGTATCAAACATATGACTGAAATTCTATGGACATTTAGACTTTGGGAGGTAATATTGTAGTGAAGCTAGATCTGGTGTCTATCTCCATTACATTCAAATTGCCAGTAAGAGAAGAATTCACAGAAGTCTCTAAAGAAGGTGCTATGGATACTTCCATTGGAATAAGAAGATATGTTTTAATTTTACTACTAAGAGTTGGTTGGATAAACCTAGAAGAGGATAGTCCCAATTACCAAGAGTTTTGTGTAGAAATCTTTTTAATCAAGACATCTCTGATATGATAGTTCTCCTTAATAGGATAGTGGGAAATCAAAGTACTAAGGAATTTTAGGATTGGATTTTTTTATGCATTAGTACCATCACCACTAGAAAACAACTTATAGATTGAGAATAAATGATTAGCAATTCCCTTCATTAACAATTAATTGAATTCAATATGGATTAGGATTTTGCATGTCCTTGTACCTAATGTACAAAATTGATAGTATGAAGTCATGGCATGGCCTTAATTCTTATGGGGATTATAACTTTCCCACACAAATCTATAATTATTACTCACAATTGTAATTGAAATAAAGAAATAGACACTTTCGTAGGGTGAATGATATTTTTTCTATGCCTAAAACCAAAGAGCTTTAGAGAGATATAGGGCTTCAAATTTATTCTGAATCTTCCAATCTCATTAATACTTATGGTAGATTTTTCATAAAGTACCCTTGATTTACTTACATCCACATAGCAGGTTTTCAAGATTGTCCTCTTATGTTTCCTTGCTTCGTAAATGACAAGTTGGTGCTTCTAGAATTTTTCAGGTAGATTGGTCAAATAAACAAGAAATACAGGAACAAATGATTAATTCCTTTCCCAATTGGTATTGTTCTCTAAAGTTTTATTTCTTCTTCAAATACTCAAAATATCAAAAGATCCATCGTGAAGATAAATTTATACTCTTTCCAAAGTTGTTTCTCTTTTGATGGCAATGGGTATATTAAAAACAACATGGCATTGGAACCTGGCTATCTCCATTTCCCTAAGATGGAAAATTATTGGGAGAACTATGAAAATGACGTCAAAGTGAGAAGAAGGGACTAGATGGGATTCATAGTGAACCAAATCATTGATTAAAAAATGGAGTGGGATGTGATAGGCATAAAAGAGGATGGATCAGACCTAATTGATTCTTTCTTCCTTAAGTGGATACAACTATTAGAATTGGCATACATTAATTGGTCTCTACTAGAATTGAAAGACTTCAAAGAAAGAACCTTCTTTGTGATTCAATGAACCAAGGATTGATTAAGGAATAAAGTCAAAGAACCACAACTACTAGATCAATAGGGAAAGACAATGAAAATAAAATTAATAGTCTGGAAGAAGGCACATCTATTTCAGCCATTCCATCTTCTATAACTATGTCTCTTGATTCTTTTCGTAGCACACAAGGTGGAGATGATGGTGAAGATTTAGATAAAATAATTGATCTAGTTTCAACATGAGCCCAATACATTTACTAGGAAGAAAATATCAAAACCAAAACTGAAGACTTTAAATCCGATCCAGAAAATGAAAGATAAAGCTTCTGAGATGAAAAATTCATCATCATCATTTGTAGGTGAGATTATTTAATGTATAGGATCTCCTGCATGCTCTTCATCTCCTAAAAGTGTTGAAGCAACTCGAGAAGTGATAGTCATAAAGAATGAAAATAACCTAGATTTATCATCTATAATTGTGTAAGTTCACTAATCGACTCATCTACCAATATCTCAAGATATTTGTTATATAAAAGTTTTAAGAGAAAGAAGAAAAGGGTGATCCAATTAGAAGCACCAAATCTGGGTGATGTAGCTAATCTTGTCCATAAAGGTATGAAGGTAAAGAAAACTAGAATAGATTCTAAGCTAGTGGTGAATCCTACCTCAGGAAACCTATTTGTTGAAATTGCATAACTAGTAATAGAGAAGAACATAGATGATGCAGATGAAGCTAATTTTAGCATAACTAAAGTGGATGTAGGCTGGGCTAGTCATGAAGGTAGAGAGCATAATTTTCAAGTGTCAGTTCTTGTCCTAATGGAATATTCAAGAAGAGATAAGCATGCCAAGAATCAACTCAAGTATCAAGTTTGAGCCCTTTCTTCATGCATCTGATCGATGATTTGTTGTTCATTTCTAGATCCTTGTTCATCTACATAGATAATAGGAGATCCCAAGAAGGTGTTTGATGAAGAAACCATTTAAAACATGGGACAATGTCAAGCTTATGGTAAGATGGTGAAAGCATGGGTTAAATGCATGAAAGATTGAGCATCAAGCCTATTTCAAGAGGTGCATGTTACATATGCTAAGGCAAGTCACATACAATGAAACATTCAAAAAGATTTAAAAACTCTCAAGGAGCAAAAAATATTTTGGATAGAAATTGAGTAATGATTAAAAAAATGGACAATGATAGAGTCAAATCATTGAAATTAGTCACTAGTGGAGAAGATGTGAAAATTGACATATGGCTGGAGAACATTGGATGGATGATTGATAACATGAATCAGCAATTAGATGAAGGAGAACAATTCCTAAATGCTTACAAACTACTAAAAATGAAGGCCTTGGGGAATATACCAATGATTTTAGAAGGTATTCCTATTAGCGAACACACTCATGATCTAGACATGTCTTCCATTTTAAAATGCATAGAGGTAAAGATCAACGCCAAACTTTGTAGTAGACAAAGATCAAATGCTGACTTTATGATGAGATTGAGTTGTCTCTTAGTCATATTGGACTCCTATATTCAAAACTTACTAGGTTACATCCTAGAGATGGATGAAGTTAGAAAGAGACATGATCTATGCAAGATGAAAATGTAGAGCTTGATCATTATGAAAAATAAGGCTTTGGCACAGGTCATCAAGTCGTTTAGATCATACAAGGAAAACTTGACTTAGCTACTCATAGCACCTATAGGTCAAAGAACAAGAATAGAAAATATTAGTGATGACAGTTGAAAGTTAGAAGTAGGCTTGTTCAAAGTTGTCCCTTATTTTTGTTTGTATATTTCATAAAGAGGTCAACTTTGATTTTAACCATGTTTTGGTCAATATCTTAATTTTTTCTAGTTGTAGTTAAGCATTGAGAGTTAGATTTGTATTATATTTGAATGTTACTTGATGTGCACTGTCATTTATGAGACTGGCCATTTTTTTCATTGTAGGAATAAGGGAGCTAAGAGTTAGGGAGAAGATTACAATGGGTTAAGATCTTACACTACATATGAGGTAATTTCTTAGTTTTCCTCTTGTTGCACAGTCTTATTTTCTACATGCTTGTCGAATCAATATGTGAACTATTGTTCTTTTGTGATTCTAATTTTAACTAGATAGAATTAATTCATCGGCAATCCCATAATATCCAATCACCTATAGGACATGAAAAATATGTTAGGTGGAATTGAACAAATGGTCACTTGAAGTATTGGGTCCCATACCAATGTAGGGATTGCTCATTTATCTTGAGAAAGAAAAATAGGGTGTTTTTCATGGTGAATATTCACAATTTTTTGAATTTTAGAAATTTTTTGTTACTAATTTAACTAATAATGTAAGATTTAATGCAACTTGAATTGCCACATTTGCATTAAATTTCATTCTAAATATTTAAAATCACTCAATAATTTATTTTATTAAAAAAATTAAACTTAAAGATTCGCCATAATATTCGATACATGATTAGATTTGATTCACCTAAATATTATAGATGATCAAAAAAATTAAAATTAATTCACCAATTATTATCATAATTATTAGTTACTTTAGGGATATATTACCAATATTTAGTTTTTTCTATTAATTTAAAATATAATATAATTATCCTCGTAATTCCCATGAGATAAAACATGCTCAATTTTGATTTGTAATATTCCATGACAATTAGCAAATTTCCTATTATTATTGAGATTCACCAATATTTTCTACTCAAAAATTATGATTCCAAAATAATCACCAATGTAAATAATATTTAAAATTTAAAAAATTGAGAGATTCACCAATACAAATAATTTGGTTTTTCAAAATAACGAAAGATTCACCAATAATTTATATCTTTTTAGGAGGTTTCTAAAATTTTACCTTGAAGAAAAGGTGGGTTTCTTCCATAAGCGAAATACCTTCACATCTTTCTATTCAAATGGAAAAACTTGTCATATAAATTCATCTCAGGGTGCCTAGTATGAGTTCTTCATAGCTAATGAATTTTTATATTGTATATAACCAAGTATGTTTACCCGCTGGCATTTCAAACCATACTTAGTTGAGTTGAAAGCAATCTTGTATATAGTTGAATCCATCATCATATATAAACATATGAGTTCAGTCATACCAAGAGAACAAGTTAATATTTGGCCACAAAAATAGTCTCAAAATTCAATAGATAGTGAAAAGGCTCATTGAAATATATAGGGCTCGTAAAGCCTAGCAATTATAGCTTCTACATTTGGTGTCACATAATAAAATTATTCAGAGTAAGAACTGACTATTCTAATTTCAAAAAAAATTGCACATAAGAATCTCTTGCTCAAGTTTTGATTTAAATTTTTTCACTTGGCACTAACTATTGCTGAGTGCCAGTATTACTTGACACCTTCAGGAGCCGAGTGGCAAGAGGGTGCCGAGTGAGCTCAGCACATGAAGGAGCCGAGTGAACTTGGCACATGAAGAGAAACTTAGCAACAATGGATGCTGAGTGAACTCGACATAAACTACAAAATTTCAACTTAGACAAAGACCAAGCCAAGCGACTAGGTTTATAATGTGAACTTTTCCACCATTAAAACAAGAGAGCCAAAACTTTAAGTATTGAGCAATAAACTTCTCAAATGTAATAAACAAGGGAAGAGCAATGGATTCAAGTATGCCTACTTGCTTTCTATTCAACTTTGATTCAAACTATTACAAAATCTGGGAGCATTTAGCTTCAACTAGAAAACCCTAAATTAACCCTAAAATTTCAAACTGATGAAACTTCAACGTTTAAAATTGAAACTTGTACCTCTAATGGCTGCATACAATAACACCTGGAATAATCACTGCTTTACAGGTCGAATCAAAACAACAAACTACAAACTTATAGAGTGACAGGAAGATACATGTACAACTATAGGAACAATTTAAACACTGCATTCTATCTTTGCAATGACTGATTTACTAATCACTTTTTTTCCTTCTTCCTTCTCAGCTCTACAAAATCTCTTCTCTCTGATCTGTTGAACTAACTAAATGAATCAATACATTTCTTTTTTTATCTCATTTCCAAAAATGTTTCCCCCTCTTTTCTAGATTTTTAACTCACCTACCTATATCAAATTTTCTAAACATTGTGCAGGTTGTCAGAGCTGGTAGGTGGGCATTTGGCTCTAGGGACAAGCCAGCAACACATTAAATATTTCAACACTCCCCCTTTGTCTCAAGCCAAACAAACAAGGATCACTACTAATCCAAATCAACTACACCAAGACACTCTCTTAGGTGTACAAAACTTCCAATGCCTAATGGCTTACTAAATATGTCTACTAGTTGTTGCTCAAACTTATAAAATGCCATCTTGATATCCCCATTCTCCACCAACTCTCTAATGAAGTGATAACTTATCTCTATGTGTTTTCTTCTCCCATGGAAGACTAGATTCTTGGACAATGCAATTGAGGAGATGTTGTCATAATAAATTGTGGTTCCATCCTCTTGCCTTTCATTCAAATCTGTTAAGATCCTTCCTAAAAAAATAGCTTGACATGATGCTACATTTGCTTCCATGTATTCAGCCTCTGCTATAGATTGAGCAACAATAGGTTGCTTCTTGGATGGCCATGAAAGTTTACATGATCCCATATAAAATATGTATTTGGAAGTGCTCTTCCTATCATCTATACTTCCAGCCTAATCACTATCTATATAACCTACCAACTTGAATTCATTTTCTACAGTATACAAAATTCCAAATCCCTTGGTATCTTTCACATAGCTTAGAATCCTCTTTCTCACTTTTCAATGGGAATCCTTTGGTGTTTCCATAAATCTAGAAATCAAATTTACTACATACATCAAGTATGGCCAAGTTTCAGTCAAATACATTAAACTTCCTACCATACTCTTATATAGTGTTGGATCCACTTTCTTGCTAGATTCTTTCTTACTCAACTTCAGACCTATTGCTATTGGTGTGGGGTCTGGCTTACTATTTTGCATTTTGAATCTCTCCAACATCTTCCCTGCATATATTTTTCTTAAGAGATGAAGATGCCACCATGCATTTGTTTTACTTCTATGCCTAGAAAGTACTTCAACAGACCAAGGTCTATCATCTCAAATTCATTTTTCATGGCCTCCTTGAACTCAAAAATTAGAGCTTTGTCATTGCCAGTAAAAATCAAATCATCTACAAACAAGACAACAATCAACACATTTCCATTTTCTACCTTGATGTAGAGAGTAGGCTCATCATTGCTTTTGCTAAAGCCATTGCTCATCAAATATGAGTCAATCCTACTGTACCATGCCCTTGGAGCTTTATTGAGCCCATAAAGAGCTCTCTTCAATCTATATACTTTATGTTCTTCACATATAACTTCATAACCAGGTGACTACTCCACATAAACTTTTTCCTTCAATACACCATTCAAAAAAGCAGACTTCACATCCATTTGAAATACCTTTTATTTGTGCTAAGCTACAATTTCTATGACAACAAGCATGGTTTCCATTCTTGTAACTGGGGCATATGTCTCATCATAATCTCTTCCATACTATTGTTTATAGCCCTTGACTACCAACCTTGCCTTATGCCTATCAATCTTGCCTTCAGCATTGCATTTGGTCTTGTAGACCCATTTCACTCCATGCACTTGCTTTTTGGGAGGAAATTCAGCTAGCTCCCATGTCTCATTATTTTCTATAGCATCTATCTCCTCATCCATGGCCTTGCACGCCTTACACCATTTCTTCTCCTTAACAGCTTCTTCAAAATATATTGGATCACTATGAGAAAATAATAAAAAATTAACACTCTTATCATAATCTTCATACTTTTCATCTTGGTACATCCCCCTAAGACTCTTGGTCTTTCTTGGTATTAGGGAGGAGAGTGTGGGATCAAAATCTTCACTTCTATTACTTTGTTGACTAGCTCAGTCTTCACTATTACTTGGCACTGACACTTGGTCATGTCTACAGAAGCTTGACAATGACTAAGGTTGCTTGCCTTTTCTTCTATCTGCTCCTTCTTCTTGTTTTTCATTAGCATCCTCTTCACTCATAATTGGCACTTTACTTGAGGTGCTTGGTGATTCATTAGTCAATCCATCTGATGACTAATTTTCAAGAAATTCCACATCTCTTGGGAGAATCATCTTGTTGTTCAATGGGTCATACAATCTGTATGCCTTTGATTCTAAGTTGTACCCTATGAAGATGCACTTCACACCTTTGTCATCCAATTTTTTCATTTTCTCCTTAGGTGCATGAGCATATGCAACACATCCAAATACCCTTAGGTGTTCAACTATCCATCTTCCTTATGACCATGCTTCTATTGGAATTCTATCACGGACTACCTTTTTTGGACACCTATTAATTAGATAAACTATTGTTGCCACAACCTCTCTCCAAAATTTAGTTGGAAGACCTTTCCCTTTCATCATGCTCGTTGCTATTTCAATAATGGTCATGTTCTTTCTTTCAGCCACTCCATTCTATTGTGGTGTATAGCTAGCTATGAGATCTCCTTTTTATACCATGTTTCGTGCAAAAATTTACAAAATAATTGGAGGTATACTTCCCTCCTCTATCTGATCTTAGGACCCTTATATAGTGTCCACATTCTCTTTCAACCTAGGCTATGAACACAAGAAACTTATCAAAAGCTTCAAATTTAGATTTCAAAAAATAAACCCATGTCCTATGACTAAAATCATCAATAAATGTCATGAAATAAGTACTCCCCCCAATGGAAGTAACTTGCATAGGATTGACTAGATCAATATGCACTAACTCTAATGGATATCTATCACTCCTATAATTTCTAGAATTAAAGGAAAGCCTGTGTTGCTTACCCAAAATACAAGCCTCACACTTGTCACATGAATTTCCTATTTGTGGAAAACCTTCTACCATTCTTTTATTTGACAAAAAATTGAAACTAGCATAACCAAGATGACCATACCTGAGGTGCCATAGCTGTGAAGGGTCTCCAATCACACTCCTTAGAGCTAATTGTGTGGGAGGAGTAGCACCAACTTGAGATGAGAAACATATCTCTATCCTCAAAGGAAACATTCTATTCTTTGTCATTTGAACTGCTACAACTAAGTTCTTGCTCCCATCCTTTTCATGAATGACACACCTATCATTCTCCATCAGTACTTTATATCCATTTTGAATGAGTTGACCAATGATCATTAGATTATGCTTCATATTAGGGAAAAAATACACATTTTTTATTTCCTTCTTCTCACCTTGCTTGGTGCGGACCATAATAGATCATTTTCCCACTACTAGTAGGGTTCCATTGTTACCCATTTTAATCTCAGATTTGAAGCTCTTATCAATAAATAAAAACAAGGTTTCATTACCACTCATGTGGTTGCTACATCCACTATCAAGGTACCAAACTTTAGGGCTTCCTTCTTCACCAACATTACAAATGATGAAGGTAGTGGCAATGTTTCCACTTCCCATGTTCACATCAGCCAAATTTTCTTCTGACTGATCATTTTGCTTCTTCCAAAATTCACTAGGATAATGCCCATATTTATGATAGTACTAGAATTCTACATTACTCCTATTTGAGTTGTAGTTTTTCTTACCTCCTCTTGAAGTACTTTGTGAGCTACTTGCTCCATATGCTCTTCTTGAGCTTTCTGCTACAACATTTCTTTGTCCTGCATTACCTTGGCCTCTACCTCTGCAATTTTTGCCTGAGCCATATCTTCCTCCCTCCCTTCCTCATGGATTTGATTGAGCCTTAAATTCCTTCTCTTGAGAAGGAGAAGATGTAGATTTGTTGATACTATGCTCATGGGTTTAAAGAATACCCATCAAACTCATCCATAGTCAAAACAGTGAGGTCTTTTGCCTCTTATATGGTCATGATCAAATTGTCATATTTATGAGGTAAACTCCTCATTATCTTTTCCACTATCCTCTACTCATTATAGTCTTCTCCATTTGACTTCAGTTGGTTAATCACATTTGAGGTCCTTGAACTAAAATATGCAACCGATTCATTTTCCTTCATCTAAAGGTTCTCAAACTCCCTCCTTATATTCTGCAGCTTTATTGTATGGACTTTATTAGTGCTCTTGAAGTTCATTTTAGGAATATCCCATGCTTCCTTTGCATAATTTTCCGTGACAATTTTTGGAAAAACTATCTCTGTCAATGCTACCTCAATCAAAGTTAATGCCTTAACATCCTTTCTCCTTGACTCTTTTAGCTAAGTCTTCTATGCATTTGTGAGAGTAGCATACTGATTTGGGTTTGTCACATCATTGAACTCATTAATCACAAACTCTCATAAATCATTTGCAATCATTATGGTCTTCATCTTCTTTGCCCATGTATCATAATTTTGTCCATTGAAGGGTGGTGACTACCGCCATATCTTTTTTGCATCTCCTACCATGTTAAATATCACAAAAAAAAATTTATAAGTCACTGTGGATGTGTGGCCTCAAAGCTTTGATACCATGTGAATAAAAAATTACAATTTTAAAATTTTTTACTCGGCACTAACTATTGTTGAGTGCCAGTATTGTTGGCACCTTAAGGAGCTGAGTGGTAGGACAGTGCTGAGTGAGCTCAGCACATGAAGGAGCCGAGTGAACTTAGCAGGTGAAAGGCAACTCAACACCAATTGATGCTAAGTGAGCTCAGCATAAACTACAAAATTTCAACTCAGAAAAAGACCAAGCCAAGTGACCAAGTTTATATTGTGAACTTTTCCACCATTAAAACAAGAGAGCCAAAACTTTACGTATTGAACAATAAACTTCTCAAATGTAATAAACAAGGGAAGAGTAATGGATTCAAGTATTCCTACTTGCTTTCTATTCAACTTTGATTCAAACTATTACAAAATCTAGGAGCATTTGGCTTCAACCAAAAAACCCTAAATTAACCCTAAAATTTCAAACTGATGAAACTTCAACCTTTAAACTTCAAACTTGCAGCTCTAATGGTTGTATACAATAACACCTGGAGCAATCACTGCTTTACAAGTTGAATCAAAACAAAAAATTACGAACTTACAAAGTGACAGGAAGATACATGTACAACTGTAGGAATGAAAAAAATTTCCTTCTATGTGTGCAATGACTGATCTACTGATCAGTTTCTTTCCTTCTTCCTTCTCAGCTCTGCAAAATCTCTGCTCTCTCTGATTTGCTAAACTAACTGAATGAATTAATACATTCCTTTTTTTTTCTCATTTCTAAAAACATTTCCCCCTCTTTTCTAGATTTGAAACTCAACTACCCATATTAAATTTTCTAAACATTGTGCAAGTCGTCTGAGGTAGTAGTTGGTCATTTGGCTCTAGGGACAAACCAACAATGCATTAAATATTTCAAAAATAGATTGTTGTTATTGAACTTTTCTACTGAACAATAAAACCACAATTCTTAGATTTATAATCTTATATTTGCATGTGCATTCATTTTTGGACCATAATGTAGACATTACAGATTTTTCTACTTGTGGAACCTACAGGACTGGTAAACATACATCACTGGTAAACATACATCACTGGTAAACTTGAATGTATTTGAATTTTTTTTTTTGTTACAAGCTAATGTGGTCAAGCTTGTAGGAAGTACAACAATGATTCTATGACTACATCAATCTTATTGTCCACTATTAACTCTATTGAGTGTTACTGATACCAAGAAAAAAAGAACACCTATCCTGCTCTATCATCTAGTTAGTATATTTCCCTCAATCTTTCATAATAGTCTTTCTCTTATTTCCTTGAAATAATATAACCCACTATCTGATTTTCTTCCTCAAAGTATGGATAACATGATAGCTATGTGTCTTACACTAAAACTCACGATCTATATATGACCTCTCAATCAAAGAATGTAGTTTGATTTTACAAATCTATATAAGTATAATGTCTGATAATGACAACATTATATCTTGCATACATGGCAAGGGCATATCCTTGCACATAATGGAATGAATTCTTCAACCTTAATGAATCCTTTCACATAATGGAATGAATGCTTCAAACTTAGTGAAAACATGTTTAAGCTTCATTCTATAGCTATGGTTCATACAATAGACCCACAATCACACAAAACATACTTTACATAATAGGATTCCTATGGGCTATACACTTGCATCAACACTTGCACCCCACCTAGTCTCTTTTATAATGATTATTCAACTAGGAACACATAAACAAACTTTCTTTTATAGCTCCCTGCTCTTTAGATGTTCCTTTCTAAACATCCTCTCTTAAACAAATATCAAAACTTCATCTCTTAAACAAATACTTTCTTTAAATGTTAATAATACATTAGCTATGTCATAGTGACCTAGAAATGTGAGGACTACAGGACAGTCATATACAAACATTGTCTTTGTAGTTTTAAAAGAATTATATTTACATGATATAGTATTTACAACTTAGTTTTCTTTATGCTTAAATAGTCATGGTTGATGTCATTAACATTATATGCATTTACCTAAGAAGAAGCAAATGATTAGCAACCAAAATTTATATTTGATGTATATGCTTTCATTATAAGTGTTCAAAGTCAAACTTATCAGAAATTGACAACATTTTTTTCATTGCTAATTTTTTTCTGTTAAGTCTCCATATGTTTAAAAAAAAAAAAATGTTTTTAAAGAGTACTCTCTCGTCTAGTGCCACATATAAAATTCTAACTTTTTAAACATGATTTACTAATTTTTGTTTTTTTTTTTGAACTAACATCTTCTTGAATCTGAAAATACCTACTTGTAATAGTTTAAAATTATAATATATTATAACTTCTCAAAATGTAGTGCCTACCCCTAGTTTTCTTTTTAGCTATTAATGTCAAACTCTTTTAGCCCAACTTTATGTTTATGTTTTATGATCAGTGACATTGTTTTCTAGAGTGTTGGATATTATTTCATATGCAGTTGATTATATGATGAGTTATTTTGGTACTATTTATTTCATGATGATAGTTAGATGGATTATTTATATGTGTTTTCTATGGATACTTACCACATAATTGCATGTGTATGGTGTACCTATATGTTTTATCTTATGTATGATGTTTCTGATATGGTTGAGGAAGGGAGTCGTAGTCACTTGCTAGTCAGGATCTACATGATGCACCACTTCCTGCCATTTCCTATTTAGTTCAAAATATATGTGTATTTACATGTGTGAATTTTATGTAGATTGGAGGTATTGGGTATCAACTTCCCTAAATTGCTAGGATGAGCATACCCTATTGCAATATCTCAATGGTAAGAGAGGGGGGATAACTCTTGTGTCTGAATCTTGACCCTAAGCTAATTGTCTTAGAAAGTAGGACAAGTATCTAAGATGTTTACCCTTCTAATTTCATCAAGTGATGTAAATTCATGATTACAACCCTCGAGTTTGATCTAGTTTTTAGTTCTTTATGATGGGTTTTCATAGTTCATCTTGTGGCTCTTTGGTGATTTTTTGTTATAATTAAATTGAATTAAAATAATATTTAATGATTTAATTTAATGGAATATTATGAAGAAAATTGGATATTTAATCATATTTAATTAATTGAGAAATTAATTACATAAAAGAATTAAATTTAAATATAATGTTATAGTTTTAATTTTGGAGTGTAAGAATATTTATTTAATGTAATAAATAATATATTTAAAAAATCATTTTAAAATAAATTGTAAATATTATCATTACTTAAGTTAATAAATAGTTTTACGAAAAATGTCTCAAAAGTTAATTAAAGAGAGAAAGTAAAATTAATTTAATAAAGATATTTTAAATTACAAAAAGTGTGCATGAATATTTAAAATCTTAAAAGATAAAGATCAAAGGGTCTCGCTTTGTCATTGTACAATCAAAGCCCTATATTTTTGGGAGAACTTTTTACCAGAGATCTAGAGCTCATTTTAGAATTACCAAGATTTCGAGAAGCAATTTTCAAAAAAGGAAGCATTTTAGAAGGAAGGGGTTTTCTTGTGTGCTTCATGCATCTACATGTTTGCATCAAATTTAGGTAGAATCTTGTGATTAATTTATGCAATAGATTTTCATTTTCCAATATTCTATCTACAGAATTTTTATCCCAAGAGAGGTGTCTTTGGATTCACCTCTCGATCTTTATACTCTGTCAGAACGCTGGAGTTGAAGTCGTCCCAAGGGGTGATGAAATCCCCGAGCAAGCCTCCTAAAACTTAAACAAGATTTTGGATTCTAATCTTATGCACCCAAGATGGCCTTGAAAGATGACAAGGGGAGAGAAGACTTGGATGATCTTGGGCTAAAATACAGAGTTCTTTTCCAACTGACGCTTAAGTTTTCTGATCTAGACTTTTTGAAAACACGCGTGATTAAGATGCAAAGGTTCAATCCCAATTTGAAATGCGCCAACAAAAGAGAAGTGATTGAAGAATGAATACACAAAGGAGAGTTAGGGTCAACAAGAAAGTAAACCCGTGCGCTCGGAGGCCCTCCATGTCAAGTATTGATTAATTTCCTTTAAGGCATTCAAGAGTTGGTGTTTGTTCATTTTAAGGCCAAAACAAAGATGTGTGTAAAGCTCAATTTCAAGTGCACACCCAGAGGCCCTTCACGTCAAGATTTGTTCAATTTTTATGCTCAAATGAAGTGTTAATGAGACTAATGCGCATTCAAGAAATTTTCTATCTTAGAAAAACCAATAAAAACTCAAGTGAGTGGAATTTAATTTTGTGGAGCACTTAACACCTTCTTAGGTAGACCCATCCCCATATATGGCACTGATATTGCAAACAATGGTTAGAATGATGGGTGATTAAAGAGGGTGAGTCCAACAACAAATTCTCTCAAAGTGTCTTTATTTATTTTTGTAACTTAGAAAGTTTCTAAAATGTGGATTCTTTTTATGTCCCAAAAGATGATTATTTGACTATGGCATTCCAGATTGGATTTGTTGTTTTAATCATGCATTCATAAAAAAAAAAAACTTGATTTTATTTCATGGCACTCAAGAGTGATTTTAGCAACATGCATTCAAAGACAAGTGATTAAACATTCAAGTTTTTTCCTTTGAGCATTCAAGATTGAGATTTTGCGTGTTTTTTTAAAAACTTTGAAGTGCTTTGTTTTAACCTTAGATCATTCAAGATTGTTTTGGACTCAAAAGTGAAAATGACTCTTTGGACTTTGGTTTTAATTCAAGATTTTGTGTTCTAGTTTGCATGTTTTAAGCCCAAAAATGATATTCTTAGATTGTTTTGATGCATGAAAAACCTAAGAAACATTCAAGATTTTGCAACAAGACATTTGTTTGGAACAAATAACAAAGCTTTTAGGACAATTTTGGCAACCATTTAGGACTCTTAGTTTTCATGAGATTTTTAAAAGAACTTTAAAATATTTGCAAATGAGGTTCATTTTATCCTTGATTGATGCTTTGAGTTTGATTTAGATTTTAGTGTGCACTAAGTGTTGATTTTGAACCTTTTGAAATGGAAACTTGAAGTTCTTTTTAAATTCCCAAAAATGAAGTGTTCCCAACTTTGCATGAATGCATCTAAAACCTTGATGTTGCAACAATGCAAATGATTGGATTGGTTTAGTTTCACTAGTTAAAAGATTTTTTTTTTGCAAATTTTTAGTTTTTAATGGATTTAAGTATGATTTGGGGGTTAATTTTAAGAACTTAAAAAAAAGTGTGTATGATTTTGCTTCCTTAAAAAAAAAAAAGGCCAAGATCCCTCAAGAAGAAGAAGAAGAAGTAGATAGAATAGAAGAAGAATATAGACAAGCAGAGGAAGAAGAATTCCAAGTGCTTCATCCACCTGTAAGCTTGAAAAATTTGCAAACACTATGAGATAGACTATGATTTTCTTTGTCTTCTTCATGCTCATGTGGACCTACAAAACCAATTTATACAATCCTACCAATCACAAAAATAAGAAAAATTAGCCAAAATCAGCAAATGACATACAAAACTTGACTGAAAAAGCTAATGAAGATGACCCATGCGGGGTCCCACCGGGCGTGCCAAAATGTATATGCTACTTTAGTATGTTAGAAACACTAAATTAAAACAATCAAAAAGCATTTGCATACTAATTTAACATAACTTCATGAGAGACAAAGTGAAGTCCTCAAACAAGAATATGAGCCATGGATAGGCTCTCTCAATGAGGATGATCACTTGATGTAGAGGTGTGTCTAATAGCTAAGCTGACTTGATTATGTATGTATGCTCAAATGCTCAAATGGGCTTCAATGGAGGATTTTTTGATAGATTTTGGTGAATGGATTTGATGTAAAAATGGCTTCTCAAAATGGCATTATGGCTTTACTTTCTAGATTGTGTTAAAATGGCTTGGGATAGGATTCTTTAAATAGGCAAAGGGCTTGAGGGATCAAGGGCTAGGATGCAAGGATGGGAGAAAGCTTATGAAAAGTTTAGACTGAATGAGAGGAGAGCACATGGATTGTGCTTCTTTACAACCAATCAAGGAGTGACACATGGCATAGGGTCATTGGTTAGAACAAGAGGGGTTGAGGGGTTAACAAAGGAGGCTCAAAGCTCATAACGACCCTCATAATGGCTTGTAAGAGCAATGAATGGGCTTGTAAGAGTCATTTATGGCTTTCTGGGCTTCATAAAGTTTTATAGTTGGGATATTTGTGAGAGAGTTGAGATATTTTGACTTGGGTTGGATTAAGAAAGTCTTAAGCTTAGGCTTGGGTTAAGATTAGATTAGGCTTGTTAGAGATGGGCAAGTGGATGGCATTTAATGAGGGTGGGTGAAGAAGGAGATATTTGTTGGCTTTGGCTTGGGTTAGCAAGTCTTAACGCATGTTTAGAGAATGTGACAAGGTTGGGGGGGGATTAGGATTAGGGTCAAAGATAAGGATTGACATCTTCTAGAAGAGTCTAGGCTTTGGATGAGGATGAAGACTTTGTAGAAGAGTCTAGAACTTCCTAGGATAAGGATAAATAAGGTTTTTAGGAAATTAATAAAGTTTTATTTATTTCAAGGGTTTGGGTTGAGGAGATATTTATTAAAATGTTTTTAGTAAACATGAGGATTAATATTTAATCTTAATTAAATATTTTGAGTTGGGATTAGTGGCAGGAAATGATGGGATTAGCCTTTAGTCGAAATTAAAGAAGGATTAGAAGATTTTGGAAGAGGTTAGTGGTCTTAAGGAAATTGGCCAAGTTTTGGGCAAAAAATAAATTAATTATTTATTTTGGGATTTTTGGTCAATTTATTAATTAAATAATTAATAAATAAGAAAATAATGTTTAAATAAGATTTAAACATTTTTGGGACGAATTCCTTAATTAAATATTTTTAATTAAGATAAAGGGATTTAATGGCATAAAAATAAATTAATTAATTAATTAATAAATGATGATGTCATTAGGGACTTTTTCAAAAAATAAAAATACTTTATTTTCTAAAGGATTTTTTAGGTGTCTACAGCTACAAGGAGGGGTATGGTTGCTAGAGGCCAAATTTGGTGGAACATGAGCAACCATATAGGAGGTATTTCTCCAATGAGCCAAAAGCTCCTATAAGTGAGCCACCTCCAAAGCCACTTTATCTATTTTTACTTGAATCTACAACATTACATTGTTATAAATACATTATTTAGCATACATAGCCACATTAATGTCAAATATGTTGTTAGCATAAATGACTACATTGCAATCTTTACAAATGGTAAATAAGATATCCAATCTGAAAGCATACCATATTTGGGCTAATTTGAAGGGTATCAAAGTATTATCACCAGAAGAACCATATGCCAAGAAAAAGGCTATGGGCAAAAGGGGAGAAAGAGATCATAGATCCATTGCCAATAACACTGAGCCCATCTACAGAACTAAAAAATGTGTAAAAAGGACTCTGGTTGACCACAGAAAGGGCAACAAGGGTCAAGAACTGCCAATGCTAGAGCCAGGGGCCCAAAGACAAGCCCTGGAAAAGAATACACTAGGTGAAATGTACAATTTTGGGTTCAATAATGGCATGTTACATAGTGGAGAACCTATGACTCCAAATGCGATGCAAGGATTGCAAATGCTAGTGTTCATTGAGAACATTAACCATGGGCAGGTGAGGAAGCAAACATTGGTAGCCTATCCTAGGTTTATAGTTGGTTACCAATGTGTCTGGATATCACTTCTAATCCTTCCACCAAGGGTGAGAATACTGAATGCCCACTTTATGTAACAAATGTGAAGGCACCACAAAAACTAGAAGATCAAAAGTCTGCCAATCTAGATGAATGAGCTAGAATTGCACTCTCATGTCCTCCCATGGTTGTAAGCTCATAGTAACTCTAAAAAAAAGATCTTTAGGGTTCCTTATGTCATGTTTAAAAAAATACAGAGTCCCAACCTAGGTCACCTTAGCTAGGGGAACACCTTGGATAGCAAATAAGGGTGACTACTAGGGATTATGCTAGTTCATAGAGAGTCAATCTCTAAACCCATTGCCAATCTAGCAAAGCTAGGGCTTAACTACTTCCCAGGCTTTCCAAATACTCTTGGCAAAAGAAGTATCCTAAATATGGATAGGTTCAGAGGTAAAAAAAAGGGTTTGAAACCTAATCCCCTTCTAGGATGGTTGGTGAACTAGAAAGCCTAAGGAAATGTAATGTCTTAACAAAATATTTCTAGATCCATTGCTGAAAAGAGCTCAAATCACCCATTTGGCACATAAAATAGGACCTTGCTTCTAGGTGGACAACAAGCCTAGGCCACCAGACTCTTTCGAAAGATAGCAAAAATCTCAGGAAACTCTATGAAAGCCCTGGTGAGAAGCTTCTAACACCTAGAGGAAGTCACATAAAAGGCACTCAAGTTTGATGTAAGAGGCCTTTGAAGGAGCCCAATACGAAGAATAATAAACATGGGTGGCAGCCAACACTTTGGACCAAATATGAATTTTTCATGCTAGGGAAAGAGGTTTGGTGATCCAATACTCCAGCTTCTTCTCTATTTTGGCAAGAACTGCATTCCAGAGCTCAAAAATTAAGGCTTGGAAGGTGAAGGGGATACCCAAAAAATGAAATACTTCTTCATGTTGAAACCATTTCAATTGATATTGCTTAAGCCAAGAAGGATGGGGAAGGTAAGTCTACCTATAACAAAGGGTTTTGTGCCACTGAATGGTAGACCCTGAAGCAAGATAGAATGTGTCAAGACATTTCAAAGAGGAGGCAATATTCTCTTTATCCTCTATGAGAGTGAGGAAAGAGTCATCTATGAAATGATCATTTTGAAGTTGATCAAGGGAATTTAGGAGGGAAATACCCAAGACCCTTCTTTGGGAGATGGCATTCGCAAGAAAATACCCAAAACCTTCTACTACCAATTTATATAAAGAGGCCACCAACAAGCATCCTTGGAGAATTGATTGATAAATCCCAAACACTTGAGATTGATGGCCATTAATGGAGATGCAAGCAGAGGCATCTCCAAAAAGCATTTGAATGACTATAAAAAGGTGGGGCAAAACCCAAAAGCCTGAAGCATTGCAAGAGTGAAAGACTACTCAATCCTATCATAAGCTTTGGAAAAATCAATTTTGAGAAAGATGGCCTATTGCTTAGAATGAAGAGCCCATTCCATCCCTTTCCAAATAGCAATTATGTTATCCAAGATATAACAGGACTTGATAAAACCCGTTTGTTTAGGGCAAATGATCTAAGGAAGAAGATGATAGATTTTAAGTGAAATAGCTTTGGCAATGATCTTATAGGAGACATTTAGCAATATAATTGGCCTCCAATTGTAGATGTCTTCAGGGTTGCCCACCTTAGGTGTGAACTTGATATTCCCCTTGTTAATAATATTTCCTAGAGAATGGCAATTTTAAACCTCAATATAAACCTTATCTAGGTCTAGACCAATCTCATCCCAAAATGCTTTGTTAAATTCACAAGGGAAGTCATCACAACTAGGGGCTTTATCATCTACCATGGAAAATACAACTTTCTTGAGGTCCTCTGGAGTGAGCTTCTTCTCATAGAATACATATTGTTTTGAAGCAAGTCTTTTAGGTGTGACATCCAAACAAGCATTTAAGGCTTGGTCCCAGGCCACCGAGGGACCCTATGTTGTGAAAACTTTTTCATAGTGGCAAACAAAAGCTTGAAGAATGTTACGAAGCTCACAAAGGGTGTGTTGACCCTCCCGAATGCATTTGATCCCCACCACAGAGTCGTGTGCCCTCAACACATTGAAGAATTCCTTGGAAGCTTGATCAATAACCTCTAGCCAGTAAAGATAGGGTTTGAGTTGAGCTCCTCAAGCAGTATAATTATTTGCAACTTGTTTCTGATGGTGAAGGTTGGCAACCTAAACTTGGAGGTTCATATCAAAAGGATTCAAGGCAAGAGCTTTAGTGGCCATATGGAGATCTTTGATAGTGGCCTCATAGGATCTATTGCAATAAATGGCCAATTACCTCCCATAAATGTTAAGAAACCTTGCAGTATGGGTAATGGCATCATTCCACCATTGAATCCACCCAGAGGAAGAGTGGGGCCTAGATTCAAGGTTCCAAGTTTGTAAAATATGAGCGGTAGTGGGTAGATGAGATAACATGGAAGTATTAAGGTAAAACTATGTTTTACAATTATGAGTAGGGGCCGAATGCCAAGTAATGGAGAAGTGGATGGGAAAGTGATCTGAAAGAGTCATCTCAGGGAGTAGAGTGGCAGGTAGCAGACTAGTGTGAGAAAAAGAAAAAAAAGAATGAGCAGAAATCATAGCATAGTCCAACCTTTTAAGGACCCTGTCAGCTCCCTCTTGAAAGTTGGACCATGTATATTAGATGCCATCAGTCTAGCAGCGATGAAAATTGGGATTGAAAAGACAAAACTTGTTCTGCATGTAGAACCAAGCTTCTTGCTCACCAACTGACCATCAAAAATGCAGAAGGCCCACTTTATCAATAGCTAAGTCAAACATATTAAAATCCTCATAGAATATCCAAGTGGCAGGAAACAAAGAATCAACTAGCCACCTCCACGAGTGTGAGCATTTAGCCACATCATTAGGGGCATAGATACTAACAATGCCAAAACAATAATTTTGAAAAGACAAAAAAATCCAAACTACTCTCTGCATGGGGTCAAAACCATGTGAAATAACAAAAGGGAAAAGTTGAGGGGAGAGGAGAGTGACTACACCACCTTGACTAGCTTCATGCTAAGAAGCAAAGCTAACACCATTTGGCCATATCAAATGGCACGTTGAGTTGAGAAGGAACCTAGAGACTTTGACTTCTTGCAAGCATAGAGCATGAATATTGCCAAGCCTACACTTGGTATCATGAACATAATACTTTCTAGGGAGGTCTATTAGCCCTTGCACATTCCATGAGAGAAAATTCATCTTAAACCAGCTTGCATATTCTCCTCATCTTTAAGCGAGGAAAAACTATTATGCAAGAAAGTAGAGGATTCACATGAGGGGTCACCCAAAGAGATGGCTCTTCATTTATCCCCGGTAATAGCAACTACATGCTTGCCTTCAATGTTGTGAGAGTGATAGAGAGATGGAGAGAAAATTGTAGAGGCTACTTGAGGCACATGAACCCAAGTAGCTTGTACCTTTGGCTTAGTTGTCCCCTATGATGCAGGATTTAAAATGGGTGGCAGCACAATCATAGGAGCCTTAGGGAACAAGAGGAGCCACACCAGAGCTAGGATGGTTGGGTTCTTGAGAAACAAGGTTTAGCTTAGTAGTGCCCTTTCCTTTCTTGACAACCATTGTCCACTCATATTTTTTAACAGTTGGAGCCAACTTGGATTCCTACACCAAAGAATGATTGCTCTCAAGAAGAGGAAAATCCTTTATCTTGTGACTAGAAAACTGATAGTAAAAAAAATTATTTGAGAGATTTAGGTAAAACACCTTTTGGGTAAAGGTGGTAGCACCAATCTAGATTTCCAAAAACTATTTAAGGTCCCTAGAGAGGTTGACCTAAACACATACCCTTCACTGAGGATAGGCATTAAAAAATTTGTTTTCTTCCATGCAAATTACTTTTCCCCACAATTTGGGAAATCTCAATGAGAAAAGACTCGTAAGGGATGGGCATCCCAAGGAACTCTACCCAAAATGGAACCCTAAGTTTGTGGTCATCCAAGATGCAAAAGTCTCAAGACCATCTCTAGAAAGCAAGCAGAGATGAGCGAACTATCGATGACCCATGGTTGAAAATAATCTCAACCTAGGAGGGGTTACCAAAACAAACCAAAGTAAAACTCTTGGTGAGGTTTTGAATCCCTTCAAGGTGAATCCCCTAGGGGGACTAGGCCTTGGATACCCATTCACGTAGTGTGTTTTGAAATGGAGTGCAACCCACAAAATACCCAATAAGGGTTTGGGTTTCTAGCCATTGATAAATAGATTCAAAAGCAAAAATATTTAGAACAAATTCAGGAGAGGAATTACCTCATGAAATACCTTGGGCACAAATTTACATGGGCATTTTCTCGATGGGGCCATTTTCACATGTAGCAACAACACTTGCACTAGCAATAACTGTTGGGCTAGAGAGGGTTGAGGTCAATATATTCTAAAATAAATTCCCACACTAAATGTGGAATGATAGACAATAAAGTAGAAAGGGCTCAAATGAAAATTGTACAAACCCTAGCAAAGCTCAATGCCAGGTGTGAGATTGTTGGTGTAAATAGGTATTTACTATTTACACTTTACTTAAGTTTACTTAGGTTAATGTATTATTTTATTATATTGCATTATTTTTATTATTTATTTTGTGAGACACTTAGGAGTTTGCATACATTCATAAGTTGTCATGTTGACAACTTAGAAAATCACAACTCTAGTTTAGCACATCGTGTCTACAACACTAGAGTTTGCATCATTCATTGAGTTGTCATGTAGACAACACATTTATTTGCACTCCTAATTTAGCACATGGTGTCTACAACATAAATTTACATGCTACAGCATTGTAGGCTTATCCTCTCATCATCACACTTACTCTTGTGTTTAGTGGAGGATAATCCACACCTGGTGGACATGTGCCTAGTTGTATGACTTATCATGATGCTAACTCCTAGTCATTCTAGATCTATCTTAGAGGCATTTATATATAGACACTCCTAGTGTACTTGTACATTGAATTGAATACTATACAGTTATTTTGATCATACTCTAGTCGGTTTTGTGCTTGTGTTTGAGTTCCTTGGTCTTTGGTGAACTTTTTCCTAAGGAAAATTCTTACATGGTATTAGAGCTGAGGGAGATTATCATCATAAAGCCATTGCAGACCTTGTTGCTTCATCTCTGCAAGGGACACGATTCAAATCCAAAGCATTTGTAGCAATTGTGATCATCTAGAGCCTAATGGGACCTCACCATTGTGTGTAGAGTGATGATTTAGTAAAGATCAACTATAAATTTTCCTACCCTAGGAAAAAGTCATTTTTGAGGCAAATTTTTTTGCAAATTGGAACTCAAAGGTTTGATTTGAAAATCTAGTATGGTCATTATTTGATCTGTTTAATTAATTTTGAGATTTTATTAATTATACATTTTTAGAATATATTTTTCATGCATTTTTGGAAAAAAAATTCAAATTTTTTTTGTTTTGCATAGGCATTGGGCAGTCACACCCCAGCCCTATGTAGAATATTCTATAGAATATTCCATCGGTAGTTCACTACATCTAGGTGGCTTCAACCACATTCCCAAAAAATATTCTATGAATTCTAGGAGACTAGACTATTTTTGGTTGTGGTCATCAAACAACCATGCTCAAACCATATTAAGCAAGAAGCTTTGTTTGTTTTATTACTGCCACGGTTTGTTTTTAAAGTGGCATAGGTTACAATTCCCACAAGTGTGGGATTAAAACTTATAACTTGACCACTACAAAAGTGACCTTTCGGCTACCTACTTTAGTAGTTTTGACATTGAAGTCTACCTATAGCTGGTGTATAAAAATCTAGCTGTCGCAAATAACTCATTGCCAATGACGCACTTCTTTCTTGGCCCCAGTGTTGAACACTCCATGCCCACCATAACCTACAAATAGTTGCTCCATGTGGTAGCACAAGGATAGTCCATACAACATTTTAATGTGAGACCCATGCCTTCCACATGACAAAAACCACTTTAGCATCTTCCATTGTAATCCCCCAGTCAGCCTCCAACTTAGTGCTTGATAATCACCAGCTGACTCAGTATCCATGCAAGATAACATGTCATCCTTCTTCATACTTCCAACTTGACTGCCACATCACTGACTGTACTCTATCATACTATGCTAACATTATTAGTCATATAGGTGACATCCTCGCCACATCAGCAAAGGCCTACATTTTTTGCTAATGTTAGCAAACTATTGTCTTAAATTTGATGGTCACTTGACCATCATTCTAGGGAAATTTTGAAATGATGCAATGGTAATTTGACCATCAAATTTAACATCATGTTTTGCTCTCTAGACCCCTCTTTAGATGCAATTTTAATTTGGTAGCCTGACTTTGAGAGGCCATAACATGGTCATCCAGACTCCAAATCAAGTGTAATATTTTTTGATTTTGTATAGAATTTTCTGAACTTTTTAGTGTTGTAGTTCTTTTCTAATTTTGGTGCACATATTTATTAGAAATAGCATTTTTCGACAACTATACCTTTGCAATCCAACATTTTACAACTTCAAACACTCTGTACGGGCTCATTTGGACTCCTTTTTAAGTTCTATTTTTTTTGTAAGTCTATATTTTTTCATGTACTTTTCAAATCTATAGTTAGATTGTAGGCTTCTTTGGACATAAATATCACTTTCAGAAATAGGTCCTATTTTGCATTATATTGCTGCACAATTGTTGTATTTTTGAGCTACATTGTAAAATTCTAGATTTGTACTCTATACAAAGGTTGTATTAAGCAAAATTAGAAGCCCACTTTGTCCATTATGACAAGTGGCCTATTGTAAAATGCACTACATATAAAGTGTCAAAATCTTTCATTTGTGGGGGATTTTTTGACTAAGTGGAAAGGGGGGTATGTACTGTGTATTGTGTCTCCTTGATCTTGTGCTCTTGCATTATGGGTTCTTTTTCAAAGTTAACTCCACATAATTATGCTACTTGGAAAGAAAATATTAAAGAACCATTGGTAGAAAAAAAGTTTATAGTGTTATGTAACTGGTATAGCAAAGAAACCTCCTATTGATGATAATGAAGCTTAGAAAGAAGATTGGGAATCCAAACAAGAGATGGCCCTAGGAACCTTATTGAAAAATATCTATGATCTTGTCAAATTTCACATTAGGAAGCTTACTAATCCAATAGAGGTATCGGCTAAAATTGAAGCATTGTATGGGATAGTAGATGATTTGGCTTACACCATAGAGGACAAACTTCTCAAGTTGGATCCTAGGAATTTTGAAACTATTGAAGAATATCTTACTCAAGAAGACATGTATAGGGCACAACTTAAGGATTGTGATGAACCCATCAAGGATGGAAAGATGATCAAACACATCATGACTCATCTTCCACCTAAATATGCTCCTTTTGTTTCTAGTTATAATACTCACAAATTAACAATGGGTAGTTCCTATGTTAATCCTTCATTCGAGAAATATTTAGAAATGTTGATCTTAAAACATGACAATCTAGTGAGTATGGGAATTCTCAAGTCTTCTGAGACCAAAGCCTTGGTAGCTAATGAAGGTAATTCAAGTGGTAAAAACTCCAACAAGAAGTAGAAGTAGTGGAAGGCTAAGCCACAAGATGACAAATAACAATCCTCCTCAAAACAAAAATCTTCCTCAAATTAATCTTCTTCCACTTGACAAGCTTCTTCTCAACAATGAAAGTCTTCTTCCAAAAATAACCAAAAGGGGAACAATTACAAAAAAAAGGATAAGAAAACTTGATCCTATTGTAAGAGGAGTAGTCATGATGAACATGAGTGCAAAGATAAGCATATTGATGAATTGATCAACATAATTAGGAAACACAAAATTGATGTACCAAATGCAGTTAAGGATAAGGGATCTTCAACCACTTCAAAGGGTAAGGGACAAGCTTTGTTAGCAAGTACAAACAATGTTGAGGAATGCATTCTTCAACGGAGTAGTTTTCCTCTTTAAATCCATCAAATGTAACTTACATCTATGTGGGCAATGATACTCAAGTGGAAGTTGAAGGGAAAGGCAATGTTGAGTTGGAAAATGGCATCTTCTAGGATGTTCTTCATGTTCCTAACCTTAGCACCAACCTTCTCTCCGTCTATCAAATAACTCAGTATGGATGTGGCAATAAAGTAGAGTTCCTTCTTGATACAGTTGTGGTGAAAAAAATCCAAGATGATTCTATGCTGGCTATTGGAAAGGCTAATCATGAGACAAGACTTTATTCTTTCTCACATTTTGTGCCTAAGTTCACTTCCCTTTCCTTATTGACTCATTCAAATACACAAAGTAAACTATGGCATAAGAGATTTGGTCATCTTAATTATCACTACCTTCAACAACTTAGCAGCAAGGATATGGTCATTGGTCTACCTCAAGTCAAGTATTTAGAGGGTGTGTGTCCAAGTTGTGAAGCAGGCAAGCATCTTGAAGAGAAATATGACAAGGAGAAGTCCTGGAAGGAAACTGTTGTTCTTGAATTGGTTCATAGTAATGTTGTTGGCCCATTGCCAGTACCATTGTTTGGTAAGGCCCACTATGTTTCACATTTATTTATGACTTTTCATGGTACACCTGAGTCTTTTTTCTTTCTCATAAGAGTGAAGTATTTGATAACTTCATCACCTTCAAAGATTAGGTTGAGAAAAAATTTGAGAAACCCATCAAGATTCTATGAATAGATAATGGTAGGGCATATGTCAACTCCAAGCTTATATACTATTGTACTCATGAGGGTATTGATCTTCAATGTTCAATTGTATACATGCCATAGAAAAATGGTGTCACTAAGAGAAAGAATAGAACCCTTAAGGAAATGACCACTTGTATGTGTCAACATAAGTCTCTAGATCAAGTTTTTTGGGAAGAATCCATGTGTTGTGCCAATTACATCCAAAATAGAAGTCCCCATAAGGCCTTAGATGGAATTACACCTTTTGAGGCATGGTGTGGTAGAAAACCAAGTGTAAAGCACTTCAAAGTTTTTGGTTGTCAAGTATGGGCAAGGATACCTCCAAAAAAGTGAAAGGCATTAGAGCCACAAAGAAAACCATGTATATTTTTTGGATATCTTGACCATCTCAAGGAATACAAACTAATGGATCTAGAGACTCGTGAAATCTTTTATGAGAGGAGTGTTCACTTTGAAGAAACTTGTTTGGGTTTGGCTTCTTCAACTCCTCCTTCTTCCTCCTTTATGGACAGTGATCATAGTGATTATAGTGACTCAGAAGATGAGATTCCTTCAACTTTGACTTGTAGGACACCACCTTCACAAGGTCAACACATAGTTGAGGAAATTCCTTCTTCTTCCACTAAACCTTGTTGGGCACAACAAACTCTTGATGCAATAGGTTCTTTGGTGGGTAATCCTTTAGACAGTTAGATGACAAGGTCACAACACACATCATTTCCACATGCATATATAGCCATTGCTTCAAATCCACAATCATTTAAGGAAGCATCAGGGATTCAAAAATGGGACAAGGCTATGAAGGAAGAATATAACTCTTTAATGAAAAACAACACTTGGGACTTGGTTTCCCTTCTTAAGGGAAAAAGGGTGGTTTTATGTAAGTGGATCTATTAAACAAATTTTTTAGCAAATGGAAGTGTGGATAAGCATAAGGCTAGACTAGCAGCCAAAGGTTTCTTGCAGTTTCTAGGTATTGGCTATATAGGGACTTTTGCACTAGTCACCAAGATGAACTCCATTCGCCTAACATTAGCTATTGTTGCAGCTCAGGGCTAGGTTGTACACCAAATGGATGTAAAGAGTGCCTTTTTGAATGGTGATCTTCATGAGTAAATTTATATGGAGCAGCCATAGGGGTTCGTACAGGATTCTACTATGGTTTGAAAATTGAAGAAGTCTATCTATGCTCTTAAGTAGGCTCCTCAAGCTTGATATGCCAAGATGGATTCCTTCCTACTCTCAGCAGGATTCACTAGGTGTCATTCTAATTTGAATGTCTACATTCTTCAAAAGGATGACTCACACTTGATACTCATGCTTTATATAGATGACTTGATCATTATAGGGAGCACTTCATCCATCATTGCTAGTGTCAAGTCCTCTCTATAGGATAGATTTTCTCTAATAGACTTGAGTTTGCTACATTATTTCCTTGATATTGAGACCACACAATCTTCACTAGGGATCACACTTTCTCAACCCAAGTATGCTCTTGACTTGCTTTCTAGATTTCACATGAGTTATTGCAAGCCTACTCTCATTCCCTTTCTATCAGGTGTCAAGTTAGAGGCTAAGTGTACCACTCCACTTGTTGATGCTACATTGTACAGATAGTTAGTTGGGAGCCTTATCTACTTGATACATATACACCTTGATATAGCTTTTTTAGTTGGCATGGTTTCATGCTTCGTGCAAGAAGCACACAATCTTCATTGGAAGGTTGTCAAGTGCATCTTGCACTATGTAAAGGGTACACATATACATGGGATACATTATGTAGTAGGTACAGGACTTTAGTTGATTGGATACATAGACTTAGACTATGCAAGGGACATAGAATCTCACAAGTCTACTTTAGATTACATCTTTCACCTTGGTTCTAACCCTATTTGTTGGTAATGTAAGAAGCAAAATAATGTTGCTCTTTCTTCCAAAGAGGATAAGTATTGAGGAGCTATCAATGCAACTATAGAGGCTCTTTGGTTATAGAACATCCTAAAGGAGTTTGAATTTGATCTACCTAAACCTACAATCATTCATTGTGACAATTAGAGTTCTATTGAGATCTCTAACAATCCAGTTCAGCATCAGTGAACGAAGCACATCGAGGTTCATATGCACTATATTAGAGAGCTGATACATGAGCAGATTATTGCACTATAGTATTAGCCTATAGTAGAGCAAGTCATTGATATCTTTACCAAACCCTTCACTAAGGTCAAGTATACTCATTTCCAAGATCTCTTGGGAGTTTGAGATGTTGCAAAAAGGGGACTCTTTTGACTTCTCTCTTCTCCTTCATTTAGGCAAGATCTTTTCCTCATCTGAGGTCTTCTTCTCTCTCATCTTCTTTATTGCACTTATCTCTCATTTTGGAGGAGGGTTTTTTCCATGAGGTTTTCCCTCTTTCTCTGCCTTATGAGAGATTGCATTGCATCATTATATGTAGAGCATTACTTTTGTACATGGATACCTAACATGGCCTCATACCCAGGACCCATTATGCATTCATGAGCTTAAGTGCATTGCCCTAAGTTGCACTTAAGAGGGGTCTTGGTGTAAATAGGTATTTACTATTTACACTTTGCTTAAGTTTATTTAGGTTAATACATTATTTTATTATATTGCATAATTTTATTATTTATTTTGTGAGACACTTAGGAGTTTGCATATTTTCATGAGTTTTCATGTTGACAACACAAAAGTATGCAACTCTAATTTAGCACATGGTATCTACAACACTAGAGTTTGCGTCATTCACTAAGTTGTCATGTAGACAACATAGTTAATTGCACTCCTAATTTAGCAAGTGGTTTCTATAACAAAAACTTGCATGCTACACCATTGTAGGCTTATCCTCTCATCATTGCAGTTACTCCTGTGCTTAATGGAGGGTAACCCACACCTGGTGGACACTTGCCTAGTTGTATGACTTATCATGATGCTAACTTCTAGGCATTCTAGATGCATCTTAGAGGCCTTTATATACAGGCACTCCTAGTGTACTTGTACATTGAATTGAATGCTATACAGTTATTCTGATCATACTCTGGTCTATTTTTTGCTTGTGTTTGAGTTCCTTGGTCTTGGGTTTTGCCCTAAGGAAAATTCTTACAAATATCTTCATTGGCAAAGGACCCGACATTTTACTTTATTTGAATTTATTATTATTTAATTATTTTGATTATTAATAAAATTACAATTATTTTATTAAATAATCAAAAAAATATTTTAGACGAATAGATAAGAAATTATAGATTTCTTCGTTCAAACGAGCACTAGTTGGAAGGAAGGGAGAAAGAAAACCATTAGGGGAATATAGTTTTTTTTCAAAAATAATTATTAATTGAAATTAGATAAATGAAGTTTTAATTAAAAATTTTAATTAATAATAAATATTATTTAATAAAGATTTACTTTATTTAAATTTATTATTATTTAATGATTTTGATTATTAATAAAATTATAATTATTTTATTAAATAATCAAAAAAAATATTTTGATCGATAAATGATCAAAGCCTTGTATTATATTAGGTGAATAGATTTAAGACATTATAGATTTCTCCATTCAAATGGGCACTAGTTGGAAGGAAGGGAGAAAGTAAACCTTTAATCTTGTCCGAGACCAAAGTCCTATATTATAGAAATTGAAAATGGGAATACCCTAGTATGTACTAAGCTCTTACATTCATGTTTATTCATATTATTGAAATAATTTAATACAAAGATTATTAATTTGAAAAGGAAAGCTAAGCGCTAGAAAAGGTAGGGTTCCAACTTTTATGCATCGAGGGTCCTGTAATGAATTAGTGCAATAAAAAAAAAAATTTAATTTAATAAATATTTATTTTTAAATTATTTTATGATATTTAATTGTGACCTTTGTATTTTCACAAGTTAATGGTAATTTTGTGATTTTATCTAAAATGGGAAATGGGTTAAGTTGTAAGGGGAAAATTGTAAACCTCATTAGTTTGAAAACTTATACAAAAATGAAAACATAAACCCTACTATTAATTCAAACTGTGTTTTCAAAACCAAATTGATTATGAATTATACTATTAGTTCTATGTTTGTTTGTGTTGGGTTGGGGTTGACTTAGAGTGTTGACTAGTTTAGGATGTCTACTAGAGGCCAAGAGTTATTATTTTGGTGATTACATATGATGTCATGATTTTTTTTATGTATACTTTCTTAGATCAATCCTGTTAGGATGATTGCATTAGTTATGCTTGTATTTTGACCAATGATTTCATTACTTGTTAGTTTCTTGTTTAAGAACTGATGTATGGTATGTGGTCTTTTGAGATCTTTTTTTCTTTACTGAGCTTAGGGTAGGTTATTTGTATGTCATGTTAGGAAGTGGCTTGCATTGAAGGTTGAGGCCCTATAGAGGATGACAAGTAACCCATTGTAGATTATTTTAATAAGTGATAGCATTTCATTAAATGAGAGTAAAATGAATTAATAAGAATGATTATTTTTCCTCACCCATGCCTCGAGTGCTAGTACTGGCTAGGATGGGAGTATAGAGGATGCTTGAATGTGACCTTGCTTCATTAGTATCCCTTGTCTATACAAAAGGATATTGATGCCACATAGAGACACTAGGGGGGCGGAGTATTAAAAGACTACTAGGGTAACCTTAGAGTTGGCTCATGTGATGACACTTATCCACTCATATAGTAGATTTCCTATGTGTCATTTTTGTTGCTAGGTTTAGATGTTATTTATATCTTGGTACCTTTGAGTTAGATTACTTCCAAGATTTTATTGACCTAGATGTTGGTTTTAAATTTAGAATTTGATATCCTCTTTGAGACTTGAGACTATCTCCTCAGCACAGTGGGAGTGGACCTTTTTGGGTTTCACGAGGTTGGGTGATCTAATAGTTCAATTCCATGGCTATATTTCCATGATCTATTTTGTATCTTATTTCATTATGTTTTTATGTACTTTGATGGATGGTTCTACTTTATTGTTTTTTGTTTCATGGATTCTTATGAGATGATATTGTTGGTGCTTTTCAACTATTAAGCAACAAAATACTTAATATCAAGATAATAAAGAATACAACAACCTAAGGAGTAGCTACTTCCCATAAATAGTTACTTGTTCTTCAAGTTTGAACCCAACTTCAACAAAATCATTAGAGATTTTCTACTCTTTGGGCTCTACAAAACCAAGGTGGGTACACCTAAGGGATGAAAGATTTTTCAAACTAATATTACATAAATATTTTATTGATTACATGACATTGCACAACAACATGCATCCCTTATAATAGATTTGGTCATAGTTCTTCTTAGATTTACAAATAATTCTAGGCAATCACAACTAACTACATTATAGGAGTTAAATGCAAACAAGTGTTGACCAACATTTTCATTCTTCAAACAGTAAAGTAAAATTGATTTTGAATTTAGGCTTGATGCTTTTTCATGAACTTTCCATCTATAGGCTAAATCAATAGATCAATATCTCATCCATTGGGTTTCAAAGTCCATTCAATTTCTAAATCTAATTGACTACATTACAATTAATACTATCAGCAATTCTCACTGAAAATCATTCTTATAGATATCCTTCCTTTTACCATGGAAACCCTATCAACCTCAATGAATTAAGTAAATGCTTCAGTGAGATTGATAGGGTTTATATGGTAATAGGAAGGTTATCTATAAGAATGACTTTAAGTGAGAATTTCTAATCGTATTGATTGTAATGCAGTCAATTAGATCTAGAAATTGAATGGACTCTGAAACCCAATGTGAGGCAATGATCTATTGATTCAATTTGCAGATGGAAAGATCATGAACAAGCATCAAGCTTAAATTCAAAATCAGTTATACTTTACTGTTTGAAGAATGTCAATGTTGGTCAGCACATGTTTGTATCTAATTCCTGTAATGTAGTTAGCTACTATTGCCCAGAATTATTTGTAAATATAAGAAGAACTATGATCAAATATTCTATAAGGGATGTGTGTTTTTGTGAAATTTCATGGACTGAATAAAATATGTATGTAATATTAGTTTGAAAAATCTTTCATCCCTTAGGTGCACCCGCCTTGGTTTTGTAGATCCTAAAGAGTAGAAAATATCTTATGATTTTGTTGAAGTTGGGTTCAGATTTGAAGAACAAGTAACTGATTATGGGAAGTAGTTGATCCTTAGGTTGTTGTATTCTTTATTATCATGATATTAAGTATTTTTTTGCTTAATAGTTGAAAAACACCAATGAAATGATGACTCTATTGGGGAAGAAAACCACAAAATTGACCATCTTTCTTACTTGACAACTCTGAAAGAGAAACAACACCAAGAAAGAAAATACACAAGGACTATACAAAAGACACAAAGGATTTACATAGTGTATAAAATCCCTAAACTACTATTCATGGAAGAAACAAGTACTTTAGAAGAAATCCCTCTTCAATAACTATCCATGAACTGGTAGTTGAAGAATGTTTCCTAATAGATCATTTAGAATATAAGAGTCATCTTTGCATGTGGCTTCAATTAGATAAAGGCCTAACCATATAGGGTCAAATTTACCATGTTTTCCCTTGTCCTCAATCTTGGCATTCCACATGAGGACCAAATCTTAAGTTCAAATTTCTTGCTCACTATTCTTCAGAGTGCTTTGACTTACAACTATAATTTTTGGTTTTTGGGAGATGCTTCTTTCCTAGTCCTAGTCAGTCCTACTAACTCATCCAACTTTTTTTGCATTTCATCAATGATGTCCTCATCATACATTTGAATGTAACTATACAAACCCACTAGATTGTTCCAAGGCATCCTTGCCTACATCCCATATACAATGTCAAAAGGTGCCACACCTATGACTTTCTCCATAGTCACCCTATTAGCCCATATTTCCAACTATAGCTTGGAATCCTAGGCCTTCTTATTATCATCTATGGTTCTTTTTATTATTCTCAAAAATATTTTATTTGTAGATTTAGCTTGTCCATTCCCTTTTGGATGATAGGGAGAAGATTTTGATCTCATTATCCCATACTTGTCACAAAACCTTATAAACTCCTAAGGTCTAAAAAATAATGCATTATCTGTCACAATCCTTTGAGGACAACCAAATCTTGAAATGATATTATTTAGCAAAAAATTGTTAACAACCTTGCTAGTTGCATTTCTTATTGGAATTTCCTCCACCCGACTTGTGAAGTAATCAGTAGCAACCAAAATCCATGAATAACCAATGCTATACTTACGAGAGATTTCACCTACAAAATCCATGCCCCATTGCTGGAATGGTGCTTGAACTTTCACTAGCTTTAATGGAGTGTTACTTGAAAATTTTAGTTTGCCTGCAAATATTTGATAGGCATCACACTTTTTGACCATTACCTAAGCATCTCTGAAAAGGGAAGGCCACCAGAATACATCTCTCATTACTTTGTGTGTGGTGGTCTTGGCCATATAATGTACTCCACAAATTCCAACATGCATTTCCTTTAGTGTCTCCTTTGATTTCTCTTGATCAACACATTTTAGTAGCACTCCTTCAAAGTTTCTCCATCACAAGTTGTTGTCAACAATGATATATCTCATGGCTTGTAACTTTATGCTTCTTTTCTCTTTTCTTAGTCAAATGGGAAGGAGCTTCCATATGATGTAAATAATGTATAATATTATCATACCATTTACAATGTTTCACATCACATATATCTAATCTCATATGATATATTACCAAATTTATTTGATTAGCATCCAAGTTGAACTAAACCATAAGTTTAGCTAACCCTTGAAATCTTACTAGTTTTGTGATCTAAATTTCAATGTTAAATTCTTGGATCTTGTTGATCCATTTGCATCTTCTACCTAACACCTCCTGTTGAGAAAATATGTCCTTAACAGCTGCACTAGGTACAAATGCAATAAAAATGGCACCTACCAAATAGAACATAAAAGCCTTAACAACTTTCACTAAGGTAAAAGCTTGTTTTTCATTAATCTCATATTTCAATTCAATAGGCTATAAGGATTTGCTAAGGAATGTAATCGGTTTCTCATATCCCTCCTCATTCTTATGTAATAAGAATGTAGCTATAGTGTGAAAGAATGCAAAAGAAAATATGTGCCTCAGATTTCTATAATCTAGAGTCCTAAGGATTGAAGCATTCTTTATGGCATTTTTGATATCCTGAAAGGCCTGTGAAGCTTCACCCTCCAAATTAATAATAGCTCCTTGCTTAAGAATTTTAGAAATAGGCATACTAATTTTTGCAAAATTTGCAACAAACCTCCTTAGAAAATTAACTTTCCCAAAGAAAGACTACATTCCCTTAACATTTCTTGGCTTAGGCACCCTATCAATGGCTTCTACTCTCTCAAGATCTATCTTTACACCATCCATTGATACTATATGTCTCAGTAGTCTGCCTTCTATCACCCCAAACATACACTTTTTTGGGTTTAAGGATACTCCATACTCCAAGGCTTTGATAAAAATATTTTTCAAGTGTCTACAATGGTCTTCAACCCTCTTGGAATATGCTATAAGGTCATCTTGGTATGCTACCATAAATTTATTGATGTAAATCATGGAAAGCTACATCCATATCCCTTTGAAAAGTTGCACTAGCATTAATCAACCCAAATGGCATTTTTCCATACACATATGTACCCCATGGAGTTGTAAAAGCTATTTTAAATTGTTCATTCTCTTTCACAAGGACTTTATTATAGCCTCAGAATTCATCCATCATAGACATCAACTCAGAACTAGTTACCTATTGCAACATAGCCTCCATATTTGGAAACACATAATTATCATATAGGGAAGAAATATTCATTTTTCAGAAGTCTACACACAATCTTATGTCTCCATTCTTTTTTCTAATAGGCACCACATTTGAAACCCAAGTAGAATGCCTAATTGGTTTGATTATCCCTCCATCCCTTAGCTTCATCAACTCTTCTTTCATTTTGAGGGCTAAGGTAGGATTTATAGGTCTTTGCTTTTGTCTAAAGGTTTTAACATTATGTTTGAGTGGAATAGCATGTCGAAATAGGTCTTCTCTATAGGTTTTTGTTGTGGTCTCCATAACGCATGCCCCATTCCTTACTACGAATGGGGACCCCCTACTTTTTTTTGACTCTCAGACTCATAGTGCAGGAGTCAGGAGAAGAAAATTTGGTTAAATAAGTTAAAATTTTAGAGTCAAAAAACCAAAAAAATAAAAACCATCAAATCTCTCGTGTGCATGTGCATCGAGGTGTGACACACTTTGCAAAAGAGACAGGGTTGTAAAACCCTCTCTCCCCTTCTTAACTTGCTCATTTTTTTGTGCAAGAGCAAGGAGGGAGAGGTATGGAAAACCACCCCCCCCCAACCCCTTACCTCCATTTTTTTCTTCCCTCTCAAACATGCGCACACTTGGGAGGCAGCATGCGGCCCACACTATGCATGCCCTTAAAGGCTCCACATAGCCACCGCCACTGTGCCCCTTTTGGGTGCGTGCCCTTTGGGCTGCACGTGGCTGCCCCCGCTGCACTCCTTTTGGGTACTCTACATGCACCCTATTGGCCTATGCACGTGGCACAATGTGTGCCCTTTTGGGCACAGGGTGCCGCTCATGCCCCCCTCTTTTGGGCGTGCATGAAGTGCGTGCTACCCTCATACAAACCCTAGTCACACGCACTGCCACGCATCCACCCACTTTTTCTTTTCTTTTTTTTAATTTAATTTAATTTTAGTTTAAATTAGTTTTAAGAGAAAAGAGAAAAAAAATTTTTAAAAAAAATTAATTTTTTTTTTTTAAACAACGAAATAAATAAGTTTTCTAGAAGGACATTTTTTTTTTCTTTTTTACATTTAATAATTAATTATGTTTTTTCTTTTATGATGTGCAGGTAATATAATTAGACGGCATCCACATTCGAATCAGTAGCAAAACCAGTTGTGTACAAGTTCCAAGGTGTAACCCCAAAATCACGGTTGCACGATGAATACTCTGAGATCCAAGACATAGAACTTGGACACATAGACTTGGGAGAGTTCTTGAGAGTTTGTAACAACCCAACCGAAAGATCATCTTTGAGATTCACCCTAATCCATTATGGGTTAGTAAATGCATCATCACATCTCAAGACCATGCAGTCAACTGAATTGATTATGACCCTACCTCGGCATTTTGTTCCTGATGAAAGGGTGGTAAAGAGCATCACTAGGGAAGTGGTCTTGGATCTATGACCTAACAATATTGAGAGGGTTTTTCATCTACCTAGATTCGATCATTTTATCAGGCTTTCATATGAAGCACTGAGAGGTGGCATAAAGATCATTACTAGGAGGCCATCAACATCATATATTTCTCATACTTCATTGAGAAACCACCTTGGGGGAAGACAATCAAAAAAGTGGATATGACTCGAGGATACATGAAGGATGACATTGGATATTCAATCATTCTCCTAAGAAGAGTTATGGGATTGCCTGCAGTAGATCATCTTGCTCCATTCATGGTCAACTTCATTGAGACCATCTGACATGCAAAGATGCCACCACACTTAGTGAGAACTTGTCTAACTAGTTGCAGAAAATAAAAGAAAAGAAGAAGTTCTATATGACTTCTTATGTGGTATATCTACTTGTAGCAAGAGCCACCGACTATCCTAGGTTGTACAAGAAGGGCAGTATGCAAGATCCTAATGCATGGCCATATATAGTCTATCCTCAGCTAGTTAAGAAGAAGCTCTCACCACAGAGCAAGGAGTACTAAATTGTGAATGACACCTTCATCTTTGCCATCATTTGATTCATCGAAGGGGATTATGGGAAGAGATTGTCTAATGAGGCCAAGACACAGATCATAGCTCTTAGTGCATATTTCATCCAGTTCTAGACATTCACATACATTCAAGTTGGTGGTACATCCATCCATCTAAAGAAGCTCCCAAGATACCCAAGTGACAAGTTGGTTCTAATGGAAATTTCTCAACATATTGAGTCAACTTATGAGAGAATCAAAAAACAATAAAGGCCTTGTTGGGATTGGCCTTTTGTAATAGGAGCATACCAGGTAAAGAGAAAGCAAGATATCCTGACTTTCGAGTGGGAATGGGAGAATTATCCTCTTGAAGAATATAACTCTCCCTAACCATTCTTTGGTAATGTTGGTAAAGTGGAAAACCTAGCAGGAAAAGAGTTCTACCATGAGGACGCCATTGAAGATCATTGGATGAATGCTACAAATGATTATGATGTTCTTATCAGGGACTATTATAGAATGACTTTGTATTTAGCAGAGAAGGCTCTCCATTTGACCATCCCAGATGAGATAAGGCTACAGGACTCATAGGAGCTACTGGATCCCTTATTCAATATAGATAAAGTTGGTGAGAGATCCATCCTAAATGTAGAAATTGATGGAGAGGAAGGAGATGATATTAATCATCAAGCAAGACATGTCATCAGAATGATAAAGAGTTGGATCAAGTAACCCTTTCCACTTGATCCAATTTTGGATACAGTGATATTCCATGCATATGCTTGCCCAGAAAGGGTAAAGGGGAAGAAAGTCATAGTTCCTATCTTTGCACTCCAGTCTCCTATCAGGCCAGAAATAGTCTACCAGCTTGATCATCTAGTGGGATACTACCATCCTTCAGAGAAGAAGAAGGAAAAGAGGAAGAGAGCCTCTCCTTAGAGGATTCAAGAAGATTATGTTGAAGAATAGGCCCCTTCACAATGATAGGAATCTACTCCCCAGGAGCCCCAAAACTTTGGAATTTCTCATATCTAGGTTGATTTTCCATTGCCTTCTATCTTTTCAAGCCAACAAGAAGAGGGAGAGATTCCAGAGACATCCATTCATCTGATGCATGAAGAGCCCACTTCTCCTATGGTTCCATAGAAGCAAAAGAGGATCAAGGTTAGAATGAAGAAGAGGCAAAGAGTTTGTAAAAGATTAGTGCCTAATCCATCTATTCCTAAAACCATTCCTGAGGAAGAATCAGATGAGGGGGAAACAAAGTTAGATTAATAGGGGGACTAGATGCCTCTACAAAGGAGAACTCAACTGGCCAAAGCCACAAAATTGGAAAGAAAGAAGAGTGTCACAAATACCCCACCACCCACCCAAGCTGAAATGGTAGAACTCTCTTCTTTGAAAGATGAATTACAACGATGGGTGAATGAGCAAAGGGAGCTAGGTGACGATGTTCTCTCCATCCTAGATTTTGATTTCATGCTAGTAGGTACAGAATTGGTTAGAGATAAGATTAGGGATACTCCTACAGGTGAACTTCAACAATAATATTAGATGCAGATGCCACCTAAGACACAAGGTCCTCAGCCAACTACCCCATCTTCACCTCAGATTATTATGGTAGATAAGATTTTAGTGACACCTCCACCTCTGAGTTCAGAAGAACATGTTCAGAAGGAATCATCATTACAAGGAGAACTAGAACTAATGATTACTGGTGAGCCATCAAAAGAGGCATAGGTAGTAGAATGTATACAACAACCTTCTCGAGAAGTTGAGGATCAAACTACAGGATCTACAAAAACTGAGACTACAGAAGAATAACCCTCACAATAGGAGACTCCAAGCAAGAGTGATAAGGGAAGGAGGTAGTTGAACACATCCCTTCATCATCCAGAGCCAAGGTTACAGAAAGATATATCTCGAGATGGTTTAGGAAAGAAATAATGAGAAGTGCTAAGCATCAATTCCTTGCTTTAGAGGATGATATTTGTGACATTATAGAGATTTTGAACAAGCTTGACTCTCCATTACATGATGCAACACCATTTTCATTCATTACTACTACCCAGAACTAGGAGTTATTTGCACAAGTGGCTCACCCTCCGAAAGGTATTGATGAAGAAGCTATTAGCCTTCAGGAATATGAAGTGAAGGATATCATGTTAGGAAAGCCTACATGAGATACTTCCAAACAAATGATGACTATGGGAGTCAAGGAGGTTCTCAGCCATATGGAATAGGATGAGATTATGATTAGAACACTTCGAAGGCAAGTTGAGATCTTAAAGGGATATTTAGCTGAAGTTATTGGTCCTCTTGATTTTAAATGCCCTGAGGAGACTTTGAATACCATTCTTAGAGAAGGGGAAGGTGTATGGCTTAGTCCATTTTTTAGAGCTTTTCAGGATTGGTGAGACATCCTTGAGGATAGGGGTGTCACTATAATCATAGGAAGTCTAAAGTTAGTGCATGCTACACAAGAGAATGTTGATAAGATCGGCAATTTTGAGGTGGGACTTCAGTATTATGGATTAGGTACAGGTATGGAGCAATGATTTACAAACTCTATAGGCCATAAAAGGGAAAAGGTACCACATTCTAATTGATGTATATACCAAAGAAGAGTTAGACATGATAGATGATTGGATAGAAAAGATTGCAAATGGAAATAAAGTGATGGAAACATTGCATGATGAGATACATAGGCTCAAGGACCAAGCCCGAGAGTGAATTTTGAAAGTAGAAAAGTTATACAGTAATGCATGCTTGGAAATTTTTGAAGATGAAGAATGAGAGAAACTTTTACTAGTTGAGGTAGTTGTGGATAATTTTAGAAAGACTTTAGAGGAAGCATCCAGTGATGAAGACATCAAACAAGCCTTCAAGACAGAGGAAGCATTGTTAGAGTTGGACACCAAACTAGGAGATTTGTAGAAACTCAAATTGAGGTGGATAACTACAAACAGAATGTCAAAGACAAGTATGAGGCTTTGGATCTTTCGGATGCTGCTAAGATTACTGAGATTATAGAGAAATTCAAGGGAAAACATCCAAACATATCTTTAAGATAAAGATGAGCAAAACCCAGATGCTAGAATTTCAATTTTGACACTTAGTAAAATTTTGAGATTTTTGACCTAGTCAAGGTCCACAAGTCCACAGCTTCGCATTTTCATGTAGCTCTGCAATTCAGAGGTGCACAGATAGTTGACCACCAGTTCCAAAAATAGCACTTTCCATGCATGGGGAGCACATTTTGACTGCAAGTTAACTCTGACACACATCAAGTGAAGGGCCAACTTCTATTTTTGGTGTCTCCATGCACTTCTACTTTGACTGATGGCTTCCTCATACTTTCTCTCTCATGCTTTCATTATTTTTGACATGTAAAGGGCTCATGCATCCAATTAATGAATAAAATATGGATGGAGTCCCTCTAAGCACCAGTTAGATTGTTAGTTTGTATATATTTAGTTTGTTTTAATGTTTTAAAAGCATTTTATTGATCAAGATATCTCTCACTCTCAACACAAATTGAGGAGATGATTTCTTATAAATACCCCATTGTAAAATGTAGCCACTATTATTATGCAATAAAGTTGTGCTTTTGGTGCTAGCATTTGGAGTGTAGTTATTCTTGCTTGAATGTGTCATTGTTTTGTGGATTTTATTCATTAGATTTTGATTGAGCCAAAGGTTTATTGTGTTGTTTCTAGTTGCGCGATCTTTTAGTTTTGGTGTTTGCTATAGATATATGAATTTTGTTGATGTAAAGAGCTTGAGAAGATATCACCTGATTTATGTCTACATAGCTTTTTATCTCACATGAGCGCACTTTCTGTGGCCTTGTGATTTTATGAAGAGTGAAACATCAGTCAATTTGTTAAAGATTCTCACTGACGATTGCATCAGTGGATTCTAGGAAGTGCTGCTCCTATTTTCATTTGTTTCCTACCAATTTATTTGAAGGTTTAACTCACAACGTGTTGTGTTCTATAGCTTATGTCCGTTTAGGAATTTCAATTTCAAATCATTTGATTTCATATTATTTTCTTTTAGTTTTGTTATTTTCTTTGCTAACCCCCTATTAGAATATGACCTCATAGTAGCTGCATTGTTAGAATTGTATTCATAAAAAAATAGAAAATACAAAAATATTGTTCTTTTGGTGTGATATTTTGAGATAGCAAACAGATTTTACTTCAATTCTGAGATAAAATAGTTTTTAGAACCAGCAAAGGCCTCTTTGTGAATACCCACATTTATCTTCTACTAAGTGGATTTTGGTACGTCGTAAGACAAATACTAAAACTTGGAGTGGATCCTTAAAAAAAAAATTATTTTCAAGAGAGGAATTACGCAATGGATTCCTATTGTTGATCTCATGCAAAATGAATGCCCAATAGTTGTAATATAATCATAAGACCATGTAAAAACATATCTATATTTTCTCAATAAACCAATCAAAGGTTTTCTAATTTTAGCTAACAAGTTTTGACCAATATAAACTTTCTTTCGAGCCTCAACAATACCTAGTCAAGTTCTTGAGGCCTATGATCTCTACTTCTAGGCTTAACCCTATCTTTGTTGTCAAACATGTTCTCTAGAACAACCAACCCTTTATGTACTTTATTAGTCTTCAACTAGATGATCTCTTGACCAAAAATTGTTTCCTTACCATCTATGGTTTTGATTAGATCACTACAGTCTAACTCTTGGCCATGGTATTTGTCTCCACTTAACAAGAAATTTATAATATCGTTATCATCCTCAAAGACTTGTAAATGTTCAACATTGTCAAGTATTGAAGGCCTATTCTGAACCTCATTGTAGGTGGTGACTTTCAATCCTAACAGAAAGGCTTTGTACTCTGCTATATTTTTGGTACAAGAAAAATTCAAGGTGAATGAATATCTAAAAGTATTCTTGTTAGGAGAAACAAAAACTACTCCTACTCCTAAACCTTCTTTAGAGGTGGCCCCATCAAATTAAATGGTTCACAAAACTAGTGAATATATACAAAATTTGACTTCATGCTCAATTACAGTAGGCAATTTCTCAACTTCTTGATTAATCAGCTCTTCTCGAAATGCATTCACACAATTGTCTAAGAAACAAGTAGAATCTTTGTCAATTTCTTCCCCAAAAATGAGGTTGAGCCTTGGCTCTTTGTTTGCTATAACAACCTTATCTCCTATATGAAAATTTTCATAGGACAGGTCACATTGTAGGATACTGCCCATAGTGGCACTCCATTTTCTAGAGAGAAACATTCCATCTTGTGGAGGAATATCAACTACAAGGATTGACATAGTCAATTCTACCTTAGGGTGTTCAACTAGCTTAAATAGAAATGCCTTGATAGTACCTATGATTGACACTTCCCTAGCATCCATACCTCTACATCTAGCTTGCTTAGCATCTACTTTCAATCCTAGGGCTACCCTCACTTTGAAGGGCATGATGATATAAGAGGCTCCTGATTCTATCATGCAATTTTTTAAGGTTTTTATTTTTATAATGAGACTGAGAAAAAATGGTTCAATATCTTATATATAGGTTACTGATGAATCTAGTGAAGAACACATAAGAATTTTCATAGATATGCTAAATGATTTTGATGTTGAACATGAGAATGTGGTGATAAACTTGTTTGTTCACTTATTAGCTAAGGATGCAAGGGATTGGTTTAGAAGACTGCCTGATGATAGCATTAGTTCATGGAGTGATTTAGAGAAATTGTTTAAAGAACAATATGGAGACAATAGTAATGTTGGGTTTAAGTTAAATGATTTCAATAATATCAAGAAAATCCCTAATGAATCTACATTTGATTTTAATGTAATATTTCAAAAGGGAATGTACAAATTGTTCCAGGTTATGAAACTAAATGAGGATGTTTTGCTTACAACATATTTTAATGCTTTTGACAGCAAGATGGTTTATCAATTGAGGGATAAAGATCCGAAGACTTTGGGGGGATGCTTGTAAGACTATAATCAAAATTGAAAATAATAAAAAGGCATTAGGTCAGCTAGGGAGGAGATATGACCCAAAGCTATTTACTCCAAAGAAAAATAAAAAGGAAGTTGATAAGACTCATGTAGGAAAGAAGCCTGAAGAACCCACAATAGGTCAAGTGTTGGACTTATTGAAAAAGATGAACCCAACAATTTTCAACAAACAAAACCTAATGTTGGTGAGAAGGCCCCAGTGAATAACAACCATTTCAATAGACAACCCGGGATGGATAATTACCTCTATAATACCCAATGGAAGGATGGTAAACCAATTCCAAATTAGACCCAAAATGTAAAGGATAAAGGTACCCAAGATCCTCTGAAAAGAAGTTCTATTAATATGAATGATGATGTACCATGGTGCATCATTTTCCAATCACCTCACTCTTCAGATTATTGTGTGGTTGCTCAATCATTTTCTTTAGATCAAAATGTACAAAATGAGGAGGAAGAAGAAGAAAAAATCCATGATGATGTAAGTTGTAATATGGTTAGCATGTGTGATGACCACGTAGATTTTGATTTGGAAGAACCTGAAAATGATATTGCAAATTAGAGAATTGCTTACCAGTTACATCATCAACAATTGTTCTTAGATAATGAAGGTTATGATGAAGATCATATATGTGTTACATCTTCTGAAGCTGGCCATGTAAATTTAAGAATGCATTTTAAAGAGGAGATTGATAGAATCACTGTAGAGATGATTTCTCAATTTCATAGTAATTATAGTTTGAGAAATAGAACAATTAATAATGAAGCTTTGAAACCTTCTAGTATATTCATAAAGGATATTACAAATCAAATAAAAGATGATAATAAGAGGGCTAATGTAGAGACATCTAAGGTTAAAGACAACAAGACCAAGAAGTGGGAACCCAAGAACAAAGTTCAATTTCAAACAAATGAGATAGTAAAAGCAACTATGCAAGAGAAGTCAGGATTTGATACTATCAAGCAAGTATCAAAAGACTTCTATTCTAGGTATTCTAATAAATTCCACTTTGTCTGAACCTATTGATATGATTTCTATGTTATCATAGATAACTATCAAAGTATCTTTGTTTGAATTGTTTAGAATTGATGAGCACAAGAGTAAAGTTGTGTCATTGTTGGGTAGGATAGGAAATAATAACAATATTATTGATGTAAGTATCATTCAAAAAACCCCAATGGTGGTAGAAGATAGTGATATTATATCCCAAATTCGTCAAAAAAAATTTGGATGATTTATCTGTAGCCTATATAAAAGATATTGACCCATTTCTTTCTCAGTCTCATTATAAAAGGAAAAACCTTTAAAAATTGCATGATAGACTCAATAGCCTCTAATATAATCATGCCCTTCAAAGTGATGGAAGCCCTATAATTGAAAGTAGATTCTAAGAAAGGTAGATGTAGTGGTATGGATTCTAGGAAAGTGCTAGTCATAGGTACTATCAAGGCATTGCCATTTAAGCTAGCTATATACCTTGAGGTAGAATTGACTATGTCAATCCTTGTAGTTGATATTCCTCCACATTATATAATGTTTCTCACTAGAAAATGGAGTGTTTCTATGGGAGGTAGCCTATAATGTGACCTATCCTATGCAACTTTTCATATAGGAGATAAGGCTATTAAATTAGACAGAGACCCAAGGGCCAACCACATTTTTGCGAAAGAAATTGACAAAGATTCTACTTGTTTCTTAGACACTAGTGTGAATTCATTTAGGGTAGAGCTAATTATTCAAGAAGTTGAGAAATTGCCTATTGTAATTGAGCATGAAGTTGAATGTTGTATGGATTCACCAATTTTGTGGATCATATACTTTGATGGGGCCACCTCTAAGGAAGGTTTAGGGGCAAGAGTAGTTTTTGTTTCTCCTAAACAAAATACTTATAGATATTCATTCACCTTATATAATGTTGCTCACTAGAAAATGGAGTGTTGCTAAGCGAGGTAGCCTATAATGTGACCTGTCCTATGTAACTTTTCGTATAGGAGATAAGGCTATTAAATTAGACAGAGACCCAAGGGTCAACCACATTTTTGCGGAAGAAATTGACAAAGATTCTACTTGTTTCTTAGACACTAGTGTGAATTTGTTTAGGGTAGAGCTAATTATTCACGAAGTTGAGAAATTGCCTATTGTAATTGAGCATGAAGTTGAATGTTGTATGGATTCACCAGTTTTGTGGACCATATACTTTGATGGGGCCACCTCTAAAGAAGGTCTAGGGGCAAGAGTAGTTTTAGTTTCTCCTAAACAGAATACTTATAGATATTCATTCACCTTGAAATTTTTTTTGTACCAAAAATATAGCAGAGTACGAAGCCCTTCTATTAGGATTGAAAGTTTCCACCGACCATGGAATCAATAAGTTACTTACCATAGGTGATTGTAAATTGGTCATCTCACAAATAAAGGAAACTTATGCCTCAAAAAGAAAAAGGTTGAAATAGCATAGAAATGTTTTCTAGGATCAGATTGAATTTTTTGATGCATTTGGTATCTCTTGGAGGGATAGAAGTCAGAATAAAATGGCTAACTTATTAGAAAATGTAGCAATCAAGCCTAAAGACATGTCATTTGCAGGAATTTCATAGATTGAGGTTCAAAATAGGCCCTCAATACCTGAAAATGTTGAACATTGGCAAGTCTTAAGGATGATAAGGATATTATAAATTTCTTGCTAAGTGAAGACAAATACCATGGCCAAGAGTTAGACTGTACTGATGTAATTGTAACAATAGATGGTAAGGAAATAGTTTTTGGTCAAGAGATCCTATAGTTGAAGACTAATAAAGTACCTAAAGGGTTGGTTGTTCTATAGAACATATTTGACAACCAAGATAGGGTGAAGCCTAGAATTAGAGATCATAGGCTTCAATAACTTGAAGGGATAAACATAGGTACTACTAAGGCTCCAAAGAAAGTTTATATTGGTCAGAACTTGTTAGCTAAAAATAGAAAATCTTTGATTGATTTGTTGAGAAAATATAGACATGTCTTTGCGTGGTCTTATGATGATCCTAAGGCCTAGAGAGAAGACCTATTTCAACATATTATTCCCTTCAAAGATAATTTTAAACCCTTTAGACAGAAGAAAAGACCTATAAATCCCACCTTAGACCCCAAAATGCTAGAAGAGTTGATGAAGTTAAGGGATGGAGGGATAATCAAACCAATTAGGCATTCTACTTGGGTATCAAACTTGGTGCTTGTTAGAAAAAAGAATGGAGACATAAGATTGTGTGTAGACTTCAAAAACCTAAATATTGCTTCCCTAAAGGATAATTATGGGTTGCCAAACATGGAGGCTATGTTGCAATAGGTAACTAATTCTGAGTTGATGTCTATGATGGATGGATTCTTAGGGTACAATCAAGTCCTTGTGAAAGATAATGAACAATTTAAAAAAACTTTTACAACTCTATGGGGTACATATGTGTGTGTCAGAATACCATTTGGGTTGATTAATGATGGTGCAACTTTTCAAAGGGCTATGGATGTAGCTTTCCATGATTACATCAATAAAATTATGGTAGTATGCCAAGATGACCTTACAACATATTCCAAGAGGGTTGAAGAGCATTCTAGATACTTAGAAACAATTTTTTTCAAAGCCTTGGAGTATAGAGTATCATTAAACCCAAAGAAGTGTACATTTGGGATGATGGAATGTAGACTATTTGGACATATAGTATCAAAGGTTGGTGTAAGGATATATCTTGAGATAGTGGCGGCCATTGATAAGGAGCCTAAGCTAAAAAATGTGAAGGGAATACAGTCTTTCTTTGGGAAAGTTAATTTTCTAAGGAGGTTTGTTACAAATTTTGTAGAAATTAGTAGGTCTATTTCTAAAATGCTTAAGAAATGAGCTATTATTAATTGGGAGGATGAACCTTCACAGGCCTTGCAGGATATTAAAACTACCATAAAGAATGCTCCAATCCTTAAGACTCTAGATTACACAAAGCCTATTGAATTGAAATATGAGATTGATAGAAAACATGCTTATGCCTTTGTGAAAGCTATTAAGGCTTTTAGGTTCTATTTGGTAGGTGCCATTTTTTATTGCATTTGTACCTAGTATAGCTATTAAGGACATATTTTCTCAACAAGAGGCATCAGGTAGAAGATGTAGATTGATCAATAGGATCCAAGAATTTAACATTAAAATTTAGATCACAAAACTAGTAAGAGGTAAAGAGTCATATAAGTTTATGGCTCATTCTAACTTGGATGCTAATCAAATAAATTTGGTAATGGATGAATTGAGATCAGATCTATGTGATATGAAATATTGTGAATGATATGCTAATATTATACATTATTTATAGCATATGGAAGCTCCTTCCCATTTGACTAAAAATGAGAAAAGAAGCACAAAGTTATAAGCCATTAGATATATCATTGTTGAGAACAAGTTGTGGTGGAGGAACTTTGGAGGAGCGCTACTAAAATGTGTTGATCAAGAGAAATCAAAGGATATACTAAAGGAAATTCATGCTAGAATCTTTGGAGGAAATTATATGGCCCAGACCACCACACACAAAGTAATGAGAGCTAGATTCTAGTCGCCTTCCCTTTTTAGAGATGCTCAAGTAATGGTTAGAAAGTTGGATGTTTGTCAAAGATTTGTATGCAGACTAAAATTTTCAAGTAACACTACATTAAAGCTAGTGGAAGTTCAAGCACCATTCCAATAATGGGGGATGGATTTTGTAGGTGAAATCTCTCCTAAGTCTAACACTAGTTGTTCATGGATTTTGGTTGCTACTAATTACTTTACAAAGTGGGTGGATGCAATTCCAACAAGAAATGCAACTAGCAAGGTTGTTAACAATTTTCTGTTAAATAATATAATTTCAAGATTTGGTTGCCCTCAAAGGATTTTGATAGATAATACAATGTGCTTTAGGTTTGAGGAGTTTATAAGGTTTTGTGACAAGCATAGGATAACAAGATCAATATCTTCTCCCTATCATCCACAAGGGAATGGACAAGCTAAATCCAAAAATAAAAGCTTGTTGAAAGTAATAAAAAGAACCCTAGATGATAGTAAGAAGGATCGGGATTCCAAGCTGTAGCTAGCAATATGGGCTGACAAGGTGACTGTGAAAAAATCCATAGGTGTGGTACCTTTTGACATTGTATATGGGATCATCAGAACAACCTAGTGGGTTTGTATAATTACATTCAAACCTATGATGAGGACATCATTGATGATATGCAAGAAAGGTTGGATGAGTTAGTAGGATTGGCTGAGACTTGGAAAGAAGCATCTCTCAGAAACTAGAACTTACAGTTACATGTCAAATCACTATATGATAGAAGAACAGTAAGTGAGAAATTTGAACTTGAAGATTTGGTCCTCATGTGGAATGCCAAGATTGAGGACAAGGGAAAACATGGTGAATTTGACCCTCTATGGTTAGGCCCTTATCTAATTGAAGCCACATGGGGAGAGGACTCTTATATTCTAAAGGATCTATTAGACAACATTCTTGAACTTCTAGTTCATGGATAGTTCTTGAAGAGGTATTTTTGCTAAAGTACTTGTTTCTTCCATGAATTGTAGTTTAGGGTTTCTATACATTTTGTAAATCCTTTGTGTCTTTTGTATAGTGCGTTTATATTTTATTTCTTGGTGTTGTTTCTCTCTTAGAGTTGTCAAGTAAGAAAGATGGTCAAGTTTGTGGTTTGCTTCCCCAGTAGAGTCATCATTTTGTTGGTGTTTTTCAACTATTGAGCAACAAAATGCTTAATATCAAGATAATAAAGAATAAAACAACCTAAGGGTCAACTACTTCTCATAAACAGTTACTTGCTCTTCAAATATGAACCCAAATTTAGATTATAGAGGTAGGGAGATTGACCCTATAATTTCACAAGCATCTCAAAAGTTTATTGATGATGAAAATTTTGTAAAGTCTAGGGCATTTGCACAATTCTTACGGAGGAAAAATATTGGCAATTTTGAGGCAAAATGCAAATCAATAAAAGAAGAGCAACCAAATAGCTTCGACTCTAAGGTTGAGTAGGAGGTTAAAGCCAAATTTTTGGAGCACTTTGCTCAATTAACCCTTGAAGCTAGAAGATAGCTAGTAAAAGAGTCAGGTGTTTTGATTTTACCTAAATGGGCCATAGCTAATGCTATGATTTTTTATTCTAATATAAAGGAGAAGGATGTGTAGTATAAGACTAAAGAAGAGATATTTCTAGCACATAGAGGTGTGAAATTTAGGAATGATCACCAAGATTTGGTGATTTGGTCTATTAAAAAGAGAGATAACACTAGAATACAATAAATTTCCAATGTAGAGCATACTGGTACTCTTACAGTATACAAAGCTAATGAAGTGGATAGTGAGGAAGTCACCAAGATGACTAAAGAAATGGTGGATTTCAGCTCAATGGTTGTTGGAAAAGAAAAGCATAAATTCCTAGAACTCAATGTGAAATTTGAAGAAGTATCAAAAGCATATGAGGAAAGTGGAAACATGATATAACTACTAGAGGATCAAATATCCCAGTTGGATAAGTAGCTAGGAAAGATGAAGGTGGGAGAATTAAGCAGGCCTCGAGTTGCATACCATCACCCCCTTGTTGAGCCATTCAAGTCTACTCTGATTGTAGAATTGTCTAACACCCCACAAAGGCCAAAGTTTTATACTACAAATGAGTTTTAAGAAGAGAAGAATAAATTATGGGAATTTTAGGTTGAGCTGAATAATCAATATGAGGAAAAACTTAGAAAAAAATCTTATACTTAGTAGATAAAATTAACTAGCTAGAATTCTATGACCACTTGGAGGGATCCTTAATATGTGGAATGAAATAAGAAATGATGAAGACACTCTAAAGCCCATTGTGCAAAAATGGAGTGAGAGAGATAAGGATATTACTCTTATGTGTATCTCAGATATCCATTTATCTTGTGAACAAATACAGAAAACTTTTGATATAACAAATAATTTGACAGAATTTCATGAGAAAAGGGTTTCTACTCAAAAGAGAATAATGATTTATTTTTCTAAATATATTGGAGAGAAATTTGATGTGTTCCCCAGTGCACTCTAAAAGATTGATAAGATAAAAGAAAAGGAAGAGTGGGGGAAGGAATTCAATGATTTACTTTGTTGTAGAATGAATGAAGTTATTAATGAAAAGGGAAATGTGTTGTGGGAAATGACTAATGAAGAATATGTCAAAGTGTAGCTATTGTACAATGCCATTAGAAAAGAATTCTAAAATAGATAAAATAGGAGGCTTTGTAATCAAAAAGCAGCAAGAAATCCTAAATTTTGATTGGCCTAAAAATACTATTTTCAACAAATGGAGGAAAGACTTTGTGTCTTTATAACATATGGAAATAGAGGGAGAGGATGTGGACCCTAATGAAGATAAAACAGATGACACACTAGTGCATGCAAAAAAAGACAAAGAAGAAAAACCAACTCGAGAGGAAAGCATAGTGGTCCCAACTAGTGATGCAGCAACTAAGGATTCAAAAATAACTTTTGTTTTAATAGTTCATGATGATGAAAGTGCAGAGTCTCGAGTTGAAGTGAAGCTACATGAATCAAAGCTAGACACATCATTTGCAAATATGATGGCTACGTATTTCAAGGATTTAGAATAATAAAAGAGCCAACCATGGGATTTGTAGCATGTGAAAATGTAATAGAAAATATGCCCACCAAAAAAAATATTATGATGTAAAGCTTTTTCTATTGCACAAAATTTTGTATCTTATGATAGTAGTAATTGTAAATATCTTTTGTTTGAAGGAAAAGTATCAATTCTATATGTCTGAAGCTTGTTGCATCTCACACTATATAAGTGAGATTCTAGGGCTAGAGAGAGGTTCTGAGTATTTACATAATTTTAGTTCTTGCTAAGTTTGTTCAGTATAGTTTCTTGATGTAAACTTTATGATATCTTTCTCTGTAAATACCTTAGCATACATTAATCTTGTAGGATCTTGAGGTCTTATCTTGAGTCATTCGAGTTTTGTTTCAATTGTATACAATTCTCAAAGGAAATAAATACAAAGATGAAGTGTCCCCATATCTTTTCTTGTTGAATCTTGTCTCCATTTTTATTACCAAGTCATTTTGAAGTTGTGTGAGCGAAGTTTGTTCAATTGAATGCAATTAAATCAAGTCGTATGTCAATTCACTATTGCTTTTAATTCAATGAATTAAGTAAATGCTTCAATGAGGTTGATAGGGTTTCCATGGTAATAGAAAGGATATCTGTAGGAATGATTTTCACTAAGAATTTTGTATAGTATAGATTGTAATGCAGTCAATTAGATCTAGAAATTGAATGGACTGTAAAACCCAATGGATGAGCCACTAATCTATTGATTTAGTCTATAGATGGAAAGATCATGAAGAAGAATCAACCTTAAATTCAAAATCAATTTCACTTTAGTATTTGAAGAATGTCAATGTTGGTCAGCACTTGTTTGCATTTAATTCCTATAATGTAGCTAGCTACTATTACCTAGAATTGTTTGTAAATCTAAGAAGAATTGTAATCAAATCTACGATAAGGGATGTGTGTTGTTGTGAAATATTATGGAATGAATAAAATATGTATGCAATTTTAGTTTGAAAAATCTTTCATCCCTTAGGTGCACCCGCCTTGGTTTTGCAGAGCCTAAAGAGTAGAAAATCTCTTATGATTTTGTTGAAGTTGGGTTCATATTTGAATAACAAGTGACTGTTTATGTGAAGTAGTTGATCCTTAGGTTGTTGTATTCTTTATTATCTTGATATTTAAGCATTTTTCTGCTTAATAATTGAAAAACACCAATAGACATAATCAATTTTTATGATGTATATTATTTCAACCTTTCATACCCTATGACTTGTAAAGTGGATGATTTGTATTCTTCTTATTGCCTAGTGACATTCAAGATAATTGTATATTATCTAAATGGGTTTGTACTTGTAATTGTTCTTTGATGTTAATTTATTATATATTGGATTTAGTATTAATTAAACCTAAATGTGATTCAATGCCATGCGATCCTTAAGAGGTGTAATTTTTTTATGTGTTTCTTATGTATGAATGTATGTTATTGCTTCCACTATTTTATAATTGTTGTTATATATTATCTTTCAAAAACAAATGTTTGGCAATATTAGCGAAAATTAAGGTTAGTTCTTTTGGGTCCCTTGGTAGGGCATTACACAAAATATTATATAATTTATATGACCATAATCTTGACTCTGAGATCTCCAAAAGGGTATTTTTTTAGTTTTTGTAGAAACTTCATTTTTGATAGATAAATTAGTCTTCAAAGTGAGAAGTTTTCAGAAACTATGGTTTTTTCTTGTGTGGCTACCACATAGATAGTTACAATTGAAACCCTTTCAACAATTTTAGGTTCGGTCATAACTATTTTGACCATAACCAAGGCCAACTCAAACAACCACTAGCAGTATTTTATGTGGCTTCATATAAAAAAAAATTCTTCATAATTGAGAAATAAGAAAATATAGTGAATAAAAAGGCAAGAGCCTACAACACAATGGGAAATTATGAGCCTCTCATATGGGAGGTCTTGGGTTCAAATCTACTCGATATTAACACATAATAATAATTAGTATGAACAAATAATAATAAAAAATAAGCTAGGCCTTGGTCGTTTACCTATCATATATATATATATATATATATATATATATATATATATATATATATATATATAGAGAGAGAGAGAGAGAGAGCGAATAATAAAACATTTTTTGGGAGGAAATTACTTTTGAATTAGTTTCATCAATTTTTTCATGGAGTTCAAAGACAATTGTGAAGGATCATCCTCAAGGTATATTTTTTTCACCACAATATTATTGTACTCTAAATTGAAGCATTTTGAATTGTATTTAGTCAACTCCAAATGAAAATATTTGTGTTGTAGATAAAAAACATTTTATGTGGCCTAAAAGGCTAGATCAAAGGAATATGATAGAATAAGAGATGACAAAATGAAAGGTTATACAAAACATAATTAAAATCAACCATACCTATTGAAGTTCATGAAGAGGACAAGATTCATGAAGAGCATGAGATTCAAGATGAGGAGAAAATCGATAGTTTTAATGATAGAAACAAATTATCATTCTTAGGAAACCTGAACGATATGGATGAGAAGCTACCATTTAGTCAAATTCCATCTAAGCATATGGTATCTGAGAGCACTATTAAAAAGCACTGCAAAAACATGTGGGATGAATATTTTCACAATAAAAGTGCATTTGGAAAGACACAATTATTTGTCAAGTTATTTAGGAGAAAAGAGAAGGGGCTTGTTTTGGAGTTTTTTGGTATTCATTCTAGGAAAAAGCATGCACATAATATTAATAAAATAATGGTTAAAAATTTACAAACTACATATAACAAAATTGACAACACAACTTGAGGAAGCAATTTAAGCACTACACATAAAGTGTTGGTGACTACTTGATATTTTCTAGAAGGCTGAGACAAAGACAAAAAGTACATGAGATTTTTGATTTACTACATATATCATGAAGATTTGTTCAAAGATACATTAGGAGGCAAAATATCTTAGATGAAAACATTGAGAATAATTGGGTGAATATTTGTAGGGTTCCTCAAAAAGATAGAATTTCTAAATATGTAAAAAGATAAGTTATTTATTTTTGACCACATCTCTTTTATTTCTTCCAATAGACATGATACTACATAGATTAACGATCAAGAGATAGGGGCAAAAATTGAACATCCATAACATTTTATAGATATAAATATTGATCTCATATTGGTTTTGACAATTGAGTGTCAACACACCTAAGAAATTTTCTAAGTTCATGCCAAGTTAGTAACATATGCTGAATATAATATGTATAGATGCCGAGTTGAAATGAGTGCCAAGTCACTCATGTGCTGATTAAATAGTAAGTGTCAAGAAAACAAAAAGAGCCAAGCAAGTTTCAAGTGCCAAGTGAACTATTAATGCTAAGCAAGTTCAAGTGTCAAGCCAGGCAGAATTTTAGTATGTGTCAAGCATCAATATCAACAAGTGCCTAGCAATATAGAAATTACCTAGTTGTTTGTGATGGCACAAAAAACTACGTAAACCATTTTTAAGATGACATATGGATAGATCTCGAAGCTTTGAAGATAAGATCAAATCTATTTAGATTCCCTATGCGATCAACATGCAACCAATCAAAAAAGCAGAGGGAATTGAGTGGGAAAATTGGATGAATCTCAATCATAGATTCATGCCTTACCCTAAGCCACCGAAGTCTTTCAAAAGGGATACAAAGCCCCATAATTTATAGATTATGGGAGAGCATTAGAGAATGCATGCGAGAAGGTGATGATAGTAGTGAAAGGGGTGAATTGATCAACATAGAATCAAGGTGACATGGAAGGACAAAATTCTAGAATCAATTAGCAAAACAGAGGATCAAGGATATAGCAATTTCATATTAGATCAGAAAGGGTGGAAGACCAATAGGTCTATAACTATACAAATTAAAAAGTAAATGGAGCAAATAGGAGACAATTTTGAGTCTATAATCACTAATTATTTTGATGATTTCAAGAAAACCATGAAACAAAGACTGAGAATCCTAGTTTCCCTAGTGGAGAAGTACTACAATGACATTTTCTTCCTAGTAGATATTGATTATACATTTGTCTAGGCTGTATTACCCAGAGTAAGATGGCTAAGGCCATTGGTGTTAAGATTAATATAGATGAAGCATCAGTAGCCATTAGTGCATTACTTGTAGAAGACATTGATAAGAAAACAAAGATCTTTGGCAACTATGATGTTGTGAAATGCAAGGTAGAAATGGAGTTGAAAACTGCCTCAACTCTAAAGAAGAAAGATAAATTGGTGAAGAAGATGGAAGAAAAAATTGGAGAGGGAGTAGAAGGTGATAATGAAGAAGATGATGAAGAAGAAGAAGAATAGGAACAAGAATAGGAAAAAAAACCTCTTGCCATACTACAAGGAATGGGTGAAGATGAAGAAGAAGGTGGTGAGGAGGAACAAGTTGTGGAAGCACTAGCTAAACCAGATCCTAAGAAGAGAAAAGCTCAAAAATAGCCTATAGCTTAGCCCAAGGCAAAAAAGATTGCTAAACCTAGCTCTGCCAAGCCTACTACTCTAGCCACAAGAGAAACTACAAGGGCCACAACTCAGAAGGAAAATGAGAAAACAAAAGAGAAGAAGACGGTTACTAAGCAACTAGGTCCAGTGCAGAACAAAATAAGGAGGAAATATGTTGTACAACCTAAATCTAATGAAGAGAGGACCGAATCAGATGACAATAGCTAGTTTAGAGTGGTAAGTCATGTACCCAAGTCCAATATTGGTAAAATTTGTGAAAATATTAGGGATAATGCAGACTTGACTAGTTTGAAAATTTTTGAATTCAATAAATTAAATAGAGAAGAACAAAATAAGGTTGAGGAATCAGTGTATGTCATGATGGAAAAATTCAAGAGTAAACCACTTGAATTTGACACTACTATGCCTAAGGATTTATATTCCATAGTTGAAAATAAATGGCATTATTGCCTAAATATGGAAAAGGAAATAAGGGAATCAACATTGTCACAAGTGATGCCAGACTTGTCAAAAGGACAAATAACAAAAGCAAACAAGAAACATGGTAGAAAGTTTGAACCAAAGTATAGAGCATTCAACATACTTCAAAATAAGATTGAATATGTTGTCAACAAGTCCACTCAAATGTGGAAGTTGACTTATGGGCTAACCATTATTAAGGAAGGAGAGGAAGATCCCTTTGAGGGAGGAAATAATGAAGAAGAGGAAGAGAATAACAAAGAAGAAGTTGAGAAAGAAAAAGAAGGTAACATAGTGGAGGATGCACCACAAAAAGGAGAAGAGATGGAAACTCTTGAGGAGCAACAAATAGATCAAAGTGTGCAAGACACACAATTGCCACCACTCATCCCTCCACATAATAGCAACACACCTACAGAAACAATCAAAGTAAAGGATGTTCCTAATAGCATAGTCTAGAACATCAATCCACTGACTATAGAGGATCTAAAGAAGATCCTTGACCAATCAACTTTATAGGAAAAGTTGTGTGATAATCCAATATTGGTCAGTGTAGATGAGTTACAAAAAATAGTAGCTGATCTAACTAGGGACAAGGTGACTACACAAGAAATATCCTCTACCATCCTTACAGCTACCAGTGGATAGCCTAAAGAGAACGCATCAAAAGATATAATAGATAAGGTTGATACCACAGTCAAGGTTGTTATAACTAAAAAAAATACCAAAACTATTGAGGAGTCTACAAAAGAACAAATAGGATAGGCAAAAGTATTTTTTCTTACCACACAAACTCAAGCTGCACCATCAATAATTATAATTGATCAAGGAGGATGAAAAGAAAAACAAGGATATTCCAAAGGAAAAGGGGCAAGAAGTAATTCAAACATTGGAAAATTTACCAACTATTGGAACTCCTTAAAAAATTTATTTAGAAGCCGAGCACTGAAGCAATGCCACTCCAAATTTTAGCACTAGGCTTGAGCTCCACAAAGGTTGCAAGGGTACTTGACTATGGAGACCCAACATTGGATAAAAGCATTGCCATACCTAAATATGATTATGCAACCATGAACATTGAATAGATAAATGAGATGCAGGACACATTAGAAAGGAAAAAGAGCCAAGAGATTCTCAGAAAGGAGTATAAACAAAGGCAAGCACTATATGAAATCAAAGACATATTTCTAGATGCATTCAGCTTGCAAACACCTGATGCATCAAACCAATATCGGAATAATTGTCTAATATTGGTGAATAGGTGACAAATGAAGACCAGGAGACCAATGTAAAACTTATGGAATGGTCTGAAAAGAAGTTACAAGGAAAGGTAAATGAAAAGATATCTAGTGGAATAGCACTATCACAAGTAGAATTGGATAAAAAAATAGAAAAGGTGAAGAAGGTACTTGAGAATATATTCTCACTTTAAACCAAATTGTATGATCCCACACTCTTCACACAAGAAACAAGCCAAAGGATTATGCGTCTAGAGAGAAATGTGAAAATATCTGGTATGTAGTTACCATAGAATCCAACACAAAGTGAGAAACATTTTCACTCCACGCTGCATACATAGAAGGAATTAGTTGTATTGATAGTAGAAGAGGATAATAAAATAGCCAAGTTAGCTCAAATTCAAGCCTCTCTAACCCCACACATGGAGAATTTACAGAAAGAACTAGCCTATGCAAAGACATTACTCAAGAAAGATCCTAATATTTCAACATTAGATGGCTTAGTTAACCATGTAGTAGAGACAGCAATCCAAATTAAATCACTAGATGTTGTAATAGACAATTGGGATGCTACTCTCAAATTTTTTATGGAAGTTAATAAGAACTTTCTAGATAAATACACACTTATTGTATAAGCCCTTTGACATTAGTGTCAAAAAAGTGAAGAAATATTTAAAGGGGGGAAAATAAGTATGCAAGGGGAGACATGTGCAAGGGGGAGTTACAGAACAAATAGGATAGTAATGGGGAGCACAACTAGCAGAAAATCAAAAACAAGGCATCATATCAGAACACATCAGATAAAGTGTATCAGATGAAAGACAAAGAGTTATAGCAGAGGAAAATTTATTCAAAAAATTTTGAGGTATATAGTCCTTTACAAAATTTTGAACAAATTTTGAGGCTTTGTATATATGCCAAACTAGATGTATATTATACTTGCGGAGATTAGATTCACCATGTATAGTTAAGTGTTTTTACCACTCATGTCAAAGGGGGGATTGTTGATCTCAGATTGGTTTTGACAAATGAGTGTCAACACACTTAAGAAATTTTCTAAGTTCATGCCAAGTTAGTAACATATGTAGAGTATAATATGTATAGATGTTGACTTGCAATAAGTTTTGAGTCACTCACATGCTGAGTAAATAGTAAGTGTCAAGCAAATAGATAGAGCCAAGCAAGTTTCAAGTGCTAAGTGAACAGTTAGTGCCAAGCAATTTCAAGTGTCAAGCCAGATAGAATTTTATTATGTGTCGAGCATTAGTATCAACAAGTGTTGAGCAACACAAAAATGACGTAGTTGTTTCTGATGGCACAAACAACTATGTAAACCATTTTTAAGCCAACATATGGATAGATCTCAAAGCTTTGAAGATAAGATCGAATCTATTTGGATCCCCTATGTGATCAACATGCAACCAATCAAAAAAAAGGAGGGAATTGAGATGGAAAATTAGATGAATCTCTATCATAGATTCATACCTAACCCTAATCCAACAAAGCCTTTTAAAAGGGAGACAAAGCCCCATAATTTATAGAGAATGAGAGAGCATTAGAGAATGCATGCGAGAAGGTGATGATAGTAGTGAAAGGGGTGAGTTGATCAACATACAATCAAGGTGAGTTAGAAGAAGGACAGAATTACAGAATCAATTAGCAAAACAGAGGATCAAGGATACAACAATTTCATATTAGGTCAGAGAGGATTGAGATGAATTGAATTGGGATCTAAAATCAGCAATATTAGATTATAAGTGTATCAGATTAAACATTCTACTGTACTTTCTAACAATTGTATCAATAGGATGAAATCCTTGTATCAAGGTTGATTTAATAAACACAAAAAAATCCTTTAATAGGGTGACATTCCAAGTGAGTGTTCTAAAGTCCTTTAGCCAAGAACACTTCTAATAGGGTGTTAAAATCCTTTAATTGGGTAAGATCTAACAATCCTTTGTAAGGCTTTAATAGGGCAGGCCTTTCATAGGGAAAATCATGAGAATAGTCAAAATATGTAACCTTAATAGATGAACTTTATTGCTAAAGCAGTGAAGAATTGTGGGTGTCATCCCCACCCCAGTTTTACCTTCTCATTAGAGAGTTTCTAGGTAATCATATCTGGTGTCAAGTGTTTATCTAGATGCATTTTCTTTACATGTTATTTCTATATGTTTATGCATGCAATGTTTTAAAGTTAAAAGTTTTATTGGTTAGAGATTAATACTTATGATTCACACCCCCCCACCCTCAGAAGTATACATTTTCCCATTTGTATTTCCAACAATAACACAACGTGAACTATTTCAAAAATTTAAGCATGAATTCTCAAATGTCAAAATATGTTAGAGAATGTTTGAGACCCCACATCCTTCCTTTGTATGCATAAATAAGATACATAAAACTTGTTGTCGAAAACATGTTGAATTTGGACTACACTTGCAATAATATAAAATCTTATGGCTATAATTAATCCAAATTTTCTCATCCCTAGCAGTACAAAAAAATTTGTGAAGTCTATATTATGTGATAAATTTGAAGATTCAGATGAGCTCAAAGTACAATGTATCAAAAATCAATGTGAAGAGTATGGAGATTCGCATAAGTTTCCACTACAATTTAAGAATATTAATGAATCAATGCCAATTTCATGAATGAGATATGAATATGAGACATACCAAACTAAGACACGAGATGATTCCAAAAGGAATGTTTTGAAGGAGAGTGAATTGCAGTATGATGAGTTTATGACCAAATTTCATTATTTGATATATCCACATATCCAACATTGTCATGGTACATGATGGCAAGCTAAACAATTTTGTGATTCAAAAAATTATTTTTCACCTAGTTGTATTCTTTCATTTGTAGATTTCTCTAATAACTATACATTTTCACTTAAAACAAAGCTTTAAGATCAATATTATCATTCTGAAGAAGTTGTAATATTTGTACGGGTGACCTATAGATATGCACAATTTGATGTGTATGAGATAAAAAATTTGGACCCAAATGATCACTATATCATCCAAGACATTTATTTCCATATCAGTAATGATAGAATTCATGATAGGAGCTACATGGACCATTGTTTTGCAATATTCTCTGATGATCTTAGAAATTATGAAATAAATTTTTTAGAGCACTAGAATTGGTCTGATGGTTGTGCAAGCTAGTGTAAACATGTGCATGCACGTGGGCACATGCACGCACACACACATTAACTTTATTTAACTTAGTTATGTATGTGTACACATATTTAAATTACTTCAATCTGATATATAAATGTTTTTAAACTTATTTCATGTTCACAAGATAATTTACATCTACAAAAGCATTTAACTGGTTAGTCATGCAACATGCTAAAAGAAATATTATAATTTTGTGGAACTTCTTTTGAAGTGGACATGGAAAAGGGGAGCATGATGGAGTATGATCATGTATAAAGCATGCACTTCGACAACATGAACTTGAAGGAACATATGCATTTAGTCTATTTAATACTTGTATATATCTTCTCTCTAGATTTAGGACATTTTCAAGTTAAATTTAAAATTATGATCTAGAACTTTCATATATATTCAAGTATATGTTACACATATAGGTAATGTGATAGAGAGTGTAAATAAAATTGTTGAATGGTGCAAAGTTAATTTCATTGGTCAAGACATTGAACATGAAAAGCATTATTTTAAGTACATGAAAGGTGAAAGGTAATGTGTGTGTGTGTGTGTGTGTGTGTGTGTGTGTGTGTGTGTGTGTGTGTGTGTGTGTGTGTGTGTGTGTACATACACATATATACATACATATATATACATACATACATATATATACATTTTTAAACATGATATTTTTTTTGTATTTGCAATAGATACAGATCTATCTAATCATTACAATTGTCAAACGATTCCTAATATTAGAATTTTACATCAAGTGTTGATTCATAATATTAAAGTAAGAGAGACATCATGTTTTTGTGATGACTACATTAAGGGCAATCCAGTGGGTGAATGTGAGAATATTGCAAATGGATATGTTTGACATTGGAATTTGAAGTCAATAGTCAGACATCCTCATTTTGAAGATGCTGACATTCACAACCATGTATATTTACTCAATTATGAGTGTTTTTCTAATTTAGTTACCAAAGTTCTATACAAATATGTATATATGTATATGTTCATTAAAATATCAATTTATATATTTAATTTTAAACACTGGAAAAAAATGTAAGTTTCTAATTTTTATGTACATGTATAAGAGATATTTTTGTTGTTGAAGTCTTATCAAATAATGCATAAAATATAAACTATTATCTTCTATGATGTACAAAAGAAAAACACAAGTTTCTAGAAGATGGTGATGTACAATCATATCCAATTGGTTTAGTTTTCATTAAAGGAACACATTATCAACAAATAAAGGCAATTGTAAGTGGTATCATCTTTATTCAATACATGCATGGAGAGAAAATTTTACCTTATAGTAAATATGTTATAATGACAAAGTTGCAAAGGCAATACAAAGAAGAGGATGTTGTGAAAGTATAAAGTGGAAATAGCCTATTGAAGAACATGAAAAACTTCTAGAGATAATCAAAAATAGAGAGGATCCTAACAATACAATATTTGTGGAGCTATAGAAGCTAAACAATGTAGCTCTCATCATTTTGTATTTAATTTTTACATTGGTTTTTGGATATAAATGTTTTATAATGTATACATTGGATTATGGATACACTAAATTATGTGTGCTATTATTTATATTTTAATGATCCAAAAGCTAGATATTAAATTTATGCTTCAACATTTTATAAATATACTTTGATCTATTTGTTTATGTATGTTCTTACATGTATCCCCAAGTAAGATATCCTCTTAGGACCTCCCCTTAAGACATCCTTAAGTCATGTACTTGGTACAGATAAGATATTATGATTATATATGAACTCTTATATAAGATTATATGATCTTATAATGTATGATTATATATTCTCATGTATGTTGTTTAGTATGATTACATGTTCTTATAATGTATGACTATACATGAACTTATGTATGTTCTTCTATGTGATTAAACATGTTCTTATGGTATGTTCCTATGTATCATCATATGATCTTAAACCATAATTAATAATTAATAATAGTAAAAATATAATAATACCTAATAGTAAGGTTTCAAAATCTATGCTTGAAATGGCACGAAGGCCACAGTGTGTAAATAGTTCATTCACCTTACAGTGATGAATTGCCCAACATTATGTTCTGCATTTATGATGAATGAAAGATGGAAGATAAATTCATGTAATTTTGATTATAGTTATAGAAAGTCAATTAGAAAAAATAAAAATATGTATCTAGCTATAGATATTGCTCTCCCTCTCTCCCCTAAATCCTTTCTCACTCTTTTTAGTTGGTTGTTTATGTAAATTGAACCATTTCTCTCCTATACTCTCCATCATCCTTTTGATGGATCATAAAAGTACGATCTAAAACACTAATGCAAATTGAATTCAGAAGCAACATGTGGATGATGGAAATATACCCACTCTATATAAAAATATTTCAAACTTGGGACAAAACCTCATTGGAAAAATTAGTTTATTCAAGTTTTGAATTCCATCATTATTTTGAACTAAATGCAACCTAGATTACATTACAAAGCAAAGGATATTAGATTAGTGGCTTTGAGTCTTCACTGCCACATGATTTTGATGGTTCTATTCACACTTCATTGCTATTTGTATTGCTAGTTTTCAGTGGAAAAGTGCTTTATTTTGACTTATGTGATTTTAATTTGAGAAATCTCTCTTTATAGAATATTTTACTATCAATTACTATCTCTTCTTGTCCTATTGATATGCTTTTGGTCATTTGTGGGCATTGAATATTTCTTTCTTTCTTTCTCAAGAATAAAACAAACTTAATTTGAACAACATTGTGGTCTTCTTCTTTAGTATCTAAACTTTCCTAAGCTAGGTGGAGAATCATCTCACAAGCCGTATAACAATTTGTGTTTTTGCAAGAAGTCAAATTGATTTGAATTGAGCTCTATAATAGATTGGTGTAAAGATTAGGAAAACTTTGAAGCTTTGAAGTATCCCCATTTCCCATGCAATTGAAGCTAGAAAACTATTGTTTTCCAAAGATCAAGTTGTGTGAGGCATGAGAGAGTACCAATTGAAGGGGAAATGGAATCCTCTAATTGCATGTCTTTTAGCTTAGGAAATTATACCCTATTTCTTGTTGGATATAAGTAACACCTATCCTATTGTAGAAGTGACATTAGATAAGAAAATGAAAAATTAGGTGTCACATGAAACAATTTGTTTTATTAATAATTCAGCTATCCATCTCAATTGTAAAGACATGTTTTCACAAATAGTCGTCACTCCCACAACACAACTATCATAAAACTGTCAAAATTACAAAAGATAGTTCTAATGATTTGGGGTCACTTCCACAACATAGTTTTTGCATGGACATCGCAATTTTGATGGAAAACTAGAAGATTAATACATCGTAATTGTGACAATCTACAATCATAATTGTGATGGTATCAACATGAATTTTTGTCCCTTCCTTGTTTCAAGTTTGATGGTTTTAGCTATCACAATTGTAACAGAACCCCTTGCCATCACAATTTGCAATAGAAAAAGTCCTACACCCATCTGATAGGAGCCAATTTGTGGTTTTTTTGCTTGGGAAATGAGTGGCTATCACAATTTTCACAGCCTACCATCACAATTCAGGCCCAAATGCAGTAGTGAAGTATGTCTTAATTTCTTATTATTTAGGGAAGTATGGTGTAGGAGCACCTAGTCAAAGCTTTCATTTGTTTTTCATAGTTGTTTTATATTTTCGGCTTGTATTGAGTCTAGAAAAATTAGTGGTATGGGTGAGTTTGGACCTTGTAAAGGTTATTATTTTTTATGTGTGTTTATTAGTATAGCTTGTGTCAAGGGGCATAGGTCTAGGACAATGAGAAAGTTTGGAGAAGGTGTGATTTTAACCCACTTTTTCATCTATGATGTGATTTAATCCTCTTACATGACTTAGGACTCCTAACATTTCATTTGGGAGTGGGAAAGAGAATATATGTCAAAAGATGTCAAGTTGGACAAAAATTGGGAAAAGTTGTCAAGGAAGTAAAAATGGCCTAAATCATTCATATTGATGTCTTAGGGACTAAATCATGTCTAGAAATATTTTTTGGATCAAACCAGATAGGTTTGGAGGTTCCCAAATGAGGGAGAGCAAAATTGCTCAAGGATGCCAAAAGTTGTCAAGATTGTCCAACTTTTTGAAAAGTTGCTTGACAACATTTTGGAAGAAAAGTTGCAAAGCACAAGGAAATGATTAGTGGTTACACCAACCACCTAAAACCTTTTTATGAACCTATAAAATAACAGATCAAATACATCCCAAGGGTTGGGAATTGTATTGAGCAAGTTGGTGCAAGTGAATGCACATTTTTTTAGTTCAATTTAAGACAGTTATTAGAATTTGAATTCCATGTACAAAAAAATGAATTGAACCACCCAATATGGTGTTGGATTAATGTTACATATGATTTTAAAATACTTTTCTATTTGGGTTATTAGTTTTTAAGTGTTCATCAAATAAGGTTTTGAAATTATTTTCTAAGTAGCTTAAGTGCAGCTTTAGTTTTTACTATTTGACTAATAATGGCTCCCCCATGAGTTTCTATAGTGACTTCTTCATGGCTTTAGGGAAAAGAGGAGTAGATCCTATGTAAATACTTTATATAATTTTTGGAGCCCTAGAAATCATGGTAAGAAATTTAAAAGTGATGCCTTAGGGAAGTCTATTGTACTTGGTTAGGCAAATCATAGATTTGGAGGATAGCTTTTGGGGTTCGAAAGTGTCTGATGCTTAAAACCAAGTGATTCAGAATGAGGATGGTTTAGTAGTGTCAACATCTAATGGAGTAAAATATTCCATGATAAATTTTGAGGGGGGAAATAACATACCCTAACCAAACTAGTCAGCATTGTTGTGAAACCCTTAAAATAGGCTTAAAAGTTGCTTTCTCATGTACAAACACCTTGGAGATCTGAGACACACAAAATATTTAATATTTTCCAAAAGGGTAATCAAATATAAGGTTTATTTATAACATCCTTTGGATAAATTTAGGACCATATCCCAAAAACCCAAGATGCAGCACTAATCCTAATAGCCCTATTTATCAAAGTTTTGTCTTAGGAGAAAGGAACTTAATATTATCTCGTAAGATTTTTGTCCACAAGTCCAAGGGAAATATAACACTACTTGTGAGATCCTTCACTCAAAATGGTTAAGGAAATTGGTCAGGAAACCCATAGGAGGAAGGTCAGCAAGTGAGTTGTAAAAAGGTATTTGGGTAAAGAAAGAACCATAACAATTGGTGTAACTAGGCTGAGAGTGGATAGAGGATAGGATGGAGATCCTCTATGGATTAGGGCATCAGAGGAACCCTAATAGGCTAGTATCAAGCCTAAGTAAATCCTTAGGAAGGTAAGGATTAGGAAGCAGTTTAACCTAGCACTACATCACTATGTTATTGCTCTGTCATATTGGGGATTTCTTGACTTTTGACACTCTTTAAGGCCTTCATATTTTCCTCCAATGGTATGAGTAATTTCTAACTTTGTAGTTGTAGGTGATAATGGAAATGACATTATTATTAATGCTTTAAAACTTCTTTTCTAAGGGTTTTTGTACCTCATATTAATCTATTTTGAATTTATTTTTCAACTTTATAACTTATTATGAAAATCCCTCTTAAGATTGATAAAGATATTAAAGTTCTTCTGCATGTAGTCAACAATTTTTTTCTTCAATCTTCAACACTCTAGTTTGCTCAACATTATAGCTGTCTTTTTGGCATTGATTGCATGAAGATTAATATTGATGTCTTTGATATTGACTTACAAAGATCATCAAGTTAATATGAAACAACCAATATTTAATTTTACTTTAGGAAAAAAATAATTGAAAGGCCCTCTAGTAATGGCAGCTCCAATGCTAAAGATTTTTGGATTGGATGCACCAAGTTGGGAGGCTCCAATTGACACATGTGTAGGTTCATCTCTACTCTCCCTTTTTATGGCTTCACATGTGTAGTTCTCTTGCATTATTTCTTCCATCCTTCTCTTGAAGAATTTGAAATAGAGAAAATAGGGAAAATAAATAAATAAATTGAACAAACTTTTTACACAGTACAACATGCATCTTTTATTCATTGCTTCCAATATACATTGCCTCTATTATGAGGTCTTACATAAGTTGTTTATTTTCTATTCTACAACATATTCAAAAACATGTATCTCCACAATAAATAAAACCTATTCTAACTCCATTGCTTAAAACAATAGTTTACATAATGCTTGAACTACTCTTAATGCATGCTGACAGTAAAAGCTTATAGTGAAAATGAAATGCTATGATTTATCTAAACTAGACTTGTGAAAATATAAAAACCTTGTCTTATGTAATGAACATGCTTATTAAATTTACAATGAAGTGGAGAATTGGTAGTGCTTTTACAGTGACTTCAACATCATTTTTCAATATTCTCTCCCTTCATATTAGAACACACAATTTGATCTAGCACCTGACTAAATTGGATCCATGCACTTGATAATCAACTCTTCATTACTAGTCCTATTGACTCGCATTACTTACTTCTAATAGAAGTAAACAAATAGTTTATTAATTTTTGTTTCTAATGACAAACCACAAGGCTTAGTGTTCCTCTCCCTTCTCTAATATAGAGAAGACTTGATCGCACTTATTGATCAACAACTTCACTCAAACATTAGAACCTTGATCCACCATTTTTTCTTTTGACATGCAAAAATTGACATTTTTTGTGACCCTCTACCACTAGGTTCCATTGATCCATCTAGAATAAACTTGCATACAAAATTTCATAGATTCAAGCTCTTCTATTATATATTCCAAGAAATCTTTTCATTGTGAATCTTCAACCCATAAATTCTACAAGGGTGAAGATCCCAATATTTATGTTATTTATGTCCTTCCCTTCTACAATGGGAAAATGATCTTCATTGCCTACTATGAACTAATTCATTCAAACATTCAAAAATAACAACTATTGAATATAATTTGTTAATTGTGTATTATCTTTGATGTTACCCAAATGTCATGTCTTTTCCAATAAGTGTATGTTGAGCTCACTCGAGTGATGAAGACAGTTTCGTGTGTCTACCAAGCATTCTAGACTTTAGCAAGTTCAAAAGTCGGTGTCTACCAACTTCAATTGAGTGAAGAAGTTTGTATAAATTTGAGTGTTAACCAAGCTCACCTAGTTATTGAAGGAAAAATTGGATGGAACCAATGTTAACCAAGTTCACTGAGGTAAAAAATTCCTTGAAAGTTGAGTGTTAACTAATCTCACTTGGTTAATTGAGGGAAAATTGGATAGAAACAGTGTTAATCGAGTTCACTCAGTTACCAAAGGAACTTTGTGAAGATGCAGCACTAACTAAGTTCACTTAGTTAACACAAGAAAATCACTTTGGAGTTAGTGTATACCAGGCAAGGTCAGCTAATGAAGGATTTTCTTGGTTTGGCATATTCAATGTAATAGATTTGTTTGTTGGTTCTAGCTGACTAAGGAGATGAATATTAATTATTCTAAGTTATATTCAAACTGAATTGATAATGTGTCTGATATAAATATAAATTCAAGTTGAGGATTGAATGTGTGGAAGTGAATAGAATATTTGAAAATGCCAAAAGGGAGCGAATTAGAAGGATAAGAAGAATATCCTTGTAGGACAAGAAAGATACATTTGATCAGAAAGGATCAAGTATACAAGATAGAATTGAGATATGTAATTAGTAACTAAGTTGCATCAAAAATCAAGTCATCTTATTGGTGCTCTCTAACCATTGTAGCAGCGATTTAAATCTCTTAATAGATTTGTAAATCATGTAACAAGGTGACATTTCTAAATTGAAGAGTCAAAATTCCTCTGACAAGGCCACTCTTAATAAGGTGATTAAATCCTCTAATAGGGTGACACCTTATAGTGTGTTTTGTAACCTTTAACAAGGTTGACCCCTAATAGGGCTGACTTTAGAAGAGTGAAAAAATGTAACTAGTTACAATTGGTTGTTTTTCCCAAATTGGGTTTCCACATTAAATCTTGATGTCACTTGTGTTCATGGTAATTATTTTATGTGAATTCAACTAAGTTAAGTAAAGTTAATCACATTCAACATCTAAAGATATCAATGTTTAGTAGTTCCCAAGTTATATTTTTATTTCAGTTCTTACCGAGTTACAATATTTGTTATTGTAAACCACATGCCTATGTGTTTATCAAGTTACAATAGAATATAGTTTTATTTGAGTTAATGTTTTTTATTGAGTTGACATCTAAGGGATTTGGGATTTGTTTGAGTGGTGTCTGATTCACCCCTCCCCTCTTGGTCACTCCTCCTATATTTCCAACAATTGGTATCAAATATTTTGGTACTTGTAGAGAAGGTTTTAAGGACATAAGCTAAAGATCAGGATGTCTTATAGAAAAGAGATTCCCAAGCTAAACAAAGATAACTTCAAGGCCTGGAAAGAACACATGAGGCTACATTTGGAAACCACTAGAGATTCAAATCTAAAGTACCTAGATGTCAAAGATGTGACACCTGCTGGAACTATGACTATTGAAGAAATTGTATAAAAGATGAGTCTTAACATTATGATGATTGATATTGCTTCATCTCTCAACCATGCCAAATTTGACGAAGTCAAAGATTGTGGAACTATTTATGAAATTTGGATCAAGCTAAAATCCCTCTATGGAGGAGATAATAATGTAAGAAGAGATAAAACTAAAAGTCTCATGGGACAATTTGATCAAATAAAGACGAGAGAAGATGAGAACATTGCAAAGTATAGTGACAGAATCAAAGCTAGTGTTTGTACAATCAAAGCTCTAGGAGGAAAGATTGAAGACTAAATAGTGGTAAGTAAGTTTCTTAGAACACTTCTTCCTATATATGAAATCAAAGTATCAACAATTCAAGAAATGAGATGCAAATTGAAGAATGATATAAAATTGGATTTAGTAATTGGAAGATTAACAACATTTGAGCTAGATAAGTATGATAATTATGTTCTTAGTTCTAGAAAACTTGAGTCTGCAATTGATACCAAGTTCTCACTCAAGAAGAAATCTAAAAGGCCAAAAGGAAAACATTTTGAAAGTGAAAAAAAATTATGAAAGTGATCTTGAAAATATTGAGGCATTACTTGCAAGAAGGTATCCCAAAGGAAAAGGAAAGTATGAAGGAAAAATTGCATTGATCTATTTCTCTTGTGAAGAAGTTGGACACATTGCTACAAGATGTCCAAACAGAGAAGACAAAGATGAGAAGCAGCACAACAAGTACAAGGGCAAGAATGATTTCAAAACCTTCAAGGATTACAAGGACAAAGGTAATAAATCTTTTTTTATGGCTAAAGATTCTGATAGTAGTGATGATGAAATGGTCTATTTTACTGTAAAAGATGAATCTAATGATGAAGGAGATAAAATGACATTTATCTCTCATGTTAGAAAAAATGATACATGGACTATTGGTAGTGGTTTCTCACATCATATGACTAGTGAAAAATAATGTCTAAACATATGGAACATTATGATGGTGGAAATGTGAGATTTTGAAACAATGAACTATGTTGCATAAACGAAAAAGGTTGAATCTCACTAACCAATGAACTTACATGTGATGATGCTTATTTGGTTGAAGGACTAAAAATAATCTAATGAGTGTGCCACATTTGAACAACATTGGATTAAAGGTATAATTCATGAATGGGAAGGCCAAGTTTCTAGATGGAAAAAGAAATCTAGTTAGGTCTAGGAACCAAACAAAAGGTGACCTATTCTACCTAGATCTCACTGAAAGCTCATGTTTCATTTCTCTAGAAGAAGAAATTTGGTTATGGAAAAAAAGGCTATGTCATGTGAACTTTGATAATCAGATCAAGATAATAAAAATAAAAAGAGTGAGAGGTATTCCTTGTCAGAGGAAACTTGATATGGGTCTATGCAAAAGCTGTCAAATTGGTAAGATGGGAGAGACACATTTCAAAAAAAAAATTATCATTCTGAAGAAACCTTGATGATGGTTCATACAAACCTATGTGGACCTATTGGAATTGAGAGTTGTAGTGGAGATAAGTATTTTATTCATTTTGTTGATGATTACTCTAGAATGATTATTGTAATGTATCTGAAAGATAAGTCTAAAGAATTTCAAAATTTTAAGTGGTGTATAGAAAAAGTTGATAAAGAAATTGGAAATAAACTAAAATATTTGAGGTCAGATAGAGGTAGTGAATTCATTTCCAATGAACTCAATGAATTATGTACTAAAAGAGGAATTAAAAGACAAGTATCAGCCCCTCATACACCACAACAAAATGGTATAAGCTAAAAGAAGATATAGATCCATCATGGAATGTGCAAGAACCTTGATGATAGAAAATAATATTGAAATCGAATATTGGAAGGAAGCAATTAGTATTGTAGTGCATACCTTGAATAGAGTGCAATGAAGAATGACTCAAATCAAACTTCTTATGAACTATTGTATAGCTACAAACCTAATGTAAGTTACTTGAAAATATTTGGTAGAAAATGTTATATCTTTAAGGAATATAGGAAAAGAAAATTTGATGGGAAAGGTGATGAAGGCATATTCCTATGATATTCATGCAGATGTAAAGCATATAAATGTTTGAATTTATCAACTCATAAAATTATAGAAAGTGCACATGTGAGAATTGATGAGTTTGTAAAAAAGAGTGAGGAGGAGAGTAGAAAAGAACCTGAGAATTATAGAATATTTATCCACTATGAACCAGACACATTGCCAAATCCAATTGAAAATCAACAAACTTCACCTCTTGAGTCCCCAAAATCTCTAGAGGCTACCAAGTTGCAACTAGTGCGACCCAAGTCACAATCTAAAGGACCCAAGTTGCAACAAAATCTACTGAGCTATTGCTAGAGAAAATTGACTTTGATGGACCTAAGTCATAGGTAGTGGGACCTGAACTTGATATAGAAGATTATGGAAAAGCTAGTGGAACAAGTTCTAAACCCAAAGTACCTATGTTAGCAAGATATGTCAGAAACCACCATGTACCTGATTAGATCATTGGAGACAAGTCAGATGGAATAATGAGAGGAAGTAAATTCAAAGGTACATGTTTGCTTTCTAAATTTGAACCTAGATTGGTTAAAGATGCTTTGGGTAATGAAAGTTGGATTGAAGATATAAATGAAGAAATAGAATAGATAGAGAGGAATAAGACCTGAACTTTTGATCCTAGACCTAAGGATAAGAATGTAATTGGCACAAAGTGGGTTTTTAGAAATAAGTTGAATGAAGATGGAGAAGTCTCAAGAAACAAAGCAAGATTAGTATGAAAAGGCTATTCTCAAGAAGAAGGTATTGATTATGGTGAAACATTTTTTCCTGTTGCAAGATTAGAATTTGTTAGAACCCTAATTTCTTATTCTACATATAAAGGATTTAAATTTTATCAAATGGATGTGAAATCTGCATTCTTCAAGACGAAGTTTACATTGAAAAACCAGAAGGTTTTGTAGATCCTAGCAAAAGGGATATGGTTTGTAAACTCAAGAAAGCTCCCAGAGCCTCATATGAAATACTACATAATTACTTGATAAAGAATGGTTTTCAAAGAACAAATGATAAAAACAACCTATACACCAAAGATGGATCAGACAAGAAAATTGTATTGGCTAAAATCTTTGTTGATGACACCTTGTTCATAGGAAATGATGACTTATGCATAGTATTTTCAAAAGAGATGAGAAAAGAAGTTGAGATGCCCAAGTTTGGAGAGATAAAATTCTTTTTTGGATGATAGATCTAATAGAGGAAAGATGATATCTATATTACTCAATCCAAATATATCAATGAGATACTAAGGAAATTTTGAATGGAAGATTCAAGACTAGTTGGAACACCTATGTCTACTAGACATAAGCTTTCCAAAGAAGATGATTCCAAAGAGATCGATCAGACCACATATAGTTCAATGATTTGAAAATTGTAATATGTAGTACATACAAGCCCTGATATTGCATTAGCAATTGGTATGGTGACTAGTTTCTTAGTAAATTCTAAAGGAAATTACATGATGAAAATCAAAATAATCATGAGGTATCTAAAGGGTACTGAAGATTATGGATTATGGTACAAGAAAGGAGGCAATCTAGATTTGAAAGCTTTCACAGATGTTGGTTGGGTAGGAAGTGTTGATGATAGGAAGAACACTAGTGGTGGAGCCTTCTTTCTTGGTAAAAGACTAGTGCCTTGGACAAGCAAGAAGTAGAATTGTATTTCTCAGTCTACAATAGAGGCATAGTATGTGGCAATAACAATTAATTGGTTGTTTGGTTCAAGCAACTATTGGCAGGTATGAAGATAGAAATAAAGAATCCAATGGTTATCTTTGGTGATAACACTAGTGCAATTAATATATCAAAGAATCCTATCATGCATACTAAAACCAAGGACATTGCTATAAACTATCATTTTATGAGAGAATTGGTACAAGATAAAGAGGTAAGATTGGAATATGTAGATAATAAAGAAAAAATTGTAGACATATTTATTAAACCATTACCTAAGGATGAAATTTTTTATTTAAGAGGTAAGTTAGGTGTCATTCCCCTATCAAAAGTTCACTAAAATAAAGTTTAGTGATGCATCAACCAAAGCATCTTGAAGATTAGTTAGTTGATGTAGTGTTGAAAAGGGCATAATGCACATGAATAAGTACATAAGGTACACTAATATTTACTAAATATTGTCTTTGGTATGAGATGTCAAAGAGGGAGAGTTTGTTGTCATATCATAAAAAATTTCTAAAGAGGGAGAGTATACATTTCACATAAATTTTTTTGAAGATGAACTTGGTCTGATATCAAAAAGGTAGAGTTTGTTGATAGAGGGAAAAACTAAAGGTGAAGGGAGTTCTCATGGATGAGAATAAAAATGAATCTAAGGATATTTTTGTTACTTTATTTTTCTCTAAAATTTCATTGTATTATGACATGTTTTGTTGTCATCAATTCCAAAGAGGGAGATTTTTTAATACAATTCGTTAATTGCGTGTTATCTTTGATGTTACATAAATGTCATGTCTTTGCTAGTCAATGTATGCCAAGCTCACTTGGGTGATGAAGACAATTTCATGTGTCTACTTAGCATTCTAGAGTTTTCCAAGTTTATAAGTCAGTGTCTACTAAGTTCACTCAGGTGACAAAGAGAAGTTCGCAACAAGTTGAGTGTGAGCCTAGATCACTCAATTAATGAAGGAAAAGTTGGAGAACTAGTGTTAACTAAGTTCACTCTATTTCCAAAGGAACTTTGTGAAGATGCAGTGTTAACCAAGTTCACTTTCTTAACACAGAAAAATTGATTCTCAATTAGTGTCTATCGAGTAGGGTCTGCTAGCAAAGGATTTTCTTGTTTTGGCATATTAAATGTAATAGATTTGTTTCTTTGTTCTAGCCGATTAAGGAGATGAATATTAATTATTCTAAGCAATATTCAAGATGACTTGATGATGTGTATGATATAGATATAAATGAAATTTGAGGATTGAATGTGTGCAAGTGAATAGAAAATTTGAAGATGCCAAGAGGAAGCAAATTAGAAGGATAAGAAGAATATCCTTGTGGAACTGCAAAGATACATTTGATCAAAAAGAATAAAGTACATAAGCAAGAATTGAGATCTGTAATCATAAATTTAGCTACATAATAAATTAGGTCATCTCATTGTTACACTCTAACCATTGTAGCAGTGATCTAAATCTCTTAACAAAGTTGACATAACAACTATTTGTAAATCCTTTAACAAGGTGGCATTTTTAGATTGAAGTGTCAAAAGACCTCTAACAAGGTGACACCTAATAGTCTATTTTTTAACCTTTAACAAAGTTGGCTCCTAATAGGGCTCACTTCAAATGAGTGAAAATTAATAACTTGTTGCAATTGGTGGTTTTTCTCAAATTGGGTTTCCATGTTAACTCTTTCTGTCACTTTTGTTCATGTTATTTATTTTATGTGTATGCAACTAAGTTAAGTGAATCTAATCACATTAAACATCTAAATATCTGAATATTTAGTAGTTAACAAATTATAGTTGTATTTTAGTGTTTACCGAGTTACAACATTTGTTAGTGTAAATTGAGTGCCTATGTGTTTGTTAAGTTACAACAAAATATAATTTTATTAGAGTTAATTTTTTTATTTGTGTTGACATCTAAGGGATATGGGATTTATTTTAGTAGTAACTGATACACCCCTCCTCTCTCTGTTACTTCTCCTATAATTCCAATAGCAACTTCAAATCTCTCAAACATAACAAATCTAGGGCCTATATAGTTTGGCCTCCAAGTGGGTCCAATGTGATCCTTCATACTTTGTCCATGTTTTCCTAATCTGTTTCCTTTGAAACCTATTTTCTACATAATCATAAAACAACATTTTTTGTTATCCTGAGAAAGGGCATCCATACATGCAAACATGTTCTTCCATTCATCTTTACACTCTTTCCCTAAAGAAACTTTAATGACATCATGAACACTAAGTTGACATATATCACATTTATCACATGCAACATGACAAAGAAAAGGCATTGATTTTAACATTTCTTTTTCTAAAAATTTTATTTCCTTACCCAATTCAACATTCGCCTTCTCGATTTCATTAAACAATTTTAAATTTTAATTTAATTCATCATTATCCTCTTTAAATTTATCTATTTTTTTCTCAAGATTTTCAACTCAACATAAATACTTGTATCTTTCCTTTCCATTTTTTTGAAATCCTCTAATAGCTCTAAATTACACTTCTCTAACTTTATCAATTCATCTTTTAAACAATCTTTTCTAGAAATCAAGATTTCATTTTCTTTTTAAAATTGTTTTCCCTAGCTTCCCCATTGAAGAAAATAAGAAACCTTATCCAAAGAAATTACTTTTAAAACCCTTCTTACATTCCTACCTAAAAATTCTTCAAGTTTCCAAATGGATAAACATGCTTCTTTACTCTATTTGGTCCAATTATCTACACCAAATTCTATTCTAGCTCTGCCTATGAATGGTACATGTGTGATTTACCTCTCACAACTTCAACCAAGGTCTATGTCTCCTTTATCATTCTTTTCTCTAGCATAGTGTTCCAACTAGTGATAACATATCAACTGCAAAGAATTTAGCTTTCTACAAGCTCTTCTTTTAAGTGGTTTACAACAGCTTGCATCTTGTAGCAATCTATGTTCTTATACCTTCCTTGAACTAATACTTTTCAAACTAAAATCAACACTGCACATTTCTTTCATGAACCTTCTCTAAAATTCATGTCCACAATGATTCATTACAACTTTGATACTAATTGAAGTATCTAAAAGAAGGAAATATGGTAGTAAGCAAAATCTAAAAAATGAACACACCTTTGACATAGTACAACACACATATTTTATTCATTTCTTCCAATACACAATGCCTCTATTATGAGGGCTTACAAAAATAGTAGACTTTCTATTTTGCAACATATATGAAAAACTATATTTACATAATAAATAAGACCTACACTAACTCCACCTCTTAAAACAATAGTTTACATGTTACAATGTTTGAACAATTCTTAATACATGCCAATAGTAAAAACTTATAGTAGAAACAAAAATCTTTGACATATCTAAACTAGATCCATGCTAATCTAAACACCTTGTCCCATGTAACAACCATGCTTATTAAATATACAATGAACTACAGAATTGACAATTCTTTGATGGTGACTTTAGTGTTTTGACAAGGACTTTAATGTCAGTTTTTAACAACTCTTAGCCATATTTGTTTAATCATTAGAAAGAGCCACTTAGTTGTGAATCTTTATTAATTTTTCTAATGCCAAGTCTTCTTTGGCTTTGTACCATCATCATGGTACAAAAGATTCATTTGTGCTTTATTTTTTGTGTACTTAGTCTATCAATAACTTATAGGCCTTCATCTATGCTTTACACCCTCTTGAGATTTGATATATTTGATCTTCTCATTTCAACATTTGATGAATGATAATAGTTATTAGAGTGGCATTGTCATTGCACCAAATGACTTATTTTAGTGCCTAATACAACCACTCAACTTATAGTACACAAGAGGTAGTTAAGCCCTTGTCACAAATCTCAAGGGGAATATTAAGCATTTTGCCAAGAATATCCACCTCAACATTACCCAAGGATCTGAGGATTAAGACCTATAACTAGGCTCTAATACCCTTTGTTAGAATAGGATTTCAATTGCACCAAAATGCTAATCTATTAGTGCCCAATACAACCACTCAACTTATAGTACACATGAGGTGGTTAAGCCCTTGTCACAAATCCTTTGGGGAGAAATGAACATTTTGCCAACAATACCATGCCCCTGAAAGAATATTTGGGAAGGCTTTTTAAGATGTGGAGGACATAATCCATGGGATTCACAACTATTTTTCCTTTCTATGGAAAAGAAGCACTTATTAGAATTCCCACCTGCCCATAGGGGCCCCTTGCACTACCATTCTATAGGCAGGCATCCCGAAAATTAGCTAGAATCTTTCACTATCATGAAGAGGTCTCCCCTCACCTTGCATGCCTACCTTAAAATAGGATGGGGGTATGCATGTGAATGCATAGGGTGACTATGGCCCATCAAAATAGTAGGGGCATCAAGATCCAATAATAGAATAATAGGGCATGATTCCCTATATAATGTAAGGGGTCTTGATCTTGGACCCCTCAAATTTTATGGGATCTTGGACCTGTTATTCTTATTTGTGCAACTTTTATTTGTCATTTCATCTGGCCCATTTCATATGGCACTATTGATCTAGTAGGAAAAATAGCCTACTATTTTATGGAGTAGGCCGCACTTGGTTAAGGCAGTGTGCATGCAGAATCAATCTATCATGTCTGGTAAGAGTGCTTGTAGGTAGGCTCATAGAATTTTAGGGCATTGACATGTTACGTATAGGATCAACCCAACCCTCCTTTTTCATACATACCCGAGCTGATTGAATTGCTAGAAATGGATCAATCCAATTAATCACTAACGACACATTAGTCTAGACGTAATATTAATAGTGCCACCCAATAATCTATTTTTTAATACTATTTTTTTTTGGGGGGGGGGGGGGGGGTAAAATTTGATGGGTCCTATTGGTGTTTGAAAATGCTGGGGGGTTTTCAATTATCCCAATGAGAAGATGACATATCTAGGGGCAGCTAACTCCCATTTTCAACACATCATTTTAGACACTAGGCCAACTATAAGGCTTGACCGTTCTTCTACTTTAGGCTCTGCAAAACTTAGGCGGGTAGACCTTAGATTCAACTAATATCATACCAGTGCAAAACATATCCCTGAATCTATTTACTATAGATTTTACTCTTATTTCTCCTTATAACTCATGAAACGACACAGATCTACAGTAGCTAAATGCAAATCTATGAATCTCATAAGTTGAGTGAGGGTTAATCCTTTTCAGCCCACTATAAAACATGAAATACTGAATTTATTTTGAATAAAATATTTTGTGCAAATGACATTCATATCAGCTTGCATCCGATTTAGTGATCAATGCCTTATCCATTGAAACATGGAGTCATTACCAGTAGGATGACCTAACTTGTTTGCATTAAATCAAGTTTATCAATTGAAATCCCCAAATCCCATTCTTATGCAATATCCCCTTCATACACCCAAAAACCCTATCAGAACATTGAAGCATTTACTTAAATCTTTGAGTCAAAAGCAACAACAGATCTGACATACAACTCATCCAAGTTTTCTTAAATCAAATGAACCTTATCCATTTAATCTCAAAGTTAATAGCACATGAAGAATTAGGAGACAGAATTAGAGAACTTGAATAATTCATGCAAATTCCCTTTTATATTCATCCATGGGAAGACTGAATATATTAGACTGGTAAAACTAAATGAAACTCAAGATACTTCACATAATCTAGCATCAATTTCTAGTATCTCAGAATGACAATACATGACATGAAATGAAAATGTACACATAAACAGGTGTGTGGCCTTTACTGCTAGAGCTCAGCTCAATAGACAGGAAGCAAAACCATCAACAACCCTCGTTTCAATAGTAGAACTGAAACCCTGCTGGTATTACGCAGAGCAAATTGCCAAACCTTGCAAAAGAGAAGAAGGAAGAAAGATATAGGAAAGAAGCAATTCTCGGATTGAATCTACAACTGACATGTGTACCCTCAAAATTCCTTCTCAAGAAAATGAAAAGCCTCTCTCTACTTTCTCTCTATAACTACAAAACCAAATCCCCATGATTCTGGCTCTTAAAGGCATAAAGAATATCAGAAATTTGATTCATCATCATAACTAATTTTTGATGTTAGAATGAACACAAGGTAAAAAGTGAAAATTAGTTCAATGTGACCTCCAGAATGCAAGAAAATCTTTTCCAACTTATTTTTACCACATTTAGGCTTCAAAAGGTCTTCGGATCTGCCCTCTAACAACCTCTAATGCTCCATGATCAAATCAGTCTGTTTTGTTGCCAATGCCTTAGGAATCACAAATTGACTTATAGTGCAAACTAGTGAATACGTATGCACAATTTAACTTCATATTTGAAAAATTTAGATTCTCTCGATTCCAATGATATATTGAAGTGCCTAATTCGAACATAGTTGAACTATATAAACTTTTTAAATTTATTCCACATAGCGTAGCATCCGGAAATCTCTGATTTATCTTTATGTACACACGAGCATCATGACCATATTAATATTAATATTTTATTAATATTTCAATATCCCACATTTCCCTTTATGACCATACGTCCACCTCCACCGTAGCAGCGTAAAGCTTTCTAGTTTACTTTACACTCTCGTAGAATTCATCCCGGGCATAACATCGAGAAGACTTTGAAGTCTCCTTTACGTTCTTATGCTAAGCATAGAAGCGTAATGCCCTTTTACTCTACCTTCCGCTCATATGATGACTACCGAATTCGTAGTGTCTAAACTCTTTAAAATAGAGTCCATGAGCACATATATCATTCGTTCAATTTCTTTTAATTTGCACATCGACCACGGGCAGCCCCCACACATAGGGCTGTGTCTAAGAAAAGGCAGATACCTTTGGAACGCCTGACACGTTGTGTGGAATTATATTTAAAAAGTAAATTTTTCTCCACATGAGCTATGTGGGACTAAGGTCCTGCGCCTTTGCTCTGTGAACAGCACCTAACTTTTTCATTTAACCTCATGGGTCTGCATGGGCACTTTATTTTCCAAGCCTCTCTCTGTCGTAAGTTGTTCCTTCATACATGGGCATGATCTTCCTAATGTGTGTTCTACTCTTGAATGGCTGCTGGACATTTTCCCTTTGCTCCAGTGTGGAACTTCCCTGTTTGCATTGGACACCTTCCAAAGCATGGGTTTCATTTGACTGTAGCCTAGTCTCCTATGTCATCTTCAGTTAGTCTCCTCATCCTAGAGGTCTCCCTATACTCTTCTAGCTTTTCTTCAAAGAGTTGGAGCTTCTATACTCTCAGGTGGACTATTCCTTTTAACTCTGGCAGCTTCTTGCAGTCTGGCGGCTTCTCCTTTGTGGTTGTGTTGACTCTTCATTTTTTGTATTCCCTGCATGAGCTCTTTGTTTAAAACTATGGCTTCCTTGCCTTTCAACCTTCACTCATTTTTTACCGCCTTGGATGTTTGTCCTCTGCTACCTTCCATTGTTGTTAACATGGACAATGCCTTAGTTGTGGACTTTGCTCCATACGACTGGCAGCTTTGTGCCTGCTTACATTCCTTTCTAAAACTCTTCAAACTCCCTTATTTAAAACTATGAGCTCCCCTGTCTGTTCTTTTTCCTCTGCTCGGCAGCTCAGAAGATGCAATAATTGAGAAAGCACCATCAACAATCATAGTCGTCAACTGCCCCAACCAAATCAATGCACGATCTATTGAATTATTTAGAAAAATACCCTTGGAGAGAGAAGTGACGATTGGCAAAGATGGTATCTGAAGCCCACTGTGAACTAAAATGTAAAAATAGTGGGGAAAATCGTTAAACCTTTATTCAATAGTTGGGAGCATAAAACAACTTTTGCAACTTGGGGTTTTAATTCACGTGTAATAAATAACTAGACACACCACAATAAAGTTGCTAGTGAAGAGTGAATGATCACAATTAAATGTTTGTTCATACTCGACCTCCTACCATGAGCTTGTATTCATTGTTAGCCTACTACCTCTTGCTTGTTAATTTCTTAGAGGTTGAATATTTAAAGCTATACTTTAGATGGTTGGTCGCTCTCCTCAAATGTAAAGTGTAAAGGTTTGCCTTCTTTGAAAGATAATCTTTCTTAATCATCCAGGGTTCTTGCTGTAATCCAGGTTTTGACCTCATATGGTTCTCATGTTGTTTCAAACCCTTCACCTTCATACAAAACCTTCTTAATGATGCCCAAGTCATCACTTATAATTTTGATCTTAAAGAAGTCTAGCAATTCAATTCTCAAAAAGTAGCTCTTCGCTCACTGGATAATTTTTAGGAACTCCAATTGGAATCCCTCCTAAATTTTGCAGTAGGAGGTATATCATCTTATTCACTATCATTGTTGCCTCTTCTCATGATTCTTCCATAGCTTTCCATAAATTAGCATCCTTTCTTTTTTTTCAAACATTTCCAACATTAGTGAAGCATTAAACCTGGAATGAAAATATTCTCAACAACAGGCACTATTATTTGCTTGACAATATCAGATCCTAATTTCCATTCTTGCACAATTTCTTTTGCTGTCTCATTTGTTGAAAATTCACTGTCTTCTTTGCATATTGAGCTATAGATATTCCAACTAAAGCATTCAAATATTGACATCTTTTAAAACATCTTCACCAATGTCTTATCAATCTGATGTGATTAGTCGGGCCCCAAGTGGGTCTAGCTAAAAAAAAATCATTTTTGAACAACTGAATATCTCAAACTAATCTACCAATCATCTCTAACTGATTAGAATCAAGTTTGATCATTGAACCATTAATTAAATATCACTTTACCATTAGTACGCAAATTATCGACTTTGTGTTAGGAGGTCCATTGACTAGCCTTAAAAACTGACCAGAACACCTAATTGGGGTCTAAAAACTGGCACACTGATTCTCTTTTCCACACTCCTGCATCCTATCAAATCTTGTCTCATGAAGAATTTGAGGTCAAAAGATATTCTCTATCAAAGTTGACCTCTCAAAACCGCCTGTAAGAAAACATGTCAAAAAATAAGAAATTGGGTTTGGAATCTGCTTCGAAAAATGGGCAAACTGACACTTAAAGAAACAAAAATTGGGACTTTGGTTCTTTGTCATGAGGAAATTATAGATCTACGATTTGGACTCATGATGAATAACAGGGCGCAAATGACGAGCGATCAAAGTAGGTTACTTGAATTTTGCAAATTGAAACAATGGTAGAAAAGTGATTTTTGGAAATGGAATTGACCTGGAAAAGTGTGCATACGAATTCGTCATGACTTGCAAATTGACACACTTGGAGTATTTTCAGTGAAAAACACAATGGTACAATCCATTCAATCTTACCAATCATGGGTTTCAAGTTATGATGTCACGAACAAGGGTACCAAACAATCTGCATTTGCTAACACCAATAAAAAGATAGAAACTGCGTTTGGAATCACATTTGAAAACTAATCAAATGGATTCGTCATAAGATGAAACTTGAAACATAACAAGTATCTAACATATAAAATGCAATGCAAAAGGAATTTTAGCATTTTGGTCAACTATGTCAAAGTTATAACTCGTCAAATAGGGCTTCCCAAAATTTTGAACTAATTGCATCAGCATAACAATGATAGATGACTAACTTTGAGGGATTCAAAACCTAGTCAAACAAACTTGAAATGATTTGAAATTTGAAACATAGCTTCTTAGGTATAGACACTAGATACTCCCAAAGTGGTGATTCATAAAACATTTCTGGATGTGAGATATTCAAATGCAAACAAGGCCTCCTATCGCTATTTGACACTTAAGGTGAAAATGCAGAATTGGCAATTCACTCAAAATGGGACTTCATGCAATTACTCGGAATGTCATTTTATCTTCATGGAATGCTTAGACAGGCTGAATGGAAGGTGCTAGAAGCATTGAACACCTCTTAGGCCTCAGACTGACAGCCGAGTACAATCTCATTTAAAAGCATTTATGGGGCTCAATTTTCTCAATGGTACTAAAAATCGGGAAGACAATTTTGAGTCCTAACAGGTCCTATCCCCTACATTTATTAGGTATCCCTAGGACCCCCCCTCCTCCTCTACAATTTTATGGTGGGTATGCCTATTATTTTATTGGGCCTGCCTAGCCCTTTATTATTGTAGGGATGTGCATTTTATTGGCTAGAACTTTTTAGGTTAGGTATGGTAAAGGCCCCCACCTTTAGAATAGTAAGGGATCCTATAATTCTATGGGATATGGGCTGGTGTGTGATGCCCCTAGTGCCCCTACCTAGAGTTCCCCCTAAATAGATCCTATAATTGTATGGGCTAGTGCGTGATGCCCCTATGGGGTATATTCTCGTAGGTAGGGGCTGACAGGGAGCCCCTACATTTTCTTCCATCATTAGGCCTATTGGCTAAGGGTGTGTGCATGCACAGGGGCACCATTCACATGCCCCTAGCCTAAAAGGACCCCTTTTGTGGGCCCTACTATTATATCCCCATAGATTATTGGTGGGACTGGGCTTTGACCATGTCTCCCTCTTCCGCAGTACATATGGTGCAAGACAGTTTCACTAATGCATGGAGGTCAAAATCGGATTGGGTGTGCTAACAAAGTTCCATGCAACATCATTGTGCAATTCCACCCTTTGCATTCGCCTATTATTGATGGTGATTCCCTATCTCCTATTGAGTTCCATTGTAGGGGGTCCTATATAAATTTTAGGGGGGTAGATCCCTACTATTCTAAAGGGCCTATTATTCTATTATTCATAATCTACTAGAAGCCTATAGAATTATAGGCAGTCACCCCCCTTATGGTAGATTAGAATGCACATGAGAAGAAATAGGGGTGTCCAATCCTTTGGAGACTTTCCCTAATGGAGTTTGTGGCTTTTTATCAATGGGAGATATTTCTTGAAGGCATTGGAAACCCATTCAAAGATTTATGGAGATCACAACTCTTAATGGATCATGGATTTCATAGCTACTAGACAAAATCCAGAGCAAGGTTGAAAGTGCACTCTGTAATTCATGGTGAGTGCATTTAGGAGAGTGTGGAAGATTTGGCTATGTTTTACTATCCATAATGTGCATTGAATTGTGCTCCATATTGATTGAGAATCCACAGTGGGTTATTTTCCATGATTAGTTATTTTGGTTGGCAACCTATTCCATTATCCATATAGAAGAAATAAAATTCAAAAGGGGTCCCATAAATGGGAGGGGGTGTGAGGTGCAGCCATAATAATGGAAATCAACAAAAATTGATAAAAATTGGATTTACTAATCCTTGTAGGTGATTGGTGACTATACCTAGATGATGTACTTAGTGGTGCTAATCATATGATAGATGGCATTGCACTTATATGGTGTGCTTATTGTTTCATCTCTGACATGCAGGTTGACATTTTCTATGATGCCATTGAGGTGTGATGCTTTAAATTATACTTCATATAATTATTAAATCATGTAATTGATGGATGGATTCCTTGGGTAATGTCATGTGTTACATTCATAATGGATAATTATTTGTTAATCCTTGATTATGGCAATGAAATAGATAGTAACTAATCAAGCTATTGGTTTTCTTTATGTGATTCTTGCAATTGATAATGTGGCAATTGCTTGGTAGGAAATGGTTTTTACATACGATAGAATAAAGTTGGACATATATGTCAACTTCTTGGATATTTTCATTTATGGTAGAGTCATGTGATGATATGTTGTGTTCAACAATTTGGTCAATAATTGGTTATGAAATGTAAGTTGGAAAGTAGAATGAAGTTGCAAGATAAATTAGAAGATATTGTATCTACTTGTTGAATTAAACTAATTGTAGACAATTTTGGGCTAACTTGACTTAAATTTTTGGCCTATGTGGCAAGCATATCAAAATATGGTCTTCCTATGAGGATGCAAATGGGTATGTATAGATCCCTCTTTTATTTGCTCTAATAATATTTTTGCATTGGTTTTATGTATATGTGATGTTCCACCATGCATGTGAATTCTACTTAAAGAAAGTTGTTGACTTATTTTATTTAGTCAACCAGTCAATTTGGTCATCTTGAGTTGTTTGTTTTGAAATCCTACATGATATGTTATTAAATATAGACTTGGTAATTATGTATTCAACTTAGACCCTTGGTCAATATATTTGATTGGGATTTGGGTTTATTATCTAATGATGAAGAACTATGGTTCAATGTTGCATGATACATTTAACTATGTAACCTTTATATCATTTATTTATTTATCATAGTAGTTGGATACATGTCATTCATTTTGAGCTAAATGATGCAGTGTGATGTAGATGCATAATGATTATTAAATGCTAAAAATTACTTTGATGATGTTATATGTGCATATCATTATATTTCATGATGAATTAGATGTAATGGGATTGCATTACTTGGTTATGTTTCATGGACACTGGTCTATTGATGTGGACAATTACTCACTTAGTGAGCACCACATGTTAGATGGTATGTATAGTACATATGGTACACATGTTAATCATGATCAAGATGTGATTAAAAGATGAGTTAATAAGTCATAAAGTTGAACAAAAATTTTGACTCCTAATATTTGAATTGATCTCCTTAACATACTAATATTGTGAATCAGCTAAAGATATTGTGAGTGCAAGAGTATGGTAGGATGTGGATAAGAAGTACCTACTAGTGAGAAAAAATCCACAGGTGATGCCAATGTCTGGTAAATGCATAGGTGTGTGTGTGTGTGTGTGATATCATGTGATTTATGGCAATATGTTACTAATTTTGAGACTTCTTGAGATAAGGAAGTATTTGATTTTTGATTTGATTTTTGATATAAGGTGGACTAACATTTGGTGTTGTTCCTGTAATGCAATAGTGGGAATGACACATTATAAGAAAGGGGGAATATTGTCGGAGAGAGGTAACCTAACCTTGTAAAACTATAGAATGGTAATGGAATTCACACACACACATAGAAAATGTTGTTAACATTAGTATTTATACATGTGCTTATCTAAAATTTGTGTTTGTTACTTTAAATATGCACTTATATTGTCTTTAAAAAAAATATTCCCATGAGACTGTATGTAGATTTTATCAGTATGCATTCAAATGAAATGCAGATTTCATATGAGGAAAAGAAAGGTTGATTTTAGTACACTAGCTGAAAATCAATATTTTTCTATAGAGCTAAATGTGGATGCATGTGTTATTGTGTAAATGAAAGTTAGATCTTGATCTTGTAGATTCATTTCCTTGTATATATATATATATATATATAAAATTGGGTATGATTGTGATTTTTGCATATCAACATCAAGGATGATGCATTTTCTAAGGGGAGGAGGATGTCACAACCCACTCTCCCCTTACCTGAATAAATCGGTTCTCATTGCCACCTATTACTTTCTTTACAACTTAATGAATAAGAATTTAAAATGTTGTATGAGGTTGTTAGGAAGGAGTTAGTTACAACTACTGAAATTGAAACTGAGCACTCTAATAGTTTCAAGTTGCCTTGGCATATTATCAAATGTATTCTTCAAAAGCTTCCTTTGCAACGAATCTACCGCATTCATCTTGCAAAGAATGGAATTCTATTTTATCCTCACACAATTTTATATCCTCATTTCCCAAATACAAACCATTGCTATTGTTCTATGTAGAAGAGTGTTGTATGGCCTACTACTTTTCAACTAAAAAATGGATGAAGATCTCTCTCTCCTTTCTACCAATTTCCATCATAAAGGAAATTTCTATTTATAGGGAGAAAGAGTTGGCAGGCCCCATTTGGTAGCTTATTTAGGATACCCTAATGACTTAAAAATCTTTTCCATTCAGGTTTATCAATATTTTCAAGATTCATGGAAAATTTATCCAAGATTGTAGAGCAAAAATGACTTTCAAATAAATTTGAGGTGTCCAAGCTTCATTTCAAATCTGAGCACTTGTATTATAGAGAGAGAGTACCATCGGCATAGGAGGAAAAAAAAGACAATTTTGAAGACATGAGAATTGGGAGGTGATTGGAGAGTAGGAGAATTGTAAAGAGATGTTATAAAAAGCCTTGGCAACCATCGATCATCCAGGTTCTTTATTACAAAATTCATTGTTTTGGTAATTTATTTTCATATTCAATCTAAACTAAGTTGGAACATCGGTGCAAATAGCAAAGTCAATTGGTTTTTATTTCATTGTTTAGTGTTGTAACTAAAGTCTTCTTCTATGTGTTGTCTTGAAGCGGTTCCTTTGTGTGTTCAAGTGCAAAGTGGTCAATTGTGGTCTAGATCAATGGGATATAGAATCAAATAAATAACCTTGTTGTACATCCATCAACCAATAAAACTTTACAAAGATGATAGTAGGATGGTTGTATAAAATTGATGTTGACTGAAACCTTCAAGAACTCAGCATTAGGCTCTTTTGTTTTCTTTTGGAATTCTGATGAACCTCTTCTTGAAATTAAGGACTAGTTACAGTTCCAAGTTTGGGTTGCTGAAGAAACCAACTCAGTGGGTCATTATCTATCTTTCAATATAAAAAATGACTATAGATTATGAATAGAAAATGTGGTCATTAAGTAATTCAAGATTAAACCTCGGTATGTCCAAGGAACTGTAATCCCTACAAATTACCAACTAAACAGTTCCTATTGTTTTCTTTTGTCTTTATGAGGGCATGTCCATTGGCATTAAGAGATTAAGCATTTTTTATATTTTCTGTAGACCCAATATGTGGAGTATACCCTTTGTGGGATATATAAAAATTAGTCATACGACCTTGTGAATGTTCCTTTTGTACAATGTGTCCAATATTACTAAACAAAATTTAAAATAGAATTTGTACTTCTATTTCTATTCAAACAAATAATTAATTGGTTGTATACTAATGTGAAGTCTTGGAAAAATGTCATCTTGTGATATTAAAGATGAAAAAGCCTATACTCATGAAAATTAAAGATTTTAAGATGTGTCTCCATTTCTCATTAATTTCATTGTGTCAAAGTACTCTTTGGAATACCAAACTTAAGGGAAGATACACATGAGTTATCTTATTTCTCCTACATACATGAGTATTTGTATTTTTTTTCTATATAAAAGATTATTTTATGTGAGATGTAATTGTTAATTTACCATTTTCATAAAGGCTCTAGAATGATTGATCATATACATAAATGTATTTTCCTTGCTCCATGAGTAATTTCATATGTTAAATAGAACTTGGTTCTTGTTCTCCTTCTTGGGAATGGAAAGGGTATTGATTTAGTCAAACTTTAAAATGCACCTTGTGTAACTGTGCCATATGAGATGAGTGTTGAATTGTCACAAAATTCTTGGAAACTTTCTTGATCATGAGCATGACTTTTATTATAAAGAGAGTAGATATACATATATATATATTTCTTTGGTTGAACACAATTTCGTTACTCCTCTTATTTTTACTTGGTTAGTCTTCTTCGTAGCCAGGCTGGGTATCTTTCATGTCAGGAAAGATTATGGGGAAGCTTAACAGCTTCATGGTAGGGTGGTAAAGTATTCCTACAATATTCTCAGCCTTGTGTTTTTAGATAGATTTTAGAGCTCATTTCAACTTGGTTGTCATGGCTAGACTATCTGGTATCTGGTAACAAGATTATGGTTTCTTTTAAACTTGAGTATATATGTATACATATCATTTTAGTTAAAGTTATTGGTAGTTAATCAACTAATGTTGACTAGTCATTATTCAAAGGACTTTGACTCTTGTTGAATTTTTCCACATTTTAAGGAGATTGTTGATGTGGCATTGGTTTTGCAAGGGCACTCTTTTCACTTTCTATCTCATAGGTCTCTCACCCTATTTACCTTATTTCAATGTCTCCCTCTCTCCTCTCACCATATCTTCCTCTCTATTTACCCTCAATTTGTACCTCTTCTCTATCCCCTTGTAATTACTCCTTATTCTAATTACTCTCTCTCTCTCTCTCTCTCTCTCTCTCTCTCTCTCTCTCTCTCTCTCTCTCTCTCACACACACACACACACACACACACACACACTTTTTATACCTCATGTATCTCACCTTATTTGCATTTGATCACTCTCTAGCATAGTCAACACATTCTCCTCCCTCCCATAAAATATTCCCCCAATTAAAATATATTTATACCTCTTGTATCTCTCTCTCACACACATTTTATATATATATATATATATATATATATATATAACATCTAGACAATCATTAAAAAAATTAGAAACAAAAAAAAATATGAAGTATTAGCTGGGTTTAAAGTTGCAACACTCAACATTGTGGTGGGTCCCACATTGGTTGCTTTTAGATTATAGTTTATGATTTATAATGACACAATTTTGGAAAAGTTACAAGAAATATAAAAGACAATTTTGTGTTTTTTTTTGGTTCGCACCAAATTTTGTAGAAAGTGTAATTTTTTCAACATTTGAATTAAAAAATAGTATAATATAATAACAATTTATTACTTTCTATCTATTCAAGATCTAACAACCATTAAATTTATTAAGATGAATTTATAAGTATTGATTGTGTTATGAAACATAAAACAAAGCCATTAAATTTATTTAAGATGAATTTAAAAGTTTTGATTGTGTGATGAGACCTAAGAAAATCAAGTGAGCTATGATGTCATAGTTATCAAAAGATAAAGGTAAAGATTATGTTTCACTTAGATCTAAATATTATTGCAATCACTTAGTTTCCTTTAAATTAATTCAACTAATCAAATAGAGAATTAATATTTTAAAATAAATTGTATTATTCATTTAAAATTTTGTATATTTTTTTTGAATTGATTATTTTAAAAATTATAATATTATCCTTTATCTATTTTCTTATTGACCATTGCTAAAAATAATAAGAAAAAAATTTCTTTTAAAAAAATTAAATATGTAAGAATGGAGAAATCAAAATTACTTAAATATAATACCTACTATACATAATATAATAGTCTATAATTTTTAATTTTTAAAAACTATACCAATCTTTGGATTTCACTAGAATTTGGATGGATGCGGCTATCCTACATCCAAACTGTACAGTTGACCAATTTTCAAAATTTCAAAAAACATTAGATTTTTATAAAAAATTCAGCATTTGATTTTCATGATCTGTATAGTTTGTAGGAGAAAAAAAATTGAAAAATAATCACAACACTGTGCCAATTTAGATCTCTTGCACCATACTTAATCTAACTTTTTTATTACTATTTATTTACAATAGATCAAAAAAGTAGTTGAAATGGATATATTTTATGTCAAAAGGATCAAAAACTTCAGATTGCCAAGCTTTCTAGGCAATTGAAAATGATGAGAAACACAAACAATTCATGTTTTGTAAAGGTATTCAATACTCTGAAGATTCTATAGATAATAACGATAATAATAAATAAATCACCTCCTTCAATTATAAAAGAATACCATAATTAAACCTTCTCACAGATTAGTTGGCTTTGCACAAATGGCGAAGAGGTATTCATACACGCTCTTGTTATTGGTGACGATGTTTTCTGCAACTACCTTGGGTAAAGTAGTGCATTCTATCTTCTTTCCTTTAACCAATTAGATAGAGTCAATGGATTATAACTACCATGACAAGTATGCCAATTATTGCAGATTTTGTGGGCAATACTACAATAACGTTAATACAATGCTATTAGATTTGTGAGAAATAAATCACAACTTAATATTTTTGCTCGGCACTCACTATTGTCGAGTGCCAGATTTACTCGATAGCCTTAATAAAATGAGTGGCAGGAGTGTACCGAGTGAGCTCGGTAGATGAAGAACAACTCAATAACAATGGATGCCGAGTGAACTCAGTAGCCACTATAGGGTAGAGCTTGGTAGTGTGATTACTGAGTGAACTTAGTAGCCACTGGAGAGAGGAGCTCAGAAGAAGAAAATGCCGAGTGAACTCGAAAATAACTATAAAGTTAAAAAAACTCAAATAAAGAGCAAATCAAGTGACAGACTTCCAATTTGAGTATTACCACAATTAAAACTAGAGAACCCAACGCTTAAAATATTCACCAATAAACTTCACAAATGTAATGAACAAGAAGTAATGAATTTTTGTATGCCTACTTGCTTGCTATTCAACTTTGATTGAAACTATTACAAAATCTGGGAGCAATTGGTTACAACCAAAAAACCCTAAAATAACCCTAAAACTTTAAACAACTTTAATACTTCAAAAACTTTAAACTTGTAGCTCTAATGACTGCATACAATAATGCTTGGAGAAACTATTGCTTTAATAGGTTGAATGAAACAATAAACTATGAACTTATAGAATGATAGGTAGAAACATGTGCAACTGTAGGCACGACAATGACTCCTTTTGTCTCTACAATGGCTGATCTGTTGATCACTTCCTTTCCTCCTTTTTGTGCTCTGCAACTCTTTGATCTACTCTTCTTCACCTTCACTCTGTCTCTCTCTATGGTCGAATGGAATAGAACATTCCTTTTGTCTTCTACCACAAATGTTTTCGCCCTCATTTGCAAATTTTAAAACTCACGTACCTGTAATAAATGTTTATGACTATTGTGCAGGTTGTCAAGGATGGTAGGTGGGCATTTGGCTCAAAGGGCAAATGACTAAATTCAATAAATATTCCAACAATCCCCCCTTTTCCCGAGCCAAACAAACAAGGATCACAGCTGATCCAAATCAACTACACCAAGACACTCTCTTAGGTGTACAAAACTTCCAATGCCTAATGGCTTTGTGAAAATGTCTACTAGATGCTACTTAGACTTACAAAATTCCATTTTGATATCCCCATTCTCCACCAACTCTCTGATGAAGTGATATCTGATTTCAATATGCTTTCTTCTCCCATGGAAGACTAGATTCTTGTACAATGCAATTGATGAGATGTTGTCACAATAAATTGTGGTTCCATCCTCTTGTGTTTCATTCAAATCTATCAAGATCCTCCTTAACCAAATAGCTTGACATGTTGTTGCATTTGCTGCTATATATTCAACCTCTGTTGTAGATTGAGCAATAATAGATTGCTTCTTGGATGCCCATGAAATTGCTCCCAATCTCATTCGAAACATGTATCTAGAAGTGCTCTTCCTATCATCTATACTTCCAGCCCAATCACTATCTATGTAACCAAACAACTTGAAATCTTTATTTGCAGTATACAAAATTATAAAATCCCTTGGTACCTTTCACATATCTTAGGATCCTCTTTCCCACTTACCAATGGGAATCCTTTGGTGTTTCCATAAATCTAGAAATCAAACTTACTACATGCTTCAAGTCTGGTTGAGTTGCAGTCAAATACATCAAACTTTCAACCATACTCTTGTATAGTGTTGAATCCACTCTCTTGCTAGAGTCTTCCTTGCTCAACTTTAGACCTATTGCTATTGGTGTTGGGGTTGTCTTACTGTTCTGCATTTTAAATCTCTCCAAGATCTACCTTGCATATTTTTCTTGAGAGATGAAGATGCCATCATGCATTTTTTTTACTTCTATGCCTAGAAAGTACTTCAAGAGACCAAGATCTGTCATGTCAAATTCATTTTTCATGGCCTCTTTGAACTCGCCAATTAGAGCCTTGTCATTACCAGTAAAAATTAAATCATCTACATACAAGACAACAATCAACACACTTCCATTAGCTACCTTGAAGTAGACAGTTGGCTCACCATTGCTTTTGTTAAAGCCATTGCTCATTAAATATGAGTCAATCCTATTGTACCATGCCCTTGGAGCTTGTTTGAGCCCATAAAGAGCTCTCTTTAGTCTATATACTTTGTTCTCTTCACCTGCTACTTCATAACTAGGTGGCTATTCCACATATACTTCTTCCTTTAATACACCATTTAGGAAGGCAGACTTCACATCCATTTGGTATACCTTCCATTTTTTCTAAGCTCCAATTGCTATGACAGCACACACAATTTCCATTCTTGCAACCAAGGCATATGTCTCATCATAATCTCTACCATACTGTTTTTTGTAGCCCTTGACTACTAGCCTTTCCTTATGCCTATCAATCTTTCCTTTAGCATTGCATTTCTTCTTATAGACCCATTTAACTCCAATCACTTGCTTCTTGGGAGAAAAATTAGTTAGCTCCCATGTCTCATTCCTTTCTATAGCATCTATCTCCTCATCCATGACCTTACACCATTTCTTCTCCTTAACAGCTTCTTCAAAATATATTGTATCACTATGAGAAAATAATGCAAAATTAATACTCTCATCATAATCTTCATATCTTTCATCTTGGTATATCTCCCTAAGACTTTTGGTCTTTCTTGGTAATAGGGAGGAGAGTGTGGGATCAGAATCTTCACTGTTGCTACTTTGCTGACCAGCTCGGTCTTCACTGTTACTCGGCACTGACACTCGATCATGCCTAGAGGAGCTCGGCAATGACTGAACCTGCTTGCCTTTTCTTCAATTTGCTCCTTCTTCTTGTTGTTCATCAGCATCTTCTTCACTCATAATTGGCACTTTACTTGATGTGCTCGGTGACTCATCAATTGAACCATACCAAGACTAATTTTAAAGAAATTCCACATCTCTTGAGAGAATCATCTTGTTGTTCAATGGGTCATACAATTTGTATGCCTCTAATTCTAAACTGTACCCTATCAAGATGCACTTCACACCTTTGTCATCCAATTTTTGCCTTTGCTCTTTAGGCACATGTGCATATGCAACACATCTAAACACCCTTGGGTGTTCAACTGTCCATCTTCCTCTTGACCATGCTTCTATTGGAATTCTATCATGGATTGCCTTTGTAGGATACCTATTAATTAGGTAAACTGTTGTTGCCACAACCTCTCCCCAAAATTCAGTTGGGAGACCTTTGTCTTTCATCATGCTCCTTGCCATTTCAACAATGGTCCTATTCTTTCTTTCAGCCACTCCATTCTACTGTGGTGTATAGCTAGTTGTGAGCTCTTTCTTTATACCATGTTTCTTGCAAAAATTTACAAAAGAATTGGAGGTATACTCCCCTCCTCTATCTGATCTTAGGACCTTGATATAGTGTCCACATTCTCTTTTAGCTTTGGCTTTGAACTCAAGAAACTTATCAAATTCTTCAGATTTAGATTTCAAAAAATAAACCCATGTCTTATGACTGAAATAATCAATAAATGTCATGAAATAAGTACTCCCCCCAATGGAAGTAACTTGCATAGGACCAAATAGGTCAGTATGCACTAACTCTAATGGATATCTAGCCCTCCTAGAATTTTTAGAATTAAAGGGAAGCCTATGTTGCTTACCCAAAATACAAGCCTCACACTTGTCACATGAGTTTCCTACTCATGGAAAACCTTCTACCATTCTTTTATTTGACAACAAATTTAAACCAGCATAGCCAAGATGACCATACCTGAGGTGCCATAGCTGTGAGGGCTCTTTAATCACACTTCTTAGAACTAATTGTCTAGGAGGTGTGACACTAACTTGAGATGAGAAACGTGTCTCAATCCTCAAGGGAAACATTCTGTTCTTTGTCATTTGAACTGCTGCAAGTAGGTTCTTGCTCCCATCTTTTTCATGAATGACACATGTGACATTCTCAATCAGCATTTTGTATCTATTTTGAATGAGTTGACCAATGCTCATTAGATTTTGCTACATACTAGGGGCAAAATGCACATTTTTTATTTCCTTCTTCTCACCTTGCTTGGTGTGGACCATAATAGATCCTTTGCCCACTACTGGTAGGGTTCCATTGTTACCCATTTTAATCTCACGTTTTAAACTCTTGTCAATGAGTGAAAATAAGGTTTCATTACCACTCATGTGGTTGCTACATCCACTATCGAGGCACCAAACCTCAAGGCTTCCTTCTTCACCAACATTACACATGATAAAGGCAGTGGCATTGTCTCCACTTCCCATGTTCACATCAGCCACATTTTCTTGTCCTAACTGATCATTTTTCTTCTTTCAGTATTCACCTACATAGTGCCCATATTTATGATAGTAGTAGCATTCTACATTACTCCTATTTGAGGTGTAGTTTTTCTTACCTCCTCTTGAAGTATTTTGTGAGCTACTTGCTCCATCTGCTCTTCCTGAGCTTTCTATTCCAACATTTCTTTGTCCTCTATTACCTTGGCCTCTGCCTCTAGAGTTTTTGCCTAAGCTATTTCTTCCTCCCCCCTTCCTCATGGATTTTAAAAGCCTTGAATGCTTGCTCTTGGAAAGAAGATGTAGATCTGTTGATCCTATGCTCATGGGTTTGAAGAATACTCATCAACTCATCCATTGTCAAAACAATGAGGTATTTTGCCTCTTTTATGGTCATGACCAAATTCTCATATTTATGAGGTAAACTCCCCAATAGCTTTTCCACTATCCTCTGCTCTTGATAGTCTTCTCCATTTGATTTCAGTTGGTTAATCGCATTGGAGGTCCTTGAACTGAAATCTGCAACTGATTCATTTTCCTTCATCTGAAGGTTCTCAAACTCCCTCCTTATATTATGTAGCTTTACTATACAGACTTTATCAGTCCCTTTGAAATTTGTCTCAAGGATATCTCATGCTTCCTTTGCATAATTTGCTGCTGCAATCTTGGAAAATATTGTCTCTATCATTGCTGCTTCAATAAGACTTAATGCCTTAGCATCCTTCCTCCTTGACTCTTTCAAATGAGTCTTTTGTGCATTTGTGAGAGTAGCATACTGAGCTGGGTCTATCACATCATTGAACCCATTAATCACAAACTCCCATAAATCATTTGCAACCATTATGGTATTCATCTTCTTTGACCATGTATCATAATTTTGTCCATTGAAGGGTGGTGATTGCTGTTGTAAACACCTAAAAACCTTTAGAAAATAAAGTATTTTTATTTTCTGAAAAATTCTTGATGACATCATCATTTATTAATTTATTTATTTATTTATTTTTATGCCATTAAATCCCTTTATCTTAATTAAAAATATTTAATTAAGGAATCCCTCCCAAAAATGTTTAAATCTTATTTAAACATTATTTCCTTATTTATTAATTATTTAATTAATAAATTGACAAAAAAACTCAAAATAAATAAAAAAATTATTTTTTGCCCAAAACTTGGCCAATTTTCTTAAGACCACTAACCTCTTCCAAAATCTTCTAATCCTTCTTTAATTTTGATTAAAGGCTAATCCCATCATTTCCTTCCCCTAATCCCAACTCAAAATATTTAATTAAGATTAAATATTAATCCTCATGTTTATTAAAAAAGTTTTAATAAATATCTCCTCAACCCAAACCCTTGAAATAAATAAAACTTTATTTATTTCCTAAAAATCTAATTTATCCTCAAAAGTTCTAGACTCTTCTAGAAAGTCTTCATCCTCATCCTAAGAAATTCTAGACTATTCTAGAAAGTCGTTATCCTCATCCAAAGTCTAGACTCTTCTAGAAGATGTCTTTAAACCTAATCCTAATACCCCCCTAACCTTGTCACATTCTCTAAACATGGGTTAAAACTTACTAACCCAAGCCAAAGTTAACAAATATCTCCTCCTTCACCCACACTCATTAAATGCCATCCACTTGCCTATCCCTCAGCTAATCCTAAACCATCCTAATCCATCCTCTAATCATTTGCACAATCCAAAGCAAGCTTAAAACCCTCCTAATCAAGCACAAGTTAAAATTTATCTCATCTCCCTCAAAATATCTCAACCATAAAACTTTATGAAGCCCACTAGGCCATAAATGACTCTTCCAAGCCCTTTTATTGCTCTTACAAGTCATTATGAGGGTCTTTATGAATATTTTATCCCTTGCGCCTCCTTTGTTGACTCATCCTTCCCCTTTCCTCCATCCTCTCACCCTGTAACATGTGTCACTCCCTGATTGGCTATAAGGAAGCACAATCCATGTGCTCTCTTCTCATGCAATCTGAGCCCTCCATGAGCTTTTTCCCATCCTTGCATCTTAGCCCTCAATCCCTCAAGCCTCTTGCCTATAAATTGGATCCTTTCCCTTTGCAAAATAACACAATCCATGAAGTAAAGTCATAATGTCATTTTAAGAAGCCATTTTACATCAAAACCATACACTCACACCCAAATTCCAACTCCATTGGAAGCCATTTTTGAAGCATAAGCTTGAGCATACATCCTATCTATTTAGACAAAGCTACTCAACAAGAGAGCTTCTCATTGAGAGAGCCCATTAATGGCTCATATTCTCAATTGAGAGCTCATCTTAGTCTATCTTGAAGTTTATGAATTTTGTTTAGTTTGTAGAAGCTTTATTTAAATTTGGTTTCTATTAGCATATTAACATTGCTCATATACATTTTGGCACGCCCGGTGGGACCCTGCATGAGTCATCTTCATTCGCTTTTTTAGTCAAGTTTTGTATGTCATTTGCTAATTTTGGCTAATTTTGCTTGTTTTTGTGATTGGTAGGATTGTATAAATTGGTTTTGTGGGTCCACATGAGCATGAAAAAGACAAAGGAACTCATAATCTATCTCATAGCGTTTGCAAATTTTTCAAGCTTATAGATGGACAAAGCACTTGGAATTCTTCTTCCTCTTCTTGTCTATATTCTTCTTATTCCATCTACTTCTTCTTCTTCTTCTTGTGGGAGATTTTGGCCATTTTTTTTTTAAGGAAGCAAAATCATACACACTTCTTTTTAGTGCTTAAAATGAACCCCCAAATCATACTTAAATCTATTAAAAAATTAAAAATTTGCAAAAAAGAAAAAATCTTTTAACAAGTGAAACTAAACCAATCCAATCATTTGCATCCTTGCAACATCAAGGTTTTAGATGCATTCGTGCAAAGTTAGGAACACTTCATTTTTGAGAATTTAAAAAGAACTTCAAGTTTCCATTTCAAAAGGTTCAAAATCAACACTAAGTGCACACTAAAATCTAAATCAAACTCAAAGCATCAATCAACGATAAAATGAACCTCATTTGCAAATATTTTAAAGTTCTTTTAAAAATCTTATGAAAACTAAGAGTCCTAAATGGTTGCCAAAAATTATCCTAAAAGCTTTGTTATTTGTTCCAAACAAATGTCTTGTTGCAAAATCTTGAATGTTTCTTAGGTTTTTCATGCATCAAAACAATCTAGGAATATCATTTTTGGGCTTAAAATATGCAAACTAGAACACAAAATCTTGAATGAAGACCAAAGTCGAAAGAGTCATTTTCACTTTTGAGTCCAAAACAATCTTGAAAAATCTAAGGTTAAAACAAAGCACATCAAAGTTGTTAAAACAACACACAAAATCTCAATCTTGAATGCTCAAAGAAAAAAACTTGAATGTTTAATCACTTGTTTTTTAATGCATGTTGCTAAAATCACTCTTAAGTGCCATGGATTAAAATCAAGTTTGTTTTTTTATGAATGCATGATTAAAACAACAAATCCAATCTTTAATGCCATAGATCAAATAATCATCTTTTGGGGCATAAAAAGAATCCACATTTTTAAAATCTTCTAAGTTATAAAAACTAATAAAGACGCTTTGAGTAAGTTTGTAGTTGGACTCACCCTCTTTAATCACCCATCAATTTAACCATTGGTTGCAATCTCAACACCATCTATGGGGATGGGTCTACCTAAGAGGGTGTTAAGTGCTCCACAAAGATCAAACTCCACTCACTTGGGTCTTTAGTGGTTTTTCTAAGTTAGAAAATTCCTTGAATGCGCATTAATCTCGCTCACACTTCATTTGGGCATAAAAATTATCTTAACGTGGAGGGCCTCCGGGCGCGCGCTTGGCAATCAAGTTTCACACATCTTTGTTTTGGGCTTAAAACAAACTCACACTCAATCTTGAATGCCTAAAAATCAATGAACATTGCATGGTTTGGACGCATTTTAAATGACGCTCGCATTTCTTATGTTGACGATCTTTCGACTTTCATTATGCTGACGATGCTATCAAATTGGAATGAACATTGTATGCCATAATCACAAGTGTCTTCAATCATAGCTTACAAAATCTAAATCATCAATTGGAATAAATGTGTGTCTTTTAAAGCCCAAGATCATGTATGTGGTCTTGTTTTACACTTTTTAGGAGGCCTTCTTGGGGATTTCATCACCCCTTGGGACGACCTCAACTCCAGCATTCTGGTAGAGTATAAAAGTTGAGAGGTGAATCCAAAGACACCTCTCTTGGAATCAAGATTTTGTCACTCAGGCTAAGCCTCAAGGAACTTTATACCCTTGAGAAGTGAAAGAGGAGAAGTGGGTTACCGCTCCTCTCAGCTGTGTGACATCTTTTTGGTTTCATCTATGGATTTGGGCCTCATGTACCTTGCATATATCGAGGACTCCCTACCTATAAAAAATTTCATCCTTGTAGAAAGCTTCCTAGGATGTTGGTGTGTTTGATGTGCTTGCTCCAAAAAAATTTCTTCTTGTTTGTTCATAGCTTTTGAATGAATGTTTGCCAACTTTGGTCAAAATCCCAAAAAAGCAGAAATCTCCCAGCTCAAGGCATACTTAGCGTAGTCATTGCCTCATCAAAAAATCATCCAAGCTCCCCCACTGCAACTGAATCTATCTAGTTCCTTGCTTTAGAAAAATCCCAAATCCAAAGTCTCTCCAAATCATCCCCCCCAGCCAGCTAGCAACCCAATCCAAAATCACACCCAAGCCTTTAGAGAGTTGTTGTCATTCTGCTAGAATTTGCTATCCAATCAATCTGACCAATCCACCAACCTCACCAAGGTTATCCCTTTCACAGAGCTTTGTCTAGGGTAATCTAGCTTTGTCACTTGTTATCCCTCATCACCTTGAGCTAAAGGTTGGGATCCACAAGTGGTCAATCTCATGTCATGCCCATAGGATCATTAGTCTATCCTTAAGTTGACACAATCTCCACCAATCTGAAAGCAAAACTCTCACTTTTTGATAGCATGCCCTTGAAGTCTTCCATCCACAGGAAAGCCAAAAATCTCCAGCCAATCCTCCTTAAGTCTGTCATACAGCTTTGACTCTCTCGAGGAAATCCTTCATTAGCCAATCCAAAATTTGTGCTTAATCCAAATCCAACCATGAGCTTCCATGTTAATCCATATGCAAGACCCCATCCCCATCCGACTCATCATCAAAACATGAAATCCCAAACCTATCATGATGTGTTTGGTCATATTGTCCTTGCTCCCACCACCTCCTATTCCAATGATGATGAAAATCTTGTTGACTATGACGGGTATATTGAAAGCCTTAGAAACATTCCCCCAAGCATCCCAAAAAATCCAAGAGTTATTCCAAACTATCTAGTCATGCCATCTGATATCCTAGCTTCTCCTCCATCACCCAATCAACCAAGCTTCCAATCTTTCACCCCCATCACACTAGCTATTCCTATCAATCCACCTCCACCTCCGATACATGAGTCTCCAAGGAATCTCCTAGAGGAAATACAACAAAAGTTGCCTCTAGTAGTCGATAAGCCATGTCATCTAATCCAACCATGTGAAGTAGTTAGTAATGAAGCTTCCCCATCTATAATATCACCTCCATCTCCCATAGCTATCATCCCCATACCATCCATCAAATTGCTTAAAATCCTTCCACTTCCCACAAGCATCAAAATCCCACCAAATCCCATCCACATCTCCTCCTCCAAGCATTATCCAAATCCCATATAATGAACCTCATGCATCCACTCCCATCCATTCCTGTCAAGATCTTGTCCAAAAGCATGTTGAAATATCCTCCGACAGAATAGCAGATCCTGCCATCCCACTTATTCCCCTGCATGATCCACTTTTACCATCCCCTCCATATCTAAATCCTACCATCTTACTTACTCCATCTCAAGATCCCTTTCCCTCAGCCCACCCAACTCAAGATCCTATCCTCCCATCTCCTCTGCTTCATGATCATACATATCCCATTATCCATGATGATAGATCCATCAAAAAAGAACTAATTATCATATCTGAAGCTCCAACTCCTTCAGCTAGTAATGGACTCACATCTTGTGTTCCAAATAATGAACATCATATTGAAAAAAGAAATGAAAATGTATTTCTAGATGTTGGTATCCCCGCTATTCCTGCATTGTCCCAAGTCCTTCCATCTCCACCCCAAAGTTCCCATCCATCTTATTCCACATCTATTTTGGGCCCTCGTCCTACTCCTTATCTCCAACGCTCCATTTTGGGTCCATATATCCCTTATCTAAATCCCACACCCTTTCCATCCATTTTGGGTCCTTACATACCTAATATGAATCCTTTATCCCCTCCATCTATTTTGGGACCTACACCTTCCCCGTTTCCATCTATTTTGGGTCCATATCCTTCCTTCCCTCCATCCATTTTGGGCAATTATATCCATCCATATCCTATGTTCCAATCTATCCTTCCATCCCCTCAAATCCACCAACTAGATCATCAAAGGCACTCACCCTTGAATCCCTTCCAACCTTTAAACCCTATCACTCCATCAATTATTCCTCCATCTCCTCCATGCTCTTGTTCCCATCCCATGGCTAATAGAAGCATATTGGATGCCAAAATACAAAAGCATAAATCCAAAAATTTACAAAAATCCAAGTCTCAACATGTCCCTTCTAAAATACATGTTCAAAAAAAGAAACATTTAATCTCAATCAAAGAAAAAGTCAAGAGGCCACAAAAGCCCAAGCTAAAAAAGTCAAAAATCATGTGGATACCCAAGATGCACATAAAAGAAATGCATCTCAAAGAAAAATCTCAATTGGCATCCATTCATGCTAGTCAAAAAGCCTCATCCATCCATCCTTCATCCAAATCCCCATATAAGCATCCTTCATCCCCCCAATCCACTTTTAGTCCATATGCTTCTTATCCTAAATTTCCCATCCTCCATCTTCCAACTCTACTTTTAGTCCTTATCTTTCTCTTCCTCCATTTTCTCCTCAACCTCGCTCAAAACCATCTTTCCCACTACTTTATCACCTCTCAAGGTGTGTGCCAATGATGATCTTTCCATTTTCCTCATCCATTTACCCACAAGCCTTATGTCTTTGCATCCATTATCTGTCAAACTCCCACCCACCATTCCACTTGTTCAATCCAATCTTTTTCATCCATCCTACCAACATCTATGAGCCAAAAATAGCTAAAGAAAGCCAAAATCATTCCAGCTAAGTCCAAAGTCGAAAAGTCAAAAAAAAAAGTAAAGAAAAATAAAGCGTCCACTGGTGAAAAATTGGCAATTCAAGCTCCTTGGACAAGTACCATGATGAAAACTTGGCAAACAAGTGTCATGCATAATCCTGCCATCCCCAGCTTAGCCTATCACCCTCATGCTTTTGGTCATGTCTTGACCTATCCTCCACCCTCCATCTTCCATCTGACACCATCCACTTATCTTCTGCAACTTTAGCCAACCATCCCAGCTATCATCCATCTCCCTAGCCCCTTCATCTTTTTCCATCCTAGCTTCAATCCTATCACATCCATCATAAGACCTCCTTTCGCATGTTATCTTCTGATTGGGGGCACTATATTCCTTGGAGATCTTGTCTTGTCCATCCTCCCTTGTCAGTGGTATCTAGCTCTAGGCTATCCTCATGCAAACCCTATGTCATCTCTTTATATCCATCATAATCCTAGCTATCTACCATCCTATCCAGCCATCTCATCCTACTCCTCTAGCTATCCTTGGTCACAAAATCTCTCATCATCATTGGATGCATCCTGCCAAATCCATATCTTTCGCTATCACCCCACCCTTAGCTTTCGCATCTTGCACAAACATCGAACCATCCTGCTATCCTATCATCCTAAGCTTTTGCCTTCTTGTAACTATCTTGGTCAGCTTCAGCTTGTAAATATCTTGGTCTATTAGCCTGTTCATCCTCTTTAGCTTAGTACCATTGTATCTATCTAGCTTTTGTGTGAGTTCCTCCTTGATCAACATCTTGCACACATCACACATCTTGGTTAGCTATTCCAATGCATCCTTTAGCTAGATCTCCTATCACCAAAGTGTTATCCTTCTTAGTTCAGCTTGCCAAATGCATCACTCATCTAGATCCATTAGCTTATGTGCTCTCCGATAGATCCTTGCAAGATATAGCTTTCCTCATGTCTAATCTTTGTCCGTTAGTACCTCGTCCTACCCATCTCATTGGCAAATGTTTCTCTTTTGGATTTTCACATTCTTTTCATTTGGAATCTTCCCTTTTGGGTCTTCAAGTATCTTTTCCAAACAATCTTTTTCTTCCCTCCTCAAAGTTGCCACGATCTTCCATATCATGGTATACTGCGAATGGGGCAATATGGGTGTAAGGTCTTGATCAAGTCTTTTGTTTGTTTTTCTTTTCTGCTTGTGGGTTACCCAGTGTCGATTCCACTCTGATTCTTTCGAGAATCATGTGTGATGCTGGTGCAATCCTTGCGTGTTTGTTTTGAGTCAGTTCATCAGTCCTCTGGATAGTTGGTGAAAAGGCCTTGATGTTCTTGGTAACCTTGGCAATTAACCAACAGTCCTATAGAAAATCTAGTGCTCAACTACATGGTGATACTTCTCTTTGAAGTATCCCCCCGCTCAAAAATCTTCAATGGTTCTCCTTCATCTCCATTATCCCCCATCCATATCGAACATCCATCTCTCCTACCCTAGCTTATCTCTTTGAATCACTCCTCACCTTTAGCTTTAGGGATCCACAATCCTAGTCTTAGGGATCCACCAATCCAAATCAATCCACCAAGCCTCATCTTTCGAGATCCACAATCCTAGTCCTAGGGATCTTCGAAACCCATCTTCCACCAATTTGACTCTTTGAAATCCTGTTGCATCAGCTTTATAATCTCCTTATCCATCTCCCTATCCTATATTCCTTTTTATAGCACTCCACTCCTTCATCCTCCACCTTCCCTAAAGTCTTAAGCTTGCTTCCTCTTGTGCATTTGATTCTCTTTTATCATTCTCCCATAGTGAGAGTTTGAGCTAATTTAGCCCCTTCTCTTTGCCAATCTGAGTTTCCTTGCTCATCCCAGATTCTTGTACTTTTCAAGAAGCCATCGAGCCTCGCTTTCTCTCCCCACCGCCTTCTTGAGGGGGCATCTCACAGTCCATTCTCTCCTCTTTTGCTCTAGCCTTGGGCATCTTATTTTCTTATCTTTGATGCCATGCCACTTGCGGCATCACATCAAAGAGGGGGAAAATGTAGACACCTAAAAACCTTTAAAAAATAAAGTATTTTTATTTTCTGAAAAATTCCTGATGACATCATCATTTATTAATTAATTAATTATTTAATTTATTTATTTTTATGCCATTAAATCACTTTATCTTAATTAAAAATATTTAATTAAAGAATCCCTCCCAAAAATGTTTAAATCTTATTTAAACATTATTTCCTTATTTATTAACTATTTAATTCATAAATTGACCAAAAAACCCAAAATAAATAAAAAAATTATTTTTTGCCCAAAACTTTGCCAATTTCCTTAAGACCACTAACCTCTTCCAAAATCTTCTAATCCTTCTTTAATTTTGATTAAAGGCTAATCTCATCATTTCCTACCCCTAATCCCAACTCAAAATATTTAATTAAGATTAAATATTAATCCTCATGTTTATTAAAAAAGTTTTAATAAATATCTCCTCAACCCAAACCCTTGAAATAAATAAAACTTTATTTATTTCTTAAAAATCTAATTTATCCTCAGAAGTTCTAGACTCTTCTAGAAAGTCTTCATCCTCATCCTAAGAAATTCTAGACTATTCTAGAAAGTCTTTATCCTCATCCAAAGTCTAGACTCTTCTAGAAGATGTCTTTAAACCTAATCCTAATCCCCTCCTAACCTTGTCACATTCTCTAAACATGGGTTAAGACTTACTAACCCAAGCCAAAGTTAACAAATATCTCCTCCTTCACCCACCCTCATTAAATGTCATCCACTTGCCTATCCCTAAGCTAATCCTAAACCATCCTAATCCATCCTCTAATCATTTGCACAATCCTAAGCAAGCTTAAAACCCTCATAATCAAGCCCAAGTCAAAATTGCTCTCATCTTCCTCAAAATATCTCAACCATTAAACTATATGAAGCCCACTAGGTCATAAATGACTCTTCCAAGCCCTTTTATTGCTCTTACAAGTCATTATGAGGGTCTTTATGAAGATTTTATCCCTTGAGCCTCCTTTGTTGACTCGTCCTTCCCCTTTCCTCCATCCTCTCACCCTGTAACATGTGTCACTCCCTGATTGGCTATAAGGAAGCACAATCCATTTGCTCTCTTCTCATGCAATTTGAGCCCTCCATGAGCTTTTTCCCATCCTTGCATCTTAGCCCTCAATCCCTCAAGCCTCTTGCCTATAAATTGGATCCTTCCCCTTTGCAAAATAACACAATCCATGAAGTAAATTCATAATGCCATTTTAAGAAGCCATTTTACATCAAAACCATACACTCACACCCAAATTCCAACTCCATTGGAAGCCATTTTTGAAGCATAAGCTTGAGCATACATCCTATCTATTTAGACAAATCTACTCAACAAGAGAGCTTCTCATTGAGAGAGCCCATTAATGGCTCATATTCTCAATTGAGAGCTCATCTTAGTCTATCTTGAAGTTTATGAATTTTGTTTAGTTTGTAGAAGCTTTATTTAAATTTGGTTTCTATTAGCATGCTAACATTGCTCATATACAGCTGCCATATCTTTCTTGCATCTCCTACCATGATAAATATCCCAAAAAAAATTGCCCTAACTCACTTTGGATGTGGGACCTCAAAGCTCTGATACCATGTGAGAAATAAATCACAACTTAATATTTTTGCTCGGCACTCACTATTGCCAAGTGCCAAATTTACTTAGTAGCCTTAATAAAATGAGTGGCAGGAGTGTACCGAGTGAGCTCGGTAGATGAAGAACAACTCGGTAACAATGGATGCCGAGTGAACTCGGTAGCCACTGTAGGGTAGAGCTTAGTAGTATGATTATCGAGTGAACTCGGTAGCCACTAGAGAGAGGAGCTCGAAAGAAGAAAATGTTGAGTGTACTTGGCAATAACTATAAAGTTAAAAAAAATCAAATAAAGAGCAAACTGAGTGACAGACTTTCAATGTGAGTATTACCACAATTAAAACTAGAGAAGCCAACGCTTAAAATATTCAACAATAAACTTCACAAATGCAATCAACAAGAAGCAATGGATTCACATATGCCTACTTTCTTGCTATTCAAATTTGATTGAAACTATTACAAAATCTGGGAGCAATCAGCTATAATCAAAAAATCCTAAAACTTTAAACAACTTTAAACTTGCAGCTCTAATGGCTGCATACAATAACACCTGGAGCAACCACTACTTCAATAGGTCAAATGAAATAATAAACTATGAACTTACAGAATGACAGGTAGAAACACGTGCAACTGCAGGCACGACAATGATTCCTTCTGTCCCTGCAACAACTGATATGTTGATCACTTACTTTCCTCCTTTTTATGCTCTGCAACTCTCTAATCTGCTCTTCTTCACCTTCACTCTGTCTCTCTCTATGGTCGAATGGAACAGAACATTCCTTTTGTTTTCTACCACAAATGTTTTCCCCCTCATTTGCAAATTTGAAAACTCACCTACCTGTAATAAATGTTTATGACTGTTGTGCAGGTCATCAGGGATGGTAGGTGAGTGTTTGGCTCTAGGGGCAAACGACTAAATGCAATAAATATTCCAACAAAATTAGTGTTGAAGCTAAAATTCTAATATAAAGATCCAATTAGAATATGCATCATTCTCCCTAAACACAAATTAAAGAACTCATAGCAACAACGTATTCAGCGTGTATTAACATTTCCTTTTCCCTACCAATTTTTTTTCTCCCCCAGCTCACAAAAAAGCTTTATTGCTTCATTTTTTCAATTTGCTGGATCTGTTCTTTATCAAATACAAAACTATTTAAATTTCCTTTCTAATATAAACATAAGAACACATGGTTTAAAATATTACAAATGACACGCATGAAATACCTTAGTGAATTAAATGGTAGCAGTAGCAACTGTATTCAAGTCCATGTCTCTATCCATAGAAATCTTCTTTTTAGAAATGAAAACCTTTACAATAAATTACCTGCCATGCTTACTAGGAGGTTTCACCTATAATATCAGGAAATAACTAATCAGCATTCTATAGATCTTTGAAAGCAAAGAATATATTATCTAATGTCTAAATAACATTTAGACACTTTTAGTAACATTTCAGATAATAAAGAAGGCAATGTAGCATGCCAATCAAATCAACCAAGCTAACAACATATGCCATCTTTCTTGCTACCAGCACTATCATTTTAAGTTTCTTTCAAAACCATTCATATCCTAAAACTGTGAAATTCAAAAATACCAAGAAATCATTTTTTTCACAAAAGCAGAGCTTTGGCCGACTATAAACTAAAAAAAAATAGTAACCGGTTAACTTCTTATAATAAAAAATTGGGTCAAGGTTTACACTCATTCATCATTGTTGGCCATGTGAGGGACATTTAAAACATTAAATCATGCAAGGATTGACAGTATTCAGAAAGTAGAGAGTATAGTAGCCACCAAATGGCCTTCAAGAACAAACCATCAATGGTGGTAGAGCGATATAGATATATAGGGCACCTGCAAAGTCATTTCATCTATTCATGAAGCACTCGTTGAAGAATCCATTCGAGATGCCCATATAGATATAGGGGGCCAACGATCAAGAGAAAACACCAAGTGGCCTTGTGGGCCCTTTGCTACCTATGACAACTGTTAAACATCTGTTACATGTAGCAAGGTCTTGTACAGCCAACAGAAATGGAAAAAGTAGCCACCTGTTTCACACTATACAGGTTTCTACACCTTCATCTACCAAGTGACATTCATAGGAGCTCCTGACATTCTGCAACAATGCTTGTACCAATTCCCTTGAACCTTAATCTTAGCACCTTCTCTTGCCTTGTAAAATCCATAGACTGTCTTGAAATTTGCAGATAATATAAAGGTTTTCCTGACATTGTGCTCCCACTATCTTTGGTCAATCAGATCACCAAAAATTTACTTTTTTATGAATTTGAGATTAAAAAATTAGCATCTTGTTTTGAACTATTATAATATTAAAATGGGAAAGAACAAAATAGGCATTTTGATTGGGTGTGAGATGTCAAGATTAATAATGATTTAAGGATAGAGTCCTTGCTATAGTTCTCTTGTCATGGAGGAACTAATAAGTAATTCAATTATTAAATTTTTGAGGCAATTATAGTTTTATTATTTACTTTTTAATGTTTAGTGTTTCTAATTTTTATTAAAAAAAATTGATGAATAGTCATTTTCTATTTATAAATTAATATACTAGTTATAATTCACAAAAAAGGGGTTGGGGGATACAAGATCACCTCGCAAAATTGCACTCGATCATAGCCAAAATCAACAACTATTCATCAAAAAAAACATTTAGCAACCCCTTAGGGTGCCAAAGTAGTGTGAGCTAACGGGGTTGGTTCATCTTGATCATTAAAATCTCAATCATCCATGGGGTTTGCAAGTGGAATAGGAACAGTCCAACCATCAACAGCCTCATCAAGGACCTTCTCTTTATCATTTTCCTCTACCCATGGTGGAGGGATGGCCATATTTAGGAGGAAAGGCAACTTGCCAAAAGAAACAATAGGAGCACCAGGAGGGGGAGCCATTAAACTTAAGGACAAACTAGAACCACATCAAGGTGGGGAAGTCAAGCGGTGACACTGCCAACCACCATCACCACCACTAGGAGAGTAGTGGCAGGAAGCCTACAAGTGAGGTGTGTGCGGGCAATGAGATGAGGAGTTGCACCCCCGATGATGGCCCCTTAGCAGAGTATCATCAATTGAGGCATCAGGAGGCACTTTGGCGACCGTATAAGGCACCTTATCGCAATAATTGAGTAGCTTTTTAAGGTGGGCCACCTCTAGAGCCACTTTTTTTGCTTAGACTTGAATCTATATCATTATATTATTAAAAATGCATGCTTTATTATGAGGGAAAAGCACAAAATTCCTATCCTTCCATACAGTAAACAAAATCTCCATCCTGAAAGTATGCCAAATCTAGGTAAACTTCCTAAGAATTCTAGGTGAATCATCCAACACAACCATATGCTAAGAAAAGTGCTCTGGCCCAAAATGCTTAAAGAAATCATGTATTCAATGCCAGAAATTTTCAGCATCCCTACAAAACCAAAAAATATTTAGAAATGATTCTGGTTGCCCACAAAATGGACATTGAAGTTCGGGAACCCCAATATGCTTGAGGCATGGCCCAAGGGGAAGCCCTTGAAAAAGCAAGCACCAAGAAAAATGGGAAATCTTGGGCTCAAAGATAGCACTCCAAATTGTATCAAAATGCATCCTCTAGTGAAAGGAGAAGATTGTAGATGCCATCGTTGATTGAGAGTATCCACCATGGGAAGGTGAAGAGAGAGCCATCAATATCCTAAGCTTGGCTTGTAATTGTTGAATGACATTGTAGGATACCACTTCCAATCCTTCCACCAAGGTCAAACAGACTAAATTCTCACTTTTTGAATTAAATGATCTTGGATTACTGCTCAAGAGTAGAAGATCAAAGGTCTATCGATCTTGATGAGCAAGACAAAACTAGACTTTAATATTCTCCCAAGATCTAAGACTCATAGAGACCTTAGAAAAGAGGTCTTTAGGTAGCTTGGTGTCACATTTGAAAAAAGGTAGAGCACTAGCACCTTGAGTTTTGGGCAAAGGAATGCCCTGAATGGAAAACAATGGAGACCACCAAAGGTTATGCTGATTCAGAGAAAGTCGATCATGAAAATCATCACCAAACCAACAAAGCCAAGGTTTGATAGCTTGCCAAGCCTTCTATATGCTTTTGATAACCAAAGAGCCTTAGATGTGAATAGGTTCTTGCATGACAAAAAGGGTTTGAAAGCCAATCCCCTTCCATGTAGGCCTCTTGATAGGATATCTAGAAGTGATGCAGTGTTGAACCAACACTTTCCAAGCTTCATCACCAGTGATAGCACGAATAATCCATTTAGCACAGAGAGCAAGCCCTTTCTTCTGAGTTGAAAGAAGGCCAATTCCTACCAACTCCTTGGGGAGACAACAAAAATCCCAAGCAACTATTTGAAAGCCATGGTGATCAGAACTAGATGACCAAATAAAGTCACAAAGTAATCATTCCAACTTAAGGTAAGAGGCTTTAGAAGGAGCCCAACATGAAGAGTAATAAACAAGAGTAGCAGCCAACACCTTAAAATAAAATTTTGAATTTCCCCACAAGAGAAAGGGGTTTAGTAAGCCAGTAGTCAAGCTTCCTTTCAATTTTCATGAGCACAACATTCTATAAGTCCACCGGTGAAGCTTGGAAAGAAAAGGGAATGCCTAGAAAGCAGAAAATCTCACCATGAGTGACCCATTTCAACTCAAATTGAGCAAGCCAGGGTGGGGCTAGAAGAAAAGATTGTATACAACAAAGCATCTTGTACCATTGAATAGCCAAACCAGAAGCTTGACAAAAGGTGTCCAAGCATTGCAAGGCATTAGCAATATTCTTCTCGTCCTCAAAAAGAGTGAGAAAGGAATCATCTACAAAATTCCCATTGACTAGCTGGGAAGAAAATTTAGGCAAGGAAATGCCATCAACCAAACCAGAGGAAATAAAGTGGGCTAGTAAGTAACCAAACCCTTTAGTAGCAAGAACATACAAAGATGGAGCTAGAGGGAAACCTTTCCTAATAGATCAAAAGAGTTTGAAGGCTTCAAATTGAGAATTATTGATGGTAATACAAGAATTAGCATCACCAAAAAGCATCTCAATAGAGATTGAGAAAGTTAGGGCCAAACCCCAAGGCTTGAAGCATAGCCAAAATAAAGGGCCATTAAATGTGATCATAAGCTTTGACAAAATCAAATTTCAGGAACAAAGTCTGTTGATTGGACTACCTATTCAATTTAATTCCATACTCCCATTTTATTGAATAAAACATTTAATAAAATATCTAAAATCCAAAAACCTTTCCTAAATCCTATCCTAACCCCTAATCCAACCCATTCACCTATACTAACCTCACTTAGCCTCCTAACTAAGCCATCCCATCAAAGCTAAATCACTCACCCTTAACCTCCCTTCTAAGCTAATCCTAATCCTCTTCTAATCATGTGCACAATTATAAATATGGGTTAAGACTTGCTAACCCAAGCCAAAGTCAACAAATATCTTCTCCCCTCACCCTCCAACATAAATGGCCCTTACACATCTCTTACACCTCTCCCATCCTCATTTAAATTTCTTACATGACTCTTACATACTTAACCACCCTCATCAAGCCTTTGACCAACCCTTATCTTATCCTCTCACACTCATCCTCCTTGTGACAAGTGCCACCTCCCTATTGGTGCTAAATAAGCACAATCCTTGTGCTCTCTTCTAAGTGCATCCTGACCCTCCCTCACCATCTCATCATCTTGACATCTTGGCCCTTCATTCCTCCAACCTTTGGCCTATAAATTTAACTTCCTCCCTTCACAAAAGGATCCACCTTTTCATGCAAAGTTATAATGCTATTTTGAGATCTTAGAAACTACCAAAATGCCATTATGATGCTGAAATACCTCCATAACTCCTTTGTTGAAACACTCACCCACACACACACACTTGGTAAAAACCCCCCATCCATTGGAAGCTTGAGCACAATGTGAGCATACATCCCCTCTCATCAGGGACATAGCTTCGTCATCATGAGAAGCATTTGAGGAGTTTACCATTCTTGGTCTACTTTCCTCCATATTGTTTTCTTTGGTCCTATCTTAAGTGTTAACTAATTTAGTTGTGTTAAAGCTTTCATTTAATACTTAGTTTTCAATTTACACTACTAAAACTAGGTGATACACTAATAAGTAATTTGATTATTGAATTTTTAAGGAAATTATATTTCCACTTTTTATTTTTTATTATTTCAATTGTTTTGAATAAGTTTTAAAATATTCTTTTTTAATGTTTGGTGTCTCTAATTTTTATAATTATATTTTTTAACAATACTATAGAATTAATAAGTAGGAGATATAAATTTCACAAGTCAAATTGTGATATTGCTATCATAATTTAACTTGTTAGTTTTTGAATCAACCTCATTATTATTGAATTATATACAAATATTTGAAAGTTGTTATAAAACAGTAATATGAAGTTGTAGAAAACTTTTCAATGTGAAAAATAATATAATGATTTGGAAGACTTTTTTTTTGATGAATAGTCCCTTTCTATTACTAAATGAATATACTAGTTAAAATTTCACAAAAAAAGGGATGGATGATACAAGATCACCCTGTGAGAGTTCACATGGCCAAAGCTAGAATCAACAAATATTCATAAGAGAAAAACATATAAGCAACTCCTCAACCCACTAGAGTAATTCTAGCCAAGGGGGGTGTTTCATCTTGCTCATGAAAACCCCATTCATCCCTGAGATTGGTAGGAGGACTAGGAATAGTCAAGCCATCAACAACATCATCAACAATGTTGTATTTATCTTTGTCCTCCGCCTATGATAGAGAGATAACTAGGTTAAGGTGAAAAGGCCACTAGCCAGAAGTAATAGGAGGGGGAAACACAAGACCCGAGGACCAGCCAGGGCCATGGAGAGGCAAAGATGTCTAGCAGTTTTGCCAACCATCAGTGCTACCACTAAGTGAGCAATGGCAAGAAGCCTGCAGAAGAACTACAACCCTAGGGGAAGCCCCTTGGCAAGGTTTGGTTAGCTAAGGAGTCAATAGGTATTCTAGTGATCATATAGGGCTTGTTACCCCAATAATTGAGCAATTCTTGAAGGTGGGCCATCTACAGAGCCACCTTGTTAGCCTAGACCTGAATCTCCAACATGACATTATTACAAATGCATTCTTTAGTGTACATAGAAACATTGATATCAAGAAAGTCATGAGTGAAAAGAACAACATGCCTATCCTTCCACAAAGTAAACAAATCCTCCATCTTGAAGGTATGCCAAATCTAGGTAAATTACCTAAGGATCCTAGGGGAATCACCCAACATAACCATATGCCAAGAAAATGGTTTTGGCCTAAAAGGCTTTAAAAGATCATGTATCGAGTGCAAATAATGTTGAGCATGCCTACAGAACCAAAAAATATGTAGAAACAATTCAAGATGCCCATAAAAAGGATATCAAGGATTAGGAAAACCAATATGCTTGAGTCATGGCCCAAGGGGAAGCCCTTGAAACAACAAGCACAAGGAAAACTGGGAAATCTTAAGCTTAGTGATTGCACTCCAAATAGTATCAAATCACATTCTACAATGATAAGGAGAAAATCATAGATACCAAGGTTGGTTGAGAGTATCCACCATAGTGATGATAGGTAATGGTTCTATTAATTAAGAGAAATCCCATCATGAAACCCATCACCAGCCTAGTGAAGCCAAGGTTTAATAGCTTCCCAAGATTTCCATACATGATCTTGATAACAAAAGAGCCCTATATATGAACAGGTTCTTGCATGATGAGAAGGGTCTAGAAGCCAATCCCCTTCCATGCAGGCCTATTAACAAGAAATCTAGAAGTGATGCAGTGTCAAACCAACACTTTCCCAGGTTCATCATCAAAGATAGCATGAATAAGCCACTTTATGCAAAGCACAAGCCCTTGCTCCTATATGGAAAGAAGGCCAAGACCTCTAGACTCTTTGGGGAGACAATTAAAATTCTAGGCAACCCTATGGAAGCCATGGTGATTAGAACTAGAATCCTTAAGAAATTCATAGACCAAGCGTTCCATCTTGAGTTAAGAAGCTTTGGAAGGAGCCCAACACGAGGAGTAATAAACATGTGTAGCTGCCAGAACCTTTGAGAAAATATGGAATTTCACCGCAAGAGAAAGGCATTTAGTAAGCTAGTAATCAAGCTTATTTTCAATTTTCATGAGCACATCATTCCACAAATCCATCAAAGAATCTTGAAAGGAAAAGGGGATTCTAAGAAAGTAGATAATATCCTTGTGAGTAACCCATTTTGACTCAAATTGGGCAAGCCAGGGTGGAGCCAAAAGAAAAATTGCATAGAACAGAGTGTCTTGTGCCATTGAATAGCTGAACCGAAAGCTTGACAAAAGGTGTCCAAGCACTACAAGGCTTTGGTGATATTCTCCTCATCCTCCAAGAGAGTGAGAAAATAATAATCAGAAAAATGCCCATTGACAAGCTAGGAAGATGACTCAAGAAAGGAAATGCCAAGTGTGCACTCGAAAGTGTCCCACTCTAAACCCTTCTATCCAAACGATTCCATGAGTTTGGAATGTTTGAATGTCGACTTAGAGCTCCCTATCCACGGAGTGCAAAAGAGTATATTTCAAGAATAATAAAGCTCTCAAATGAGCCTTAGAGATACTCTTCTTGCTATTAAACCATGCAATGGGAGGTTCCAAAGACAAGATGCAAGAATGCAAATGTCTCAAGGAGTTCCTCAAGAATGCATTGCAACTAAAGATTAAATTAGAATGAATATGAAAAGTGCAACTATCCTAAGCATGGATGAGAGTTTTACAATCCAAATATTAAGCTATGTGAGATAGATTATTGCAAAATAGAAGCTAAACTAACATGCAACATAAATCTAAGCTAAAATGCTATGGTATGAGAGAATATAGACAAGAAATAGAAGTTCTCCACAAAGCTCCAAAGAAACCTGTTAGAAAACCTGCAACATAACAATATTCAAAATGAGGATGGATTGAGGGGGAAAGCTCTCTCCCTTTTAGAGTTGTATGGACGGTAGAGATCAAGATGAAGATGGTGGATTATCAACGGTGGAATTCAAAAATAAGTGTGATCCATGTGCACACACAAGTCAACCAATAGAATATAAGTTGACTTGTCATATAAGTGAAAAGTCTCACAAGCCTTTTCTTTTAATTGTAAAATAGAAAAAGGACTTTATGTGTGCACTTTAAGTGGGTTAGAAGAATGGGGTGTTTTATTTAATTAAAAGGGGACATGTTCTTTTAATCAAATAATGAACTTAGGATAGCATAGTCAAACTATAGGTTATAATCAAATAAATTGATTATTAGCAATTTGGTCTAGGTAAATGATTAAATTAATTTAGCCAAAATGTTGAAAAGGGGGCTAATAGTCTAGATGGCCATTTTTAGGTGATTACATTTGCCCCTCTTTGACTAATGTGTGATCGATCTGGGAACACATTATGTGAAAGAAAATAAAAAGGCAAGTAGGTGGTGATAGATATAGATATCTAATTTCGAAGAGTGAAATGCAGAAATAGATAGCAAGTCCTGAATGCACAGCCTAATAGCAGTAGTACTAAACACTAGGAAGATGATGTTAGGATCCTAGAAGAATCTAACAACTAGCAAAGCGAATAGATCAAGAGAAAGTGACAAGGTCAAACAAATGCTCCTAAGAAATAGATAGTTGTAACAATCAGCAATAGAGTATTTCTGCCCCCTCGGGATCAAAATTGAAATGATGTAAGGGGATGCAGAAACTAGCTAGACATGAGAAAATTAGAATAGAGCAATGTCCAAGATGACAAAAAGATGATTAGAACCCAAGAATGACTATAAAAAACTGATAAAATGCCCCAATTTGACTAGAGTTGACCTTGAAGGACATAGCATAAAAATTAGGTTGAAATGAGTAGAAAGGTGATTTTAGACATGAAATAGTGAATTTAAGTAGATATGAAGTATGGAAATGATGAAGACATGAAGAAATGAAGATGCCCCAGTGATGATTCAAAGATTAGACCTCAAAAGGTCAGCTAACTGCTCAGAAGAAAGTAGAATTTTAAAAGACAATTTTGACCATCAAGATGAACTCGAATTTGGATTTCAATCCTGAAAATGAATCTAGGACGTTGAAATTATTTAAGACATCAAAACTTTATATAATGTGATGATAAGATAGAAATGAGATGAAGTGAAAGATTAAGAAGGTGAAAAGACATGAACAAGAAGAAAGTAAAGAAATATATGAAAAGAGTTAGCCGATATGTCCACAAAAAGATGAAGAGAGAGCTCTCCCCATATGCAAGAATATAAGATTAAGCTAGAAAATGAACCTAAAATGCAAGCTAATATGCAAAGTGGTTTACCGGAAAGAAGCGCATAACATTTAGACTCTTAATTTCATCATTGAGCATTTATTAGGGACATCATGAGATCATACAACCATCACTAGTATAACAATGAGGATATGAATATGATCGATATCAGATAGGTATGTGGAAATCCAATCTAAGCATCAGAGACATGTAAGTCAAGATAACTACATGATTAGATTCCCTAAGTTTAATTTAGGAAGATTACACCTGTATCAAGGCATAAGCACTAGGATAAACCCCAAGTGTAATCTTGTGAAAAAGTCAAGGATGATACATTTATAAGTCAAAGTGTTGAATAGGACAAGCGCAAATGCTTACAACACTATAGACAAACAAAGTATACCCACAAGCAGAAATCAAGAAAATATGCCCCATGCCCCCAGTCTTCTAGTCAATGACATCCTTGAAAGACTATTAGGGATGGAACATATAGTAAATAAATCGTCATAGACAGCACACAAAGTAGATAAAGATCAGCATAGCTTAGTCATTTAAGTGTTAAAGTTCATGTGTGTAAGTCACTTGGCCATTTCTTCAAGACTTGATTCTGATAGTGAGAAATATCGCAACATCCGAGATCATAGGTAAACTATTTGAAAAGTTTTGAAAAACACTTGATGTCAAGGTGGGGGAAGTGTTGAGAAACACTATTTTGTGAGTTGTCAAAGAAAATCTAATGCACAAGAATACCTCAATAGGCTAAGTAGCTATGCCCCCGAGATGAGGACAAGAAACAATTCCAAGCTAGGAAATGTGTAGCGAAGTGGATGATTGAGACTGATAGACATAGGTGCGAGGGTTTCAAGTAGCACCTGTTTCCAGGTTTTCACCACTTGATAGTTTTTTTTTTTTTTTTTTTTTTTTTTGGTGATACATCAAAGTGCCTATTGCTAGGTTTTCACTAAGATGATCATTTTTTTCATGACATTTTTTGATTTTTAGGATTTTTTTTTCAGCATCATATATGATTTTTTTTGGAATTTTTAGAAGGTTTTAGAGATTACTAGTTCTCGAGCAAGATCACATCATTTTCTCCTAATGTCTAGCAAGGTATAGGACATGATGGAGAAATAAGCTAGTGGATAAGCAATAATGCATAAGAAAGGAATGTGAATCAAGTGAAAGTGATCCTCAAGAACTGACTCCTCAAGAGTACCCAAGCTAGGGAAAGAGGTGAAATAGTCATATGAAGCATGTTTTGGATAAGCAATGGAAGTAATGAGAAAGATAGTATGTAGGATAAGCAATGAAGCCAACAAGCGAGATAGCATGAAGTGTGTAGTCCAAAAGAGTAGCCATGTCAAGAGACCTATGAGAATCATGTTTCATTTATTATGATCAAGACCAAGGGGTCAACTAGATAGTATAGCAATGGGATAGAGAAATAAGAATAAAGCTCAAGATAGAGGCTATGAGTGAATGGGAGAGCACAATAGAAAATTTGGTGGATAAGATAGCCAATATGCAAAGATAGCTCAACATTATCAAGATCAAAGAGAGAAGAAGGGATAGATGGATGATGGAAGAATTACGCATGATGCCTGTTTGCTAGGTTTTCATCATGGTACTTATCCAAGGTGTCACAAGAAGTAGTTTTCACCATAGGATGGATTTATTTTTCTTTACTTTTGCTACCAAGGTGCCACAAGAAGTGGTTTTCACCAAGGCACATTTTGAATTTTTTTCATTATTTTTTTTTTTTCATTTTTAGAAAGAGCTGAAGCTTTTTGAGTGTAGATAGTGCTCCTATAGGAAAGATAAGCCATGATAAGCCAAGACCATAGAAAGGTATGCTCAAAGATGTTGATAGGGTGATGAAAGGGAAATGGTAGTAGGAAGAATATATGGAGGATAAGAGTTCATGTATAGAAAGGAGGTGTAAGCTTTAGAGGATTTCATGTGGGTAGCTAAAATATTGGACAAGATCAACATTGACACACACCTTGAAGGGTATTGGAACAATGGAGGAATCATGGATGAAATAGCTTGAGATTTAGATGTATGAGGTGGTAGAAGAGATTTGGAAAAAAGTGGAGTGGAAGGCTTTGGAATAATTTTAGGAAGATTTTTGGAAGAAGATGGAATGGAAGCCTTTGGAAGCTTGAATTTCAACTTTGAAATATTTTCAATATTCAAGTCTTTTAATAGAGACTTGGGAATCCACATAGCTTTAGATTTTCCTCGTTCTTCGGGTGCTTAAGAGTGCCTTTGTATAATGATGGATTTAGGAACCCATATTTTCTTTGGTTTACCTCTTTGAGTAGTGGAACTTTGTAGTCTCTTTTGTGCATTTTCCTTCTTAGCATTCACATGTCGATTAGATGGGATATAGTGATCTTCATTTTTCAATGGATTCTTATGTTTGTTCTCACTTCCAAAGGAATTGGGATTTGTGGATGAATAAGGCTGATATGACTGGTTTAGATGGATAGATGGGTGAAAAGTCATCAAGGATGAGTGTCTTTTTTGATCTTGAGGTAATATAGGAGAGCTAGGGAATGAGCTATGAGTGAATGTAGGAGATGGAGGAACATAAGGCCCCAATATGGATGGAAGGTTTGAATGCTTTAGCTTAGATGGATAAGGACCAAGGATAGATTTAGAAGATGCAAAGGGATAGTGGGAAGGGATATCAACATCTTTAGAATGAGCAACATGTTCAAAGCCATCAATAGACTCATAAGTACCTTTGATAGGAACAACATTTTTAATAGAAGCACTTGAAGCTTGAGCACAATTTTGAAGTGGATGTGGAGAAGTAGAACATGAGGGGATGCTTTGATCTTGAAAAGCAACTTTGGATAGCATATGAAGAGAACTTTTCTCATATTTTTTAGTAAGCTCAAGGGAGATAATGGAAGTAGTATATTCATAATACTTAGGAGGTGGATAAGACATAGGATATGGAGGAGTGAGATTTTGAAGGAGATGAAAGGGTGCTTGATCTTGATCTTTCTTAACATTTATAGCTTTTTCATTTTGAGAGCCCTCTTGACATGGAGCCACTTCTAAGGACAAGGGAGAATTAAGAGTGAATGGAGTAGTGCTTGGATTAGGCATAGCAATGTATGAAGGTTGAGGATGTTTAGGATTGGTAGCATGGAAAAGGTTTTCCGCCAAGTGAAGGTTAGCTTGAGTTTCTTTTAGAGGTAGCCCTTGAGGATACATGTAGTCAGTGTGGAAAGCATTAGGTTCTTTATTTGATGGAGGCATGCTGGAAAGATTTGAAGTGTTGGGAGATGCACAAGTGTTGGAAGAAGTGGAGGTATCAAGGAAACCATCAGTAGACATAGGTTCATTAATATGATCTTTCTCAAGAAAAGTATCTCATCACATGAATCATTAGAGTTATCAATAAGATCTTAAATTTTATGTTTTAGCTCAATGCAATCTGAAGTACTATGCTCATTATGTTGATGATAAGCACAATAGATATCCAAGAATGGGTTTCCATATGAGCTAGACTTAGGTAACATGATGATCTTATTGCTAAGAAGTTTTTGCAAAGTGTCATCATAAGAATCTTCCAAGGGATCAAAAGTTCTATTAGAAGTATGTCTAGGATCTTCTTTTTGTTTCTCAAGTGAATATAATTCATTCATGTCTTCATCATTATCTTGGTCAAAGATAGGTCCATCATGAAATTTTGGAATAGGCTCAAAGTAGGTATCACTTGCTTGTCCTCTAAAGAGGTCTTTAGATCTAGAAGATGAAGACATTTGATGTCTTGAAGTAGAGCATTTAGACCTAGAAGAAGAGGATGACCTCAAAGAAGGTGACTCACATGCATGTAAAGACCTTAAGGAAGATTCATGTAATGATGCAATCTTCTCCTATAACCTTTTCTCAATTTTAGACTTCATTTCTATCATGCGCTTAGAGAGATGAAGGTAATAAAGATCATTTGTCTCTTCTAGTTTTTTATATTGTGCATATAGATCTTGAAACTCTTTAGTGACATGGAGGATATCATGATCATCTAGATTTGGTTGAGGTTTGGTAGCACAAGCTTTGAATTCCATAGTGATAGATAGATAATCAAGCATGAAGGAGACTAGAGGAAGCTAACATGGTGACATAAGATAACTTGATGTCCAAACTAGAGAGGTAGAGTGTTCACTTGCCAAGATAGTAGAGAGAGATTAAAGTGACTTGTCAAACAATATGTCCAAGAAACTAAACACATGAATGACTCAAGTCAATAGCTAGGCAAGATGCCCAAATAGCCAAATAGATAGAGCAAGCGGGGTGACAAGTGAACAACTCTCTAACCCAAGAGTGTAGTCAAGAAATCAAGGAAACCATTTCAGCAAAAGGATAACTAGCAAGAAAACATAGACCATGAAGACAAAAAGACCAAGAGCACTAAGACCAAAAATTCACTAAGCATGTTCAAGAACTAGAGACATAGCAAATCAAAGTCAAATGATGAGACTCCCCTTAGGAAGCAACACAAGAAAAATGTTAAGACTTGATGCTTTGACTTGGTTGACAAGGTTTGACAATAGTTGATAGCATAGCAAGTTTGATGTTCAAAAGTAATTTCTTTCCAAGCAAGATAGTGACACATGAAGTAGTCTTCAAAAAATCAAGCAAGGGATAAAGCAACCTTGCATGATACAAGCATATCTTAGGTCTCAAAATAATTCTCTAGAATTATCGTCATGTGTATGTTCAAAAGATTTTCATAGGTATGCCACATTCGAGAACACATCAAGCAATATCTACCTAAACGACATGGTTCATTACTCAACAACTTGGCCCATGCTTGATGCTCCTTCGCCTCACACCAAGTGGTTTCCCACAAGAGATATTGGCTTTTTCATGAAAATACCATAAGCATAACCAAGGGAACACATATGGTGAGCGTAAATCTTGGGGTGATCCAAGTAGTCCACTAGGATCGATCCTTGCACCAAGAAGTTGAGTGGCTAAAAACGTAGTTACTAACTTAGGGTGTTTAGATAGGGCTTCTGTTCATAGTGTTCCTCTTGCTCCCAATTACGAGAAACCTCACCTTGCAATGAGTAACCGATCTTGCGATCACAAGAGTACCTTAAGCATTCTTGCCTAGTGATCTCCCTACGGTCAAAATCCCATAAGCGATCACACTAGGTGAAGATAAACACTACTTCTACCAAGGTTTTGTGTCCTTGATAGCCTTGATTTTATAGTGGGTTGGAAGAGCCAAGTAATTTGCTTGTCCCCACTTGGGTTGTTCCTCTCAGGTTGTCCGAGAGCAGGCCTTCTAAAGGATTCTAAACTACACAAAGAGTGGATCAACTTTTGGAAGTCAAGATTTTTGATTCACCACAAGGGTGAAGAGCATTCTCTCCTATTCCAATCGTTTTCTCCCAAACACACTAGGAAGATTCAGTTACCCCTTGCTTTTGAAACCAAATGGTAAGTCAAAATTTCTGATTCACCACAAGGGTGAAGAGCATACTCTCCTATTACCAAAAGACTCCAATCACAAGTTTTATGTGCCTGTGAAAAATGAAAAATTAGTCAATGCCACACATGAAAACAAAAAAGCAAGAAATTTTGGGTTTTTATGCTTTGGGCAGCCCTGCAAACAATGTTAGTAGCCCTTACGCATTTGAAGCTTTGACATGCGTTCTTTTTATGCAATGTTTCAATTTTTTTCATAAGGATAGCAACCTGTAATCACAACTTCTTAGCACCAAAAGTTAGTATGAAATAACATAAAAATCTGCAATAAAAAGAGGTGAGTTGCCTCAAAAATCCAATTTATCTTCCAACCAAGTGCATGCAAAGTAAGTGCAAGTTAATCACAAATGCTCTCATTTTTACTCTTTGATTTTGACCTAGTCAACAAGATTGAACTTGTTTGCTATGATTTCGTATCCAAAAATAAAAATTAAAAGAAAAGAACCCTATTAAAAATCAGAGAGCTTTCCAAAAATGCAAGAAATTTAAAAAAATCTCTTCATTTGCACTCTAGAGATCGATTTTGTCAAAACAGGTCAAATTTATCAAATTGAGTTTTTGATCCTTAATATGACCTCAAAATTCAAAACACAAAGAAAGAACCCCCATTAGAATTGAAAACCCTTTCTGAAAATGTAAGTTTTTCTGAAAAATATGCTGATGTGTGATCAAAAATGACTTTTTATGAAAATATATATATATATATATATATATATATATATATATATATATATATATATATATATATATATATATATATATATATATATCATAACTCTCGAAAATCATGTCAAAATGCTCCAAAAATTGGACTAAGACATTTTGAACACATACCCAACTTGTTAGAAAAAATTTAGAACCAAACTCCAAGCGGTTTAAAAGATATGATCAAATATTTAAACCAACTAGATTTTTGGCCTTCAAACCAATCTACTTATGGGTTGGCCTTAAAACCAAAGTGATAATTCTAAAAAAGCACTTGATTAGATCCAATATGCTGCTGTAAAAAACCAGAGATGAAAAATAAAAGCAAATGGAGCTAGAAACTTGATTCAAGCCCCACAGTGGGCGCCAAAAATGTACACTCGAAAGTGTCCCACTCTAAACCCTTCTATCCAAACAATTCCATGAGTTTGGAATGTTTGAATTCCAACTTAGAGCTCCCTATCCACAGAGTGCAAGAGAGTATATTTCAAGAATAAGAAAGCTCTCAGATGAGCCTTAGAGATACTCTTCTTTCTAGTAAACCATGCAATAGGAGGTTCCAAAGACAAGATGCAAGAATGCAAATGTCTCAAGGAGTTCCTCAAGAATGCATTGCAACTAAAGATTAAATTAGAATGAATATGAAAAGTGCAACTATCCTAAGCATGGATGAGAGTGTTACAATCCAAATATTAAGCTATGTGAGATAGATTATTGCAAAATAGAAGCTAAACTAACATGCAACATAAATCTAAGCTAAAATGCTATGGTATGAGAGAATATAGACAAGAAATAGAAGTTCTCCACAAAGCTCCAAAGAAACCTGTTAGAAAACCTACATCGTAACAGTATTCAAAATGAGGATGGATTGAGGGGGAAAGCTCTCTCCCTTTTAGAGTTGTATGGATGGTAGAGATCAAGATGAAGATGGTGGATGATCAAGGGTGGAATTCAAAAATAAGTGTGATCCATGTGCACACACAAGTCAACCAATAGAATATAAGTTGACTTGTTATATAAGACAAAAGTCTCACAAGCCTTTTCTTTTAATTGTAAAATAGAAAAAAGACTTTATGTGTGCACTTTAAGTGGGTTAGAAGAATGGGGTGTTTTATTTAATTAAAAGGGGACATGTTCTTTTAATCAAATAATGAACTTAGGATAGCATAGTCAAACTATAGGTTATAATCAAATAAATTGATTATTAGCAATTTGGTCTAGGTAAATGATTAAATTAATTTAGCCAAAATGTTGAAAAGGGGGCTAATAGTCTAGATGACCATTTTTAGGTGATTACATTTGCCCCTCTTTGACTAATGTGTGATCGATCTGGGAACACATTATGTCAAAGAAAATAGAAAGGCAAGTAGGTGGTGATAGATATAGATATCTAATTTCGAAGAGTGAAATGCAGAAATAGATAGCAAGTCCTGAATGCACAGCCTGATAGCGGTAGTACTAAACACTAGGAAGATGATGTTAGGATCCTAAAAGAATTCTAACAACTAGCAAAGCGAATAGATCAAGAGCAAGTGATAAGGTCAAACAAATGCTCCTAAGAAATAGATAGTTGTAACAATCAGCAATAGAGTATTTCTGCCCCCTCGGGATCGAAATTGAAATGAGGTAAGGGGATGCAGAAACTGGCTAGACATGAGAAAATTAGAATAGAGCAATGTCCAAGATGACAGAAAGATGATTAGAACCCAAGAATGACTATAAAAAACTGATAAAATGCCCCAATTTGACTAGAGTTGACCTTGAAGGACATAGCATAAAAATTAGGTCGAAATGAGTAGAAAGGTGATTTTAGACATGAAATAGTGAATTTAAGTAGATATGAAGTATGGAAATGATGAAGACATGAAGAAATGAAGATGCCCCAGTGATGATTCAGAGATTAGACCTCAAAAGGTCAGCTAACTGCTCAGAAGAAAGTAGAATTTTAAAAGACAATTTTGACCATCAAGATGAACTCGAATTTGGATTTCGATCCCGAAAATGAATCTAGGACGTTGAAATTATTTAAGACGTCAAAACTTTATATAATGTGATGATAAGATAGAAATGAGATGAAGTGAAAGATTAAGAAGGTGAAAAGACATGAACAAGAAGAAAGTAAAGAAATATATGAAAGGAGTTAGCCGATATGTCCACAAAAAGATGAAGAGAGAGCTCTCCCCATATGCAAGAATATAAGATTAAGCTAGAAAATGAACCTAAAATGCAAGCTAATATGCAAAGTGGTTTACCAGCAAGAAGCGCATAACATTTAGACTCTTAATTTCATTATTGAGCATTTATTAGGGACATCATGAGATCATACAACCATCACTAGTATAACAATGAGGATATGAATATGATCGATATCAGATAGGTATGTGGAAATCCAATCTAAGCATCAGAGACATGTAAGTCAAGATAACTACGCGATTAGATTCCCTAAGTTTAATTTAGCAAGATTACACCTGTATCAAGGCATAAGCACTAGGATAAACCCCAAGTGCAGTCTTGTGAAAAAGTCAAGGATGATACATTTATAAGTCAAAGTGTTGAATAGGACAAGTACGAATGCTTACAACACTATAGACAAACAAATTATACCCACAAGCAGAAATCAAGAAAACATGCCCCATGCCCCCAGTCTTCTAGTCAATGACATCCTCGAAAGACTATTAGGGATGGAACATATAGTAAATAAATCGTCATAGACAGCACACAAAGTAGATAAAGATCAACATAGCTCAGTCATTTAAGTGTTAAAGTGTGTGTGTGTAAGTCACTTGGCCATTTCTTCAAGACTTGATTCTGATAGTGAGAAATATCGCGACATCCGAGATCGTAGGTAAACTATTTGAAAAGTGTTGAAAAACACTTGATGTCAAGGTGGGTGAAGTGTTGAGAAACACTATTTTGTGAGTTGTCAAAGAAACCCTAATGCACAAGAATACCTCAATAGGCTAAGTAATAATTTATCCATTTATATAATAATAATTTATCCATTTATATCTATTCAAGGTCTAACAACCATTAAATTTGTTTAGAATAATTTTATAAGCATTAATTTTTTTATGAAACCTATGACATTCGAGTGAATTATAATGTTATAGTTATCAAAAGGTAAAGATAAATATTATGTTTAATTTAGATGTAAATACTATTGCAATCACCTAGTTTTCTTTTAATTAAATCAACTAATCAAACAGAGAATTAATTATGTTAGAAAAGAATTGTATAGTTTTTTTGAACTGGTTATTTTAAAAATTATAAAATTATCCTTTATCTGTTTTCTTATTGACCAATACCAAAAATAATAAGAAAAAAAATCCTTTTAAAAAGATAAAATACGTATCACTATAATATAGAGAAAAAATATAATTACTTAAATAGAATACCTACAATGCATAATATAATAGCTCATAATTTTTAATTAATTACTTTTTAAATTATATCAATGTTTTGATTTTATCAAAATTTGGATCTCTTGCATCATAGTTAATCTAACTTTTTATTACTATTTATTTAGAAGACATCAGAAAAGTACAAGAGGATCAACCCGGCTAGTGCAAACTCCTCATTGGGCATTGTCGAAGCTTTCTAGGCATCGAAACTAACGAGCAGCACAAACAATTAATGTTTTGCAAAGGTTTTTATTAGTTTGAAGATTCTATAAATATTAATAATAAATAAATAGCTTGCTTCAATTCAATTATAAAGAGTACCATAGTTACACATGTTCTCAATAAAGAGTTGGCTTGGCTGTCTGCAAAAATGGCGGAGGGATGTGCGTACACGCTCTTGTTATTGGCGATGCTGTTTTCTGCAACTGCCTTGGGTAAAGTAGTGCATTCTATCTTCGTTGCTTTAACCAATTATTTCTATTCTAAATGAATAAATTCTGAGATGCATATTTTAATTGGTTTTAGAAAACACCATCGCCAATAACCAGAGCACGCACGTATATCCCTTCGCCATTTGTGCACTCCTAGTGATTCATACACTAGTTTAAAAAGAATCTTCACGTCCTGGTGGCCAGAATAAAAATGCATAGATCTACAATGAGCGGAAGGGAAGATTATATTTCTATCGCATGCCATGCTAACTTAAGGGAACTGACACTACTAGTTGTTGAATAATCAGATGGGCTTTGGGCTTTAGCTTTTTTTTTATTGTTATTATTTGATTTATGTACTCCATGCATTCTCATTTCCTCAGTCGGTGATTAGATCAAATCAATTAATTTTATTGTATGTATACAAACGTAGGATACTTAAATTTATTAGTTTAACAAAATATAATTTAGGTAAATTGATTATCATATGAGAGGTTTTTAGGAGTTTGATATTTTAGTTAAAACTATGAATTCTTTTAAATTATAGAAAGATGAAAGTGCCAAAAGTATTCATTTGCATCTTTTTAGGAAAATTGTGGTGTTAGTCAATAAAGACAAAAAAAAGAAGAAAAAAGTACATAGTTAATAATAATCATATCATATTTTTTAATGAATTACTTAGTTTATAAATATATGATGCAGGAGCATGGACTTTCTTGCAATCCTGCATGTTAGGGGTATTTGGCTTTGGAATTGTGGACTCAGTCATTGAAAGGGGTTTGGTCACTGAAGAGCTCAACAGATATTGTTGCTCGGCACTCACTATTGTACTCGACATGTATTGGTTGCTCCTGAGCATGTATACAGATCGTCAAAGCTGAGGCAGTTTGCACCAGGATCATGGGTTGGAGAAGGTTGATTTGGTGGAGCCCATTGATCTTCTGGATTTGTGCATCTATTACTTAGGGTTTGCGAAAATCTTGGAAGATGCCTCCAAAAAGATTGGACCCTAGGGTGATTGATGATCTTAGTGATGGTGTGTAGGAACGGATCTTGGAGAAGATGAGAGCAGAGTTCAGATCTGAGATTGCATTGATGAAGAGTGACATTATTGCTGAAATCATGAGCACTTTAGGTGGCGTACCTAGGCATGTGGGTACTGAAGGTAGTTTTATGAGGAAGTTGCTAAAGACTTTGAAGTTGCTGGATTGAGTGGTAAGGATAGAATTGACCATGTGGAGAGACCTATTGAAATTAAGGTTGGTCAGTTTGCTTGACCTAGATCTTAGTTGAATCTGAGGCATAAGATGGAGGTTTCTAATTTCTTAGGTACTTTGAATCCTAAAAACCTGATTGATTGGATTGGTGAATTAGAAGACTACTTTGAGCTTAAGGATACTGAGGATCCACTCAGAGTGAGGTTGGTACAAACTAAATCGAAGGGACATGTTTCTCTTTGGTGGAAGGAACTACAAAGAGATAGAGAGGAGGAAGGTGAAATGAAGATCTCTAGTATGATTGCAGGGTTGTTCATGATTGTGTCAGGAATGTGTTTACTATGCATGATTATGTCTTTTTAGGAAAATTGTGGTGTTAGTCAATAAAGACATAAAGTAAATACATAGTTAGTAATAATCATATCGTATTTTTCAATGAACTACTTAAGTTTCTAAATATATTTCTAATAACTTTTATATATAGATTATAAAATTATTTAAGATTTTTTAATTTTAATTAACTTGATTCTCTCTCATAATAATGAACTAGATAGTTTTAATTTATTTTTCTATTGCAAAATACATAGATGGGAATAAATTTTAGCTTACAAGAGATACTTGTTTTAAATAAAGAAAAAATGTCTTCATCTATATTTTTATTAATAGTAATAGTTAAAATAGGACCATAAGAAACATGTCATGTTTTACAAAATCTATGGCTTGTTATTTGTAGCTAAGCTTTTGTATCTTTAAATGTTGGATAGAAAATGCTTCATTGAAGATAAAAAGACCAAACAACACTGAGATCCAACCTAGCTATTTGCATTCTTACACGAATCATCTACCTGAGCTTAAAATAATCACTCCACTTGAATATGCAAGATCTTATTCTTATGTGATGAATCATAGAGGATGCAAATGGAAAAAATTATGAAAGATAGCTATTGGCAATGCTCATTTAAAATTTTGCAATATCCCAAAACTTGAATCAAAGTACTTTGAAACATTTTTCTAGAGTGAACTACTCTTATATAAGCATTTGCATAATATAGAAGTAGTCATAGCCCTCACAAAAGGAAAAATAATCAGTAATTGGAAGCAAATGAACATAACTAGATATGATGCATATTATGTTAATTAAGGAAATCAACTATGAGGAGGAAGATGGAAATGATGAAGAAAACAAAAACAATAAAGGCATTGATGGCATGATAGAAATCTATACATTAGAACCATCTTCATAGATGGGACCATTAAGTAATGCACTACTTGATGAGCTATATATGCTTAGAAGGCATGAATTTGCCAGAAGAAACAAATGAGACCATACTAAAATTCTACACATTTTGTATATGACTATAAAAGTAGCAATCATATTAACACCATACTAGTATTTTCCAAACATACTCAATATGCATTATCCCTTGAGAAAGAGTTAGTATTCTAGATAATTAAAAATCCTAGCTAGTATCAATCATACAAATCACTACACATGGGTGTACGAGGTACAGTGGGTACAAGAAAATCCTATTTAATTGCACTCGTCAGAGGTGCACTTAATAGTAAAGGACCTAAACAAATTTCCAATTAATATTTGCCCCATAGGGATTGCTAAATTCAACATATAGACAACAAAAATACATCCAAAGCTCAAGATAATTTTTTTGGCCACCTAGTACAACCATCCCATGTTAACCTACCTTATATTAATCAATATATTTTTATGTGTTTATTATATCTAATTTTATGAAAAGATTATATATACTGTGTGTATATAAAAAGGTAGGTTGAGATAAAATGAAGAGATTTGAGTTGATAGGTAATATATAGATAGATACATATAAATGATCAAAGAGATACAAGAAATAGAACATAGAATAGCAAGAGGTGAATAGTAAAGAGGGGTAAGATATGATAGAGATAGTGATGAATAAATAAGTGCATGTTTTTAAAAAAAACTATAAAGGAAAGGATAGGGAGGTAGATAGGGAGAATGTGTGAATTACAAAAAGACGCGTAGATATGGAGATAGAGAGATATATAAATATGGAGTAATATGGAGAGGAAAATATAGAGACAATTTTGAATTATTGATTTAAAATAGCTAGGTTGTTCATTTCACATTAGAAATGATGGTTAGACAAATAGATAATTATAATGGGAGATAAGGAGAGATATATAGAAAAAGATAGGGAGGTAGATGGGGAAAGTGTGAGTTACAGCTCAAGAAATATGGATACAAAGATTGATAGTGATAAAAATAGATAGGGAAACAAAGGGAGAGATGGTTTATAGATAAATGGATTTATACATATGAATGAATGGTAAAGATGGGTAAGATAAAATAAAGATGGGGAAGGAGAAGGGAGTGTTCATGTATCATCAAATGTATAAAAGACTATCAGCTTAACCCTTGCACCCTTCAAAGGTGCAAGTGCTAGTAATTGAAGAAGATAATTTATTTGTCATAATTGTTGCTGGAAAGTTATGACATTCTAGCAATGTCAGATGCTTGTAAATACAATTTATGTCCTTTTTCTTTTTGGTGATCTCGGTACACCTCGACAAGCAGTGACCACTAATTAGCTCTGAAGAAGAAAAAATAGTTGATATAGAAATTGATGAGATAATGGGCACTAGTGATTGGAAACATTTTTACACAAATGGGAAAATCAAGTATGATAATACTAGATGAGATTGATATAGTTGGAAGTTATGAATTTGACACAAGCAACAAATCAGATCATACTACAATTTTACCAAATTTACATGGAAATTCTACATAGTTGTACATGATAAAACCATACCAATTGTTTTAATTGATCCTTGCTACACATTATCCCTAGAGAAAAAGTGATTAGTCCAAATAATCAAGGGTAGGAGTCAATACCAGTCACATGAATCACTACACATGATAATAAAATTGCAAGAAGAATTATAATATTTCATGTGTCCTTGTTGATGAAATGAGTTTTACAAGTCTAAATGTCCTCCTTCAAATTGATAGTCATATAAGAGAGGCATTTCCCCATTGATGATGTGTATTTTGGAGGAGTATTAAATATATTTTTATGTGATCTAGCACATCTACCCCTATTATTAAGAAACCGAGTTACACTTCACATTCAAATTCTAAGTTAATATGCAACTAGCTTACAATAGTTCTTACATTACATTTTTTTAATAAAGTTGAGAATAAAATAGATGATTTTTTTTTTCAAACCACTACAAAACATATGAGATGAAAATCCAATGCAACATGATTGTATGATTTTAATGATCCATACATACATACACTTAAGCTAGGGTGGTAACAAAGAATTTGATACATCTATATGCAGTTATTCTCCACCAATGAGGTAGTAAATATAAACAATATAAAAAGATGCTAAAATCATTGAGTTTCTTAGTCCAAATTAGTACAATGATAAGTTTCATGAGCAAAGACATTAGTCAAATGCATGATGAACATCTAGAAAAATATACACTCCTTTGCACATGACAATGAATTATCCCTACAATGAACATTTGGATAGAACTGGGACTTGTTAATGGATATCTCCTTAAGATTATTTATATCATCTAGAGATCATGTTCTAGGCCACTAGACATGCCCATCTAATGATGCTTTCAATTTAGAGGGATAACATAGATGTCCAACCTATTTTCTCATGAACACTTGTATTAAAATGCATTGCAAAATATCCAACAAAAATAGAAAATAAAAAAGAGAAATGGACTAAAATAACAAAAAGAATATCTACCTCAAAAAAAGAAGATAGTCCAACTATGTTGCATACCGTAAATTTATCTATAAAATTATTATTGAACATGATATAAGAGTGCAAGAAACATGTCACATGTCGCTAAAATTGCCACTTGTTGTCTACAGTCAAGATTTTGTATCTTTAAATGTTGGATGAAAAGTGCCAGACCAAATAATAAGAAGACTAGGAGATGCTTAAATCTAGCCCAATTATCTACATTCTTACATGCTTCTCCTTCCTGAACTTTAAGCAGTGAACTTAATTGAAGCTTCAAGATCTTACTCATATGTTCCAAATCTGAAAGAATGTAACTGGAAAGCAAGAGAAAAGGAAACTATTGTCAATATTTATCTAAAATTTTAAGGAATTCTAGATATCAAATCAAAACATTTTGAGATAATTTTTTGGAGTTAGCTACTCTTATATAAACATTTTCGTGATATAGAAACCAATATAGGGCTCACAAAAGAATGGATAATTAACAATTGACATCAAATGCAAACTATGGGCTATCATGTATGGCATGTTAAATAGACCACATACCAGGAAAATAATACACAAGAAGAAGATGAAAATTATGGAGTACAAAAATTAATCAAGATAATGATGACATACTCAGAGCATGTGAATGAGAAATCCTCTAAAAAATAGGGCCATTATGTACTCCAATATTAGAAGAGTTATGTATTCTTGGAAGGCATGAATTTGATATGAATGACAACTAGAGCAGGCATATCAACACCATGCCTAAGTATATCAATCCTTTCCATGGCACATTATCTTCTAAGAAGAAGCTAGCACTCTAAATAATCATGGAGCATGACTAGCATCAATCAAATAAACCACTATACATGATTCTATGAGGGATAGTGCAAACAACAAAATATTATTTAATGGCTTCCATAAAAGAAGTGTTCAATAATAAATAGCATAAACCAAAGGGGAAATTATTACTATTGGCTCATATAGCCATTGCTGCATTCAACATATGTGCAACAACAATCCATTCAAAGCTTAGAATTTCCATCAAAGACATGCAACCATTACAGGGCCAAGCATTAATAGCACTTGAAAAAGAATTAAAATATGTCAAGTAAATTGTATGGTTACATAATAGATGAAGATAATCACACCATTATTCCTCTCAAGGATACTATATATATTCTTAAGACTATCTATTCCATCATGAAATACACTTGAAATGGGTCAGCACAGTATGTGCACTAAATTCCTTTAAGAGTCTTCACACCTATGCTACAGGAAGGTAAAATGCATGAAAGGAATCTATATTATTGGTATAGAATAGTAAACACACTTGGACTAACAACAGATAACTGAGGAAATCTTTGGAAAATGGATCTAAACTAGTTAACAACTTGAAACATCCACTATGATCATTTTATGCAAGTGCTACAGGAACTTTCATAGTAACAATGTTGCAGGACTAATATAGTAAATCTATCTTAAAATAGGAAATTGCAAGGAATGGATCTACTCTACCTAAATTTATTGCACCTCCCAAGTGGCCCCCCTTGGTTGGCTTTCATTAATCTACTAATGCAAGAAGTATTCAAAAATCACTCTTTCATTAAAATCACTCTTTAGATACATTGACTGAATCATTCATGAAGAATAGAAAACACACTTCTAAATATTAAACCAACGTTATCTACTTCTTCATTACTTTCTTACTAAGATGATCCAAATCCATTATATAGAGGATTGGATACTTATTAAAAAATATAACATAAAAGTCTTGAACAAACATCACCAGAAAAGAAGGCAAAAGATCAACCATGACATTGTAGATTTATTACTAAGCAACAAAATAACAACTTGCAAGAAATATAGCAAGTCAGCCTTCCTAGATTTTTTGGAACAATAACTCCTCTGTAGGCATGGCTTATCCATAGGAACTAATTTGTGCTTCCTTTTCCACGATTAGTCTTCATCATCTTCTTCATTTAATGCAGTAATCACCACTCTTTGTGTCACTTCTTTATTTCCTAAAAGTTAGAAACATCCAAAACACATATTTATGATAACATTCCTACTCTCATTCAAATATTAGAACATAGCTTAAAATATTTATATTAAATACTGCATTTTATGTATAATATTAAGCAAAGTATGTCATACACACTATCCATAGGTTTAATAAGTGCTAGCTATATCTAGCATAAGTTCACAAGATATTTAAAACAAATGTTTTGGAAATGTTTTGCCACAAGGCCCAAAGAGTAAGTTCAAACTATAAAAACTTTATCAAATTTGAGACATTAATATGTCTCACCATCTACCCCCCACTATTCAAATGCTTGTCCTGAAGAATTGCACTTCTTTGCTATGGCTTTGAAATCTCCCGTTGTATTCTTCCCCTTCTTCCCATTTCTGAAAGTGTAGAAAAATCCTCTGGTGCATCTCTAATGTTCACCCAAGTGTTCTTCAACCAATGGGTCTAGTTTGGTAGCATCATTTTTGTACAGAGGCCAAAGAAGGGTGGGAGGCTGAAAAGCTAATGGCATCCATAGCTCTTTTTTTATTTGTCTTCCCAGTTGTATATATTTAACCACCCTATTAATAATTGCTTCATAATTGACAGGGCTATGTGGTTCAACCTTTTTGAAAGCTTTTGGTAGTTGATTCCATCAATTTCTAAGCCCTTCAATTGCTCTTCACTATGTAAAGTTTGGAAGTGTCTGGTATTCTCTATAAACCTTTTTTCTTTCTACAAATATTTTCTCTTTGATCTCTGGTTTTGGTCTCCCACAAGTTAATTTGAACCAATCTCTTAAAAGGTCGTAAGGCTTATGTGATTCAACCCATAGTGGTAATGGTTCAGATTTCTCAAGATCTCTATAGGCATTTAACTGTCTATCATAATTTGTCTCATTGTGCATCTAGGACATTAAAGGTCTAAGGTGAACATCCCCTATGTAAAGTAGAGGGTTCCACTCTGTCTCATGTGGAATTATGAAATTATGCAAATAGAGTTCACACAAAAAATTCTTTTTCCATGAAGGAAAAGTGTGATAGACATTATAAAAATATTGAGAATTTATAAATTCATAGTAAATATCTCTTATTGTCATCATCAATTGAAATAACAGAAACTACTCCTTCAAAGAAATGGCATTCACCCTTGGTGGTGGTCTATAGAATATTACTTGGTCAACTAACTTTAAAGTCTTATGAACATCTATTATTTTTGTTTCTCGTTTTTCTCTTTCAATGATTTGATTTCCTCATCTCTGTCAAATATTGCCTTCTGCATTTGGTCTCTTTCTTTCCTCCACAAGGCCTTTTGAAAAATGAAATGATTATACAGACCAAACAATATCAATTGAATTGTAGATGAAGGAAATTCTTGAGCCATGGATTTTGTCTTTTGTTCTTTGGAAACTTACTGGAAATGTTGGGTGCACTAGGAGGATTTATAAGGTATGAGAGAAACATTAGAATATATAGAGACTAGTGGCAAAATAGATTGATCATTTTTAGGGCCTTTTTCTAGGACAATAGTAGGGTTTGACTTACACATTTCCTAATTCTCTTGTGGTATCTCATCGAAAGGCTCATTTTCATGTGTTTCCACATTTTGGGGTTCCAACTGTATAGGAGAGTCATCTGGAATATTCTCAACCACTAATTTTGCATGAGATTTTGAAACTGAGGCATTTAGGTTTTCAGTAGAAATTGGGGATATTCGACCTCACATATGAGGTCTTTGATGCACAGGAACCTCTTTAAATTTTATTATTTTGTGGGTCCGTTTTGGTTTAGGTGTGGCTGGGGTAGATGCTGCAGGAGTGGTTGCTATAGGAACAAACCTTTTTCTCTTTGTTACTTTAACAGAGGGGTTTTGGGCTTCCTTTCCAAGATTAGGGCTTTCTTTACCAACCTTATGCTTTCCTTTATCTCTAGAAGAAATAGGTATATCATCCTCTAAAATAGGCTCAACAGGCTTATCAGGAGAGGATTCTTTTTCTATTTCAACCAAATTATGACTAGGGTCTATGATTTCTTCCTCATTTCCTAAATTTTTTGAAATAGGGTTGGCTTGAGGCTGCAAGGTTTTTAATTCAACAAATTCTACCCATGATACAGGGGAGGAATCCCTAAGAGACCTTTCAACTAAAACTTTGATGAGGGCATGATGAGAAAAAAAATTTAGATTTCCTTTATGAGTTTCTTCAACACTAATACACAACATATTATAAAGGAAATTGGAGACATTAACTTGAATGTTATGTCTTATACAATTGAGCAGCTTAAAATGGTGAGCATGAAAGTTTGAAAACCTACCTTCACCGGTCAAATACTTAATGATATGGGTTACCAATTCTAGATATGGATCTAGAAGAGAGAGTCTTTTACACCCTTGCTTTGAAATGTCCAGTAAAGGGTCACTCGGCTGAGAGAACTACACCTAAGATGACTTGGCATCATGCTCATTCAAATAATGTTCCACATCAGCAGGTAATCTTGTGACTTTTGTTATCTGCTCCTTAGTGGTAATCACTTTTAATCCCCACACTGTGGCTTCCCCTTCATCAAATGTCATCACAAACTCCATTGCTACTTCAATTGTAGGAAGTAGCCAAGCTATCCACAAGAATGAAATCATCAAACTGCTTCAACGTCTACAAGTAAAATACTATGAATGACCAGCTCATATCTCTATAATTGTCCTCCCATCTTCAAAATGTCTATTTTTGATTTTCTCTACTCTCACCACCCTGATAAGTTTTACCCCTTTCACTTCTACAAATTCTCTCTTCTCAGAATTTCAAATTGATCTTTTTGAGAAATACTGTTACCACATTCACTTAACAAGACTCTGTTGTGTACGGCATGTAAAATGATGATGCAATTAATTATGAAGGACATCAATGTTTAACTAAAAATTTTCTCATAATAAATCATATTCCTTTCAATCATGTCAAACACGATATCTTTCCCAAAATTGTGATGAAAAGGTATGGCAGATACAAAAAGATTTTAATTTTATTTTTTAAATCAGAATGCCACCAAAGTGCAACCTATAATGTGGACATGACTACAATAATATGGAGATGACATTTGGAAATTAATACACTTTCTCAATCCCCCGCTAAAATTTCACAAGTGTCCACACTTTAAAAAAAATTTCATAGGAATGAAAAATTGGCTTAAGACTTATACAATACATGTAATGTAGTATCATATATAAATATCAAAAACTATGCGCTAAAAATGAATAAAGACTCAAAATTGTAGTACTCAAAAATTTGAGAGCTTACATCCATATGAAAATTGATGAGGTAGAAAGTTATGGTGACTAGAGGAAAGCTGCTAATGGTATGGTTTATTAAAAGCAGTAAAAATAGAACTTGTGGGTGACGTAGAGTGTGAGTGGATGGTAGATAAAGAAATGAGATGAGTTGATATGAAGAAAAAGAAAAATGAATGAAATAATGGACCTCATATTAAATTAGGTTTTGTTATGAGAGCTCCTTGAAAGTTTTTCATGGTATGGTTGTAGGAAGAAGGTTTAAACCCTCTGCTATAGGAACTATGTTTGTAGGAGCTAGTAAACTGGTTGGTTGGAACTGTTGCAAGAAATCATCTTTGGTCTATGGTTTATGATAGAGGCACAACCTATGGACATTTACGAGTAACTTAAACTATACAGGATCAATGGTTGTCATTTGGACTACTCCATTATCAAATAAATACTAAATTTCATAAGGCCATAACCATCGAGTCTGCAACTTCCCTGAATTCTCTTTGAAGTGAGAATCATATAGGAGAGCCTGATCTCCCACTTGGAATTTTTTATTATAGATATCTATGTCATGCCACTTCTTTCATTATTGTTGAATGATCTCTATTCTTTCCAAAGCTATCTTTCTCATTTCATCCAGTGAGTTCAAGTGGAGAATTCTCTCTTATTATGTTGTGTGAAGATTGATGTTCAATTCCAAAGCAGTGCATAGTGTTTTATGTTCAAAGTCAACAGGAAACATTTCTTATTTTCCATACACAAGTTCAAATGGAGTGAAACCAGTTGTTGTCCTCCATGTGGTTTGGTGTGCCCAAACAACTTCAATTAATCTGTTGCTCCAATCCTTCCTGTGTATCTACACTATCTTAGTCAGAATGGCCTCAATTTCATTATTGATGACCTCTGCTTGCCCTTTTTCTTGAGGGTGATAAGGAATGGATTTTTGATGCCTTATGCTATACTCTTTCAGAACCTCAGTGATCAAGTTTGATGTGAACTGGGTGCCTTGATCTATGAAAAGTTCTCTGGGAATTCTATAGCATGTAAATATTTCATCATATAAGAATTTAGCTACTTTATCATCTCTTGCATTTCTCATTACTCTAACTTTCACCCATTAGTTACATAATCTGTACATACTAAGATGTATGATTTTCCATTTGATGGTGGGTTAATTGGACCTATGAAGTCCATACCCCACTTGTGAAAAGGTATTACAACAATCTATGGATTGAGTGGCATCTCATCTATTTTGGTTGGGTGGCCCATCCTCTAGCATTTGTCATAGTTGGTTGTATAAGTTATTGCGTCCTTATGTAATGTTGGCCAATAATATCTAGTTGTAAGTACCTTCAATGTTGTTCTTTTTCCTGCAAAATGGCCTCCACGTGGTTTGTCATGACGAGCATGTAGTATGTCATATATCTCATCCTCCCTAACACATCTCCTCATGACCTGATCTAGTCCAACATAGAAGAGATTTTTATCTATCTAGGAATAATGAAAAAAAATTCTCTACTAGCTTCCTCCTATATTTGTGAGAGAAGTGTGGGGGCATTCTATTTCTAGCAAGATAATTTTCTATGTCTGCATACCATGGTGTATGATTTTCTATATGGAACAAGCGCTCATCTGGAAAGGTATCTTCAATTGGAGTCAGATCTTCATTAGCAATATGTAGTCTAGACAAATAATCAAAAACTACATTGGACTTGCCTAGCTTATCAATAATGATAATATCAAACTCTTGTAACAACAAGAGCCATCTTGCCAATCTACCAGTTACAGCAAGTTTTTTTATTAAGTACTTTATAGCTGAGTGGTCAGTGTGAAGAAAAATAGGATATCTAGTTACATAATGTTTGAATTTGTTTAATGCATACACTACAGTTAAGAGTTCTTTCTCAGTCACTGTGTAGTTGAGTTTAGAACCATGGAGGCTCTTACTAATATAATAGATTGCATTTTCAAGGTTAGTAGGCTTTTGTCCTAATACGACACCTATAGCATGGTCTAATGCATCAGTATGAACATGAAATGGAATTGACCAATCTGGTCCTTTCAGAATAGGTGTTTTGGTGAGGATTTTTTGAAGCTGCAAGAAGGTTTCATTACATTCAGGTGTCCAAATGAATTTGGCTTCTTTAGTCAATAATGTATATAAAAGACCAGCTATTATACTAAAATCTTTTATGAAATGCCTATAATAGCCAGCATGACCTAAAAAAGATCTTACATCCTTTGATTTTGTAGGTATGGGCAATGTTAGAATTACCTTTATCTTAGCTAGGTCTACTTGTATCCCTGCAACTGATATGAAATGACCGAGCACCACTCCTTCCTGCATGAGCATGAAACATTTCTCACTATTGAGTGATAAATTATGTTCCTTGCATCGAATGAGAACCTTTTCAAGATTCATCATGGCTTCCTCAAAGGTGACTCCAAACGCTCTAAAATCATCAATGTATATTTCCATGCAGTCATGCGATATATCAGCAAAAATGTTGATTACAACTCTTTGAAATGTTACTGGGGCATTACACAAGCCAAATGGAAAGATAGAATATGAAAAAGTACCCCATGGGCATGTAAATGTGGTTTTATCCTAATCTTCTAAAGCTATACTTATTTTATTATAATCATTATACCCATCAAGAAAAGAAAAATATCTTACTAGCCAAAGTGTTCAGAACTTGATCAATAAAGGGTAAAGGAAAGTAATCATTCTTGGTTTCCTTATTCAATTCTCTATAATCAACACAAATATGTCATTTCCCTCCCTTTTTAGGTAATATAAATAGAGGTGAGACCCATCTACTATCAGATATAGGGTATATAAAACTAGCATCAAGCAACTTTTACAGTTCAGTTTTAACTATTTCTTTGAGGGTTGGATTAATCCTTCTTTGGGGTTGACGAAGTGCAAGTACCCTTCATTGATGTATATTCTATGAGTGCATAATGTAGGACTTAACCCTTTCATATCCCCATAATCCCATGCAAAATTCTTTTCATGTTTTTGAACAAGCTCTATTAACTATTTCATCTATTTGGAAGGTGATTTGGGATTGACATGGAGATTATGACCCTTTGACAACTCAACAGTAGTTGTTAGATCAACCATAGCAGCTTCAGAGATTGGACTTGTATCTAGTTCACATGGTAAAAGACGATGGATAATGTCTGGCTCCTTGGGCAGAAAACAACTCTCATTACATTCCTCATATGTGGTTAATTCCAACATAGAACTGTCAGATACATCCTTTTCTACCACACAAGTATTATTAAGAATACTCTGAATTACTGAATCTTCCTCATCTAGCTTTAGAAAAGACTATCTATGTAACATTATAAGTTGTGCTAAAGATTTCAACTCTTCCTCTCCATCCCCTAAATCCGGCCATATAGATGTGCTTAAATCTGGTTGGGGTTGTGCTGGAGGATAGAGGTCAAATTTCTTTGTTTCTTGTCCATTGGATATGGTCATACTCCTTGACCTAAAACTTATATTTGCATTAGTTGTAGCTAACCATGGTTGTCCTAAAATGATATGGTAAATAGATAAATTGACTTGTGGGGACAAAATCATGAAATCTACAATGTACTCTAGAGAGTCTAAGGATACTACAATGTCTTCTATCATCCCATCAAGAGTGACAATAGAACTATTTGCAAGTTGCTGAATTGTTGAGGTAGCCCTTAATCCTTCTATATTCAACATTTTCACAGTATCTTTGGTCATGATATTTATAGCAGCACCAATTTCAATTAAAGCATTTTAATAGATTGACCATTTATAATTGCATTCACAACTAGACTTCCTAGATCAGAATATTTAGGAATAAACAATTTTTCCTAACATAATATCAGCCAATTTTCCTACATGGATTGTGGTTGGGTTATTTTACTTTCTCCTAGGTTTCTTAGACAGGATTCTTTGATGGCTTTTCCATAAATAGGAACATCTTTAATAGCTTGGAATAAAGGTATTTGGACATGCATGTTCTTTAACTAATCAATGATGTCAACGGATTGTTCTTGTGTTTGTACAAGTTTACTTTGTATGAGCTTTTGTGGAAAAAGAGGTTCAACTACTATTTGGGTTTGAGTTGAAATAGTTACACTAGTTGGATCAACTATATGTGGCTGAGAAGTTTTTGGTATTGATCCTGCGGGAGTATCTAGTATTTCAGTTATGAGAGGTAGTTTAGGTGCTAGTAGGGTTGTACCAGATCTAAAATGTATATCTACAATATTTAAAGCATAAGCAAGATATTTTTGAGCATCAATAGAATACATGGGTTGTTGTGGCTATTGGTTATTTAGATTTGGCTAAGGTTGTGCAGGCAACTTAGTCTAATTTTGAGGTCAAGAGTTTGTAGGTGGTGGCATTAGTGCAGGTGGATTTATTCACTAGCATTGTTATGCCATTGTTAAGGTCCTCTCCATTTATTTTTAGATTGCCAATTCCCTTGGGGTGGTTGCCATTGGTTTGGGGGCTTTTGATATTGAGATTGTTGTGGATTATTTTGCCAAGCATTATTCCAATTAGCTTGACTATATTGTGGAGGACCCTGGATATTACAATTTTTCTACTGATTACCATATGGATTTGAATTTTGTAAAGGGTCTTGAGGCATACCTTGATGTTGGTCCCATGGTTGGCATTGAGTAACGAAGAATAATTGCTCATCCTCTCCACCTATCTTGATGTACTCAGTTGGAAGATGTTGGTTCTCCACACTAGTGACCAATTTGCATTGGCAATCTTTCTTCTGCTTTCGATGGTGTGGACAGTACTTAGCTAACTACACCTTAGCTTATGCATGCTTCTTCTTTGCAATCATTGTGTTGAGATGTGTAGCAACATCATTTGTGATGTCCTACTTGAAATCTAAGAGTAGATTAGATATCTTGAGCTTTGAAATACCTAGACTAATCCCTTTAGTGGTTGTGGACTGATGTCCTCTACCTTTCTTCATAGTTGACCTTGAGTAGTTAAGATATATTTTCATGAATTCATTCCAAGAGGATTGATATACATCACCACTGGCCATCAAGTCTAATGCTTCCAGACAATTATCATTTACCCCTCTTAAGAAGACTAGCTTTTATGAATCCTCTACCAGTACATGCCGATGATTCTTCTGCAATGTATACAAGAAACATGAAACATAGTCTTCCAATGTTTCATCCTCCTTTTGTGATATTCTAAAGATATCATCTCCTCTTGAATCATTCACTTTGCAATACTCTTTGTAGTTATCCATAAATAGAGTTTGCATTTTATCCCAAGTACCTGTTGCATTGGCTTCTAAGCCCATGAACCATTGTAAGGCTAATTCTTTTAGTGTTGTTGGGAACAACTTGAGCTTATGGGCATCAGATTTATAGTCAAAGCTATGACAAAGTATGTCAAACTTGAACAAGAAAGTATTAGGGTCCTTAGTTGCAAGGCCATATAACTTTGGAAGAGCAACTGTAGGTATATTTTTGAGATTAGCATTGGTTATGAGGCTCAAGAGAGAAAATGGAAAAGTAGGTTGTGCCATTACTAGAGATATTTGATTATGGGTTTGTTACTAAAAAGGAACATTGGCTATGGGATTGTTAACAATAGATGCATTTGGACTATAACTATCAAGAAAGCTACCCAAAATTTTAGTAAAAGGATAGAGACCACTTGTGTCCAATGTTTATGCTCTAGAGGAAGATCCTATAAGAAAATCAGGGCTTGTGTCCTCAAAAGGAAAATCAACTTCTTCAATTTCTTCGTTCAAATTAATAGACTCCCATGGAAGAAATCTACCATATTCATCTTATTTTCTTCCTCTTCTATGCATGTAATTGAATTGGTGAATTTTTAATCAAGTGCACAACTTTGTTGTTTCTAGCTCACAAACTAATCTGAAAATAAAGGATTCATGAAGGTTCCTAGTTTGACACCATCCCCGGTAACGACACCAAAAATGTACTATTCCATAATAAATGAAGATAATCACACCATTATTCCTCTCAAGGATACTATATATCTATTCTAAAGACTATCTATTCCATCATGAAAGACACTTGAATTGTCAACCTAGGGACATAAGACTTGAAATGGGTCAGCATACTATGTGCACTAAGTTCCTTTAAGTCTTAACACCTATGCTACAGGAAGGTAAAATGAATGAAAGGAATCTATACCACTAATACATAATTGTAAATGCACTTAGACTAACAACTAATAACTAAGAAAAGCTTTTAAAAATGAATCTAAAATAGTTAACAACTCAAAACATCCACTATGATCATTTTCCACAAGTGTTGCAGAAACTTTCACAGTAACAATGTTGCGGGACTAATACAGTAAATCTATCTTAAAATAGGAAATTTCAAGGAATTAATCTACTCTACCTAAATCTATTTCACCTCCCAAGTGGTCCCCTTGGTTGGATTATGTGAACTAACTAGAAGATAAGGTTGATGAGCTAATGGTACATAATTCAAGGTAAACCATTTTTAGGTGAATTCAAAGAGGATTCAATGAGAATTTTCTAGAAGAGATATGAAATGTGGGATAGATTCATTGTATCCTAACTAATCCATCCTAACCCTAAATTGGATGATGGAGAATGAGAAACAAAAGATCTTAATTTCCTATTTATAGGAATGGTTGGTCAGAAGCAAATGTTGTCATGTGCAAGAACCTAAGGAAGACAAGGAGTGAAGGGTTTTGATTTATCAAGTGACCTAAGAGAAGAGACTATATTGTCATGTTAAGAAATAAGGCTTAAGGGTATGAATGCTTGAAGGGTGAACAAGCTATTAGAGTTGCAATGTATGAAGGCCATATCAATCCTTACTGTTACTCTCTAACAATTGTATCAGTCCAGGGTAAATCCTTTGGATTAAGATTGACCTAATGGTCATTTGTAAATCCTTTAACTAGGTGACATTCCAAGTGAATGATCTAAAGCCCTCTAACAAGGCTCACTTCCAATAGGGTGATTGAAATCACATTTAATAGTGTCTATTGTAACCTTTAATAGGGTTGGCCTTTCACAGGGCATCACTTTAGAAGAGTGAAAAGAGTAGCATGTTATTGGTGGTTTTTCCCAATTTGGGTTTCCACATTAATCATTATGTCAAGTGTGTTGATGAACCTATTATGTTTCATGTTTTACATTTCTATAAGTTGATTTGATAGTAACCTAAAAGTTTTAAGTGATTGCATAATCTTATGGATGCATGCATGATGAACAATGTTTTATGGGTTTGCTAAGCTGTGAAAAGTTTTATTTATACACTTGGACCTTGGATAATTGATCCACCCCCCCTCTCAGTTATTCTAAAGTAATCCAACAATAAGCTTCTGAGAAATCATTGTCCTCCTCATATAGATCTTTGAATCCATCCAAGCCAATGCTCTACAACTTGACTTCTTACACTGTTAGCAATCTCCTACTTAAAGCATCTGCCACCTTATCATTTTGTCCCCTTCTTATGTTTAATATTAATAGTGTAGGACTACAAGAGTTTCATCCATTTTATGTGTCTCAGACTTAGCTTCTCCTATGAGTTAATGAAACTCAAAGCTTGGTATTCTATGAAGAGAACAAAATCCTTAGGAAACAAGTAGTGCCTCCACTTCTTAAGGGCTTGGACAAGTTCATAGAGCTCTAGGTCATATGTTGAGTACCTTTTCTTGGCTTCATTAAGCCTCTCCCTAAAAAATGGTACTATTTTTCCCTCATGGCTGAGAATTTCCCAAACTACTATGTTGCTAGAATCACACACCACCACAAATGGTTTCTCAAAACTATGTAGAACCAAGATAGGTTGGATTTCTACCTATTTCTTCTATCTCTCAAAACTTTGATCTGCAAACTTGGTCCACATGAATTTGGTTTTAATGCCCCCTTTCATGGTATCCATCATAGGTGCACAAATTTCACTAAACCTTTTTACAAACTTCCTATAAAATTATGCCAATCAATGAAAAATCCTGACCATAGTAGAAGATCTAGGTGTACGCCAACTCAAAATAGATTCGACCTTTTCTTTATTCATCTTAAGACATCCTTAGGATACTAAAAACCCCAAATACACCAATTCCTATTTTGTGAACTCACTCTTTTCCAAGTTTACTATTAACTTCTCCTCTTGGAGCTTCTTCAATAGAAATTCTAGGTGTTTCATATGTTGCTACTTGGTCTTATAGTGGATGAGGATGTCATCTAGGTTTGCTACAACAAAAACCCCTATGTAGTTTTTCAAGAACTCATTTGTGATTCTCATGAAGGTATTTGGTGCATTGGTAAGGAAAAATGGCATTAAAAACCATTCATAAAGACTCTTAGTAGTCTTAAATTCAGACTTACATTCATCCCCTTCTTTCATTCTAATCTGATAGTATCAACTATTAAGGTCAATTTTGAAAATGTACCTAGCTCCATATAGATAGTCCATCAAGTCTTCTATCCTAGAAATAATAAATTTGTACCTAATTTTGATTCTATTAATTTCCCTAGAATCAGTACACATTCTCCACTTACCTCCCTTTTTGGGTGCTAAGACCACTGGCACAACACATAGATTGATGCTCTTCCTAATTAGCCCCTGATCAAGCAACTCTTGAAATTATCTTGCAATCTCCTTGTTTTGTTCTAAAGTAATTTTGTATGCAACCTTATTTGGAAGTGATGTTTTTGGTATGAATTCAATTTGATGACTTATGGCCTTCTTAGGTGGTAGGGTTGGTGGTGCTCCATCACAGATGATATCTTTGAACTAGTCCAATAACTCTTGCACTTTTGTAGGTATAGGTTTAGATGAAGATGTCTTCTTCTCCTTAACCAATAGTCTCCTCAACATAAGGTTCTCACCCTTCTCAACATCAAGGTCAAGTTCTGTTGTCTTTTGATTGTCTTCTTCTTGGACATATGTGATTCTCTTTTTCCCATAAGAAGATGATGCCTTCTTTGGACATCTATAAGTAGGGTGTCCCAACTTTCCATAGTTATAGTACTTCATAGTATTGAATTGTGAGCCTCTTCTTTTGTTTCCATATCTTCCCTGACCACCTTTGTTGGACTCTCTACCTCTACTAGAGCCTCCCCTCTTACTAGTCTCACTAGCCTACTCATTCTACTTAGAGCCTCCATAGCTTTGTTTGCTCATTATTCCTACCACTACAATCTCCCCTTGAGCCACCTCTAAAGTTTTTTCCTCTACCCATATTCTTGGAACTTGATTCCCCTTTCTTCCTCAGTTTGTCTTCCATATTTCTAGCCATTTGAGAAAAACTTTGTAGAGTGGTTAGGCTAAACAAGCTCAACTCATCTTAGATGGACCATTTAATTCCATTTAGCTATATAGCCACCTTGATGCTATCTACTTCTTGCACCCTTGATCTTAGTGCCAACTTTTGAAACTCCTTAGTACAAGTAGCCACATCAAGATCTTTTTGCCTAAGATTTTTCCTCTACTTGTGGATCTAAATCTCATAATCCTCTAGTAGGTATGTCATCTTGATCTTGGCCACCATAGCTTTCCAATTAGCTATAGGATTCTTCCCTTGACTCTCTCTTTCCTCTTCCACAAACTTCCACCGTGTCAAATCTTTTCCTTTCAACCTAAACTTTGAAAACCTCAACTTTTAAGCCTCTATTGTCCCTTCACACTCAAAGTAGTTCTGAATGCTCTCAAGCCATTCTAATAGTACCTCTACATTCATCTTGCCATGGAATAGGGAAAATTTCTCAAGACACTTTGAGGAATGGTGCCTACTCACCAAGTGGAGGATTTAGTTTAGGTATCTCATCTTCCAAACTCACCTTTTCTTTACCCTTTCCAAAGTCTTCATCTTCCTTAGTTTGGGATGCCTCCTCTATTTATTTCAACTTATCTTTCATCTCTTCTAGGGCTTCATATAGAACCCTGGTCTTCTCTTCTAAGAGCTTTTTTTTTCATCTACCTCTTTTGCAACCTTTACATTGGTAACTATCTTGGAAGATCCACTTGACTCAATGGAATACAACATACCACCACAAGCCTAATCTTATGGCTTTGATACCACTTTTATGAGGAGTTTCCTCACTTGAGAGATTTATTTCTCTTTCCAAGCTACTCCTATCCCACTTAAGGTTCTCTCTCCTAACCCTAACCTATAGGATCCCTTTGCAATTCCCTTTCTCCAAGAAACTCTACCACCAACTCAAGTTTCAATACTATTCTGCCAATTCACCAAAATATGCATTCTTTGGCCTAGATTGCCAAAACTTCACTAAATATACCAAGTTACTTAAAATCAAGGTTGAACCTTCCTAGTAAGGTTCTTGACCCATCTCCCATCATTCTACATGACTCTTTTAAGTTTCCCACACACAAAACACCAAATTGCCTAGTTAGACCTTGTAGCTGTAAGAGCCCCTATTAGCCCTCCTAGAAACAAGGAAAATTCTCTAACTCACAAAAACCATAAATAAGGCCCCTAGGTGTATTTTATATTTTTGTTCCCTATGATTTAACCTTGAATATTTTTCAGGTCTTGAGATCCATTATTATCCATATAGTACGGATTCAAAAAACCCTCCTTGTAAGGGTTTCCAATGCAATCTTTATGTTTTCTCCTCCATAGGCATCAAAATACCTTACCAAAATCCTCCTTTTAGTTTTTATCACTTCATACAATTCTCCTACATTTCCAACTCAAAGTTGACCCATGTCAATCATTTGTTTCTCAAAAAACCTCTCTACAAGCATTTCCTTGCACCTTGCCAATCTTGTCTACTTGCCTAGGGCTCACTTGTAAAATGAAAATTTGGCATTACACAAACTCCAAAAAAATTATTTAAATAATATAAAAGGGCTATTTTTTGGTCTCTAAGAGATATGGTGTTTTGACAAAGGACAGTGAAGCCATAGACATTTTCATGTTTACTCCACAAAACTGGACAATAGGATCACTTAAACCAAATAATGTCCTAAACCCCATAAACACTAAGATCATAAACACAATTCAAGCTTCATACATTTCATTTTTATTTTAATTCATAAATGATAATTCTATTTTATAACCCTCTTTGATATGTCATTAGCATTATTAGTGATGATAATTATGAGGTGCGTACAAATATTGATTAGCTGACAAGATTATGAGAGGAGTCTACATAAAGGGAAAAAAGAGGTAGAGGGAGAGAAATGAGATAGAGATCAAGATGAAGGATAGTTATAATAGGTGAGAGTAATTAAAGGAGGACATATGAGAGAATATAAATAGATTTCTAGACAAGAGGTATTCATTGAGGATAAATAGAGAGGATACTATGGTGAGAGGAGAGAGGGAGATACTGAAATAGGGTAAATAGGGTGAGAGACCTGTGAGATAGAAAGAGAGAGTTTGATAGAAGGGGACATATTGAAAAATATGTGAGAGATTTAGGGGGAGAGATATGTATGAGAGAGAGTTAGATATGGGAGATAGGGTTATTCACATGATTAATAAATAAATGGTAATGAGCTAGAATAGATAGTGAGAAGGGGAAAATGAGATAATGGGAGAAATAATGCATGAGAGAGATAAATAGGAATATGGTGAGAAAAGAGTTCTAGAGAATTTAATTTAACAAAAGATAATTAAGCTATATGTTACAAAAATTAAAGCCTCAATTACTCTTAGCTTCGCTATGTATATATATATGTATGTATGTATGTATGTATGTATGTATGTATGTCAGATTGGTTTTTATTAGTGAGTGTCCATACACTTAAGTCATTTACTTATTTCATGCCAAACAACTAACATATGTTGAGCACACCATATAAGTTAGAGCATGTCGAGTAAACAGTGAGTGCCAAGTCACTCATATGCTGAGTCACTCAAGTGTCGAGCAAATAGTGCATGGTGATTCATTCAAGTATCAAGTGATATAATTAAAGTCACAGTATGTGCTAAGCACCAAAGACTTCAGATATTGAGTAACACAGTTTTTTCATAGTTGAGTAACACTGTTGGAATATTCAAATAAGAAGAATTCTTCTAAGAGGGGGGGTGAATCAGAAGTATTGCACTTTATCCTTTAAAACTTTTAACTAAAAGTAAATTGCATGCATGTAATCATATCAAACAACCATGAAAAACAAACATGCATCACCACATAACACTTGAGATTTTGGTGACCCAGAAACCCTCCAGGAATAAGAAGGTAAAACTAGGGTGGGGATGATACCCACAAAATCAGCAATAATGTTTGACCACTTCTGATGGTCTGCCTTGTTAAAGGCTTGCCTTGTTAAAGGCTTGCCTTGTTAAAGGCTTTACACTGTGTCAATAATGACCTAGTTAAAGGATTTACAAACACTTTACATGAAGTGACACCCTGTTAAAGGATTTAATCACCTCTTCAAAGGATCTATAACCTAGCTATTAAGCTAACCTATCAACATAGGATTTCCTTTTTAATACAATTGCTAGAAAGTATTAAGTATAATAAACTTGATAGCTTACAATCCTTGATTGCTGAATTCAGGCACTTTATCTACTTTCTCTAATCTTGATTCTCTGAAATCTAATATCTATTTGTATTCCTTGCTTTGTTCTAAACAACTGAATATCTAATTTTTTCTCTTTTCCTCTAAGTCCTTTTTACTCTTCACTTTGAACTCCACTATAGTTTTCCCATATACTCCTTCATCCATCTCTAATACAATGAGATTTTTTCTTCCTTATAAAGACGTTCGAAGACTTAGGGCTAGATATGGATCTACAATCCATATTGATTCTATGTTTCCTACTCATTCCTTGCACTTTTTTTATTGGTTGCATGCCTTCTTCATTTTTCCAATTGGATGCATGTAGTTTACATAGGAGAAATAAAAGATTTGATCTTATTATTTAGATCCTTCGAGATTCATCATATGTCGGCCATAAAAATGGTTTACATATTAGCTTGTGCCTTTTCAAACTCATATATGCATTTTGTGTTACTCGGCACTTACTAATTTCTGATGCTCAACACATGTAACAAAACTATCACACTCAGCTCCTATTTCATTTCTATTTTGCTCGGCATCATCTGTGACTTGGCACTTAAATATCACTCGGCTCTTGTATCATGCTCGGCACTTGAAGATCACTCGGCACTTGATCTTCACTCAACACTCGAGGCCTACTTAGCACTTAAAGATCACTCGGCACTTGTTGAATTTTTTAACTCAGCACATGTTGTCTCTCGGCATGCATAGTGTGCTCGGCTCCAATGTAGAAAGTGGCTAAGTGTGTTGGCACTCAAATTTCAAAACCATTCTGAGACTAACAATCTCGCCCTTTGACATGAGTGACAAAAACACTTAACTAGGCATTATTCATCTGACCTTATGAGTACATTCACTAATCTACTCGGTATATATACAGAAGTAAAAAAAACTTGATCAAAATTTTTGTAAGAAACAATTATATACCGCGAAATTATTGTAACTCCCCCTGAACTGATTGTGCCATTATCTGTGTCCTGAATATGTCTCATGCTAAATATATCTCCCCCTTTATCTCATCTCCCCCATTCTCTTTATTCTCTTTATCTCCCCCTTTTTGACACTTATGTCAAATGGTTCTAAGGATTAAGACCATATTTGGCAAAAAATATACTATTTACCTCCATAATCATTCTGAGAGAATCATCCCAATTACTCAAAGAAATTTCAAGAGATTTGTTCTAAATGGTAGTCTCTGCAGCAAGATGAACAAGACCATCTAAAGTAGACAAATTAGGGTCTTTATTTAGAACATTTTCTGCAAAGGCTTGTTCCTTATGGAGGATTTCCAAGTGTGGGGTGATGGAAGATTGAAGCTGAAGCAATTTGGCTTTGATGGTGCTCTCTTCTATTTTCAATTCAGCCAATTCCTTCTGAGTACGAAGCGTTTGAGAAAAATGCTTCTCACTCTAAGCTGGATCCCTAGGTAGTTGCATACTTGAAATATTCAGATTCCTCTCCAAGCTCATTATCTTCTGGCTGGTCTCTTGTGTGAAATATGAGAAGTCAGTCAACTTTTTGTACAATGAGAATATATTCTCAAGTACCTATTTGACCTTTTCAATTTTCTTGGCCAATTCAACTTGTGATAGTGCTATTTCATTTTCAATTTTCTTGTTTACTTGCCCTTGGAATTTCTTTTCAGACCATTACATTAGTTTTACATTGGTCTCTTGGTCTTCACTTTGTACCTGTTCCACTATGTTGGCTAGTTGCTCCATTATGGTCTTTGTTTCATCAGGTACCTATAAATTGAAAGCCTCTAGAAATATATCCTTAATTTCTACTATTGCTTTTCTCTGTTTGTACTCATGCCTAAGTACATCTTGCTTCTTCTTCCTTTCAAGTACCTCTTGCACTTTAGTCATTTGAGCAATGCTCATGGTGTCATAATCATACTTGGGAATGACTATCTCTTCATCAAGAGTAGGGTCTCCATAGTGAAGTACACTTGCAACCTTGGTAGAAATTGAGCCTGGTATAGATATCTGCAATGGTATTGTAGAGCTTGGCTGCTGTGAAGTTTCAATGGGAGTCTTCGTTATAGGCATGTTGGCCAATGTTTGAATTTCCTATTGCTCCTTCTCCGTAGGGCTCTCCCCTTCCTTGTCCTATTCTATTCTACCTTGATCAATGATAGTTATCTTAGGAAATACACCTTGTGTTTGTGTTGTAGATACAGAGGTATCTTTCTGTCTAGTTTGCTCTTTTACTGTCTCCCCTATAGGTTTACTTACTGAAGTGTCAACCTTAGTAGTTGTATCTTTGACTTTGTGCTCTTTAGGTTGAGTAATAGTAGCTGTAACACTTTATGAAGGTGCTTCTTGTGGATTCACCTTTGCCTTGGTAATTTCAACTACTACCTTCTACAATTCATCTACACTCACCAAAACAGGCTAGTGCACAACTGTGACTGCAATGTTGTTTGGTGAAGAATCTTCTTGAGATCCTCTACAATGATTGGATTAATGTTCTGACAAGAGGTGTTAGGAACATCCTTTATTTTTACAAATTCTGTAGGTGTAGTTCCAATATGTGGAGGACTAGGCGGTGGCAATTGGGTGTCTTGGACACTCTGTTCTTGTTGTTGTTCCTCAGCTATTGTTCATTCACCTTCTTGGGCATCTTTCTCCACATCTTCCTCTTTTTCACTATCATCAATATCTTCTTCTTCATTTCTCCCTTCAAAAGGGTCCTCTTCTCCCTCCTTCCTTGTATTCAATCCATAGATTACCTTCCATATTTGTGTTGACTTTTTGACAACATCTTCAATTTGGTTCTGCAAGATACTGAAGCCTCAGTATTTAGGTACAAATTTTCTTGCATATTTCTTTCTTTCCTTACTAATTTGACCTTTTGAAAGGTCTGGCATTACATGAGCCAAATTTGACTCTCTTATTTCCTTTTCCACTTTGAGGCAATAATGCCACTTATTCTTAATTAATGTGCTTGGCTCCTTGGGTATTGAGTCGTCAAGTTCAAGTGGAGTAGTCTTGAACTTTGCCATCATAGTGTAGATGGACTCCTCAACTATGTTTTGTTGTTCTATAGACAACATATTGAACTTTATGGTCTTAAAACCAGATAAATCTGCATTATCTCTAATATCATTACAAATGCTTTCTAATCTGGATGAAGTAGAGGATCTTACCATTTTAAATTTTTCTTCATCAGATTCTATTTCTTCTTCCTCTGACTCCTGCGGTGCAACAAACTTTCTTTTCTTCTGCTCTGTAGGCCCACCTTGCTCTATTGCCTTCTTCTTTTCTTGTTTCTTTTCTTCTTGGGATATTCCCCTTGTAGTTGGCTAATTTGGGCTAGGTTTTGTCACAGTTTTATGTGCCTTAGGCTATGCAACTAGTTGCTTCTTTGCTTTTCTTTTCTTGGGCTCAGCCTTGGGTACATTCTTTTCTGCACTTTCCTCTTCTTCAACATCTTCACCCATGCCTTGGGTTAATGCAGGTGGTCCTTGCTCTTGCTCTTCTTCATCTCCTTCTACTTCTTCATCCTCTTCATCCCCTTATGATGTGCCTTCACCAAGTTTTGCCTTTAGCCTTTTATCCAATTTATCCTTTTTCTTGAGTGTGGAGGCAATCTTTAACTCCATATTCACCTTTGACCTTACCACATCATAAGTGCCAAAGTGTGGGGCACTCTTGTCTATCTATTCTACCAATAATGCAATTATTGTTATAGATACTTCATTTATATTGATCTCATAACCAAAAGGCCTCAACCATCTCACCCTTGGTATGACGGCTTGAACATAGGTATAGTCAATATCCACAATAAAACAAACATCATTTACATTTTTTTCCACTAGAGAAACTAGAATCCTGAGTCTTTGCTTCATTGATTTCTTAAAATCTTCAAAATAACTTGTCATCGGTGTGGCAAAATTGTCTCCCATTTGTTCTATATATTCATTAATTTGGGCTATGATAGTTCTATCATTTCTCCATGCAACTTTTCCAAAAGAAGGAAATTCATTCTTAACATAGAAGAATATACAAACCAAAATTGCACCGAATTTGCATTGCACCCCTTGTCCTTCTTATAGTTGCTAGGTTTTCATTAATCTGTTGTAGTTGTAGCTCTACAAGATCATAAGTATGATCCTTTTTCACCAATTTGTAGCCTACATCTACTGCAATACATGGCACACTATTGAGTCTACTGGATTGATAGAATTTATGGGCAATAACTCTAACAAAAAATTCAACTAAAGGATCTTGAATGGTGTCAATTGTCATTCCTCTTTTATTCCACTGAGCACCTGTGTTTTTCTCAATAACCTCTTTGGACTCACTTCTCAAGGTCTTGTGCCGATCTAGGGTAGGATATCCAGTGACCCTATGAATGATTTTTTTTGTGATGTTTATGGGGACATCTTCTAACTACAGACTACCATCATGAATTCTACTTAACACAAGTCTAATCCATTCTATCTTAAATACGATGGGAATACTCAAAGCTCATGTTAAACCCTTCCTCTCAACAATTTTATATTCATCCTTCAAAACGCCATCGTCACACAACTTCTCATAGGCTTCCCTTATTTCCATATCTCCTATGGCTCCTATCTTACATTTATAGCATCTCCTTATGTCCTAAACCATAACAACTTTTGGGGGTATGCAAAAAGGGCTCCGACAAGATCGTTCTTATATGCAACTTCAAGGATGGGACAAAAATTAGGCTATTTAACCTCATTTGATACTAGCTGGACCTCAAATGACTCTTTTTCATGGATTTTCTTAGAACTCAAAGCCATTTGTGAACACTAGGGTTTCCTTTATAAAGAAATATGAAACTGTGTAGCTCGGCACAAATGAAAATACCTAAGATCAATGAAAAATGTGTTGTAAGAGGTTGGAATCTACTTGGAACACTGGATTCTCTGCTATGAAGTCACTTTTCTCTTTTTCTCTTCTATGCTTCTCATTCACGATGAAGAAAAATGATTAAAATCATGATAATATACCCTATTTCCATCGCATTAAATGCTCAACTGCCCACTCAGCTTTTGAAGGATTTTTAACATTACTCGACTTGCACTACATTTCCACTTCACTTGGATTCCATTGGAGTTACTCAACTTGGCATCAGTCATCAACTTGGTCGTTGTTAGGAACTCGGTACCTACTATAGTTTTACTCGGCCTCTGAGGACAACTTGGCAGTTTTGTAAGTATCTTCATATTATGACTTGGCATCTTTACTTATGTTGATTTCTTCTTTTTAGTACTTCTTTGCCTTGGGACTGGTGTATGATATAACTTTGTATATTACTCCCATACACCTTTCTCCTACTTAGTTTGATTAAATGTGATCACTTGACCCATTGGGTGAAGTGATCCCTTCACTTGATGTGTTGCACTCATTTTTCTTCTTCCATGTCTTATTCATCTCTTCTACTTTTTCCTTTCCTTTGCTGAACTCAGAACTTTCTACCTTGGACCTTGTTGGAAAATTCCTATTGATATGACCAGTTTTCAAGCAGCTGAAATGAATAGTTGACTTAGCCACCTGCTATAATTCCCTCTGAAGTGTGTCCTTATACAATTTTTAGGGATATGTCCATATTCCTAACAATAATGACAGCTACACCTGGTGTTTTAATCCCAATAGTAGTGATTTCCATTTCCTTTTGTATTTGTTGGTTGATTTGATGTCCACATAGGCTTTGATCTACATTCAAAGGCTCTATGTCCATACTTCTTACAATTATGGAAATGTCCATCAAATATTTGTGTCCTTGTGACTTTAGTCTTGCAATCTTGTGTCATATGTCCTTGCATGTTGCACTTGTGACAGTAGCCCTTCCTTTTGGGTGTGCTTGGCTGATTGATTCTTTTACTCCCGCACACATTAGCAGTATGACCCTTTTTATTATAGCAATGACAAGTGGGTTTAGAATCCTTACCTTTGTCACTTCTTTGCTCAACACTCTTTGATGATTCCCCAACTTCGGTGCTGTTGTATCCAAGTCCTGATGTATCATGGGCTGATCTTGGGAATTTCAACAACTATTCAAAGTACTTGATGGCTTCATTTGACTTGTTGAGATTATCTGCTATCTCTTTTTCTCTGTTCAATTCATTATATAGTTGTTCATTCTGTATTTTTAAAGTAGAGATCTCAATATCTTTCATATTCAGTTCATGAAGAAGATTCATCATTTGGGCAAGTGTACCCATCTGCATGTTTGAGATCCTTGTTAATTCAATACATTTTTCCTCAAGTCTATTTGCAAGATTCCTTTTGTCATCTTCCATCATGACTCTATCCTCAACTACTCTTTTCTTTTGTTCAGTGATTTCACATAACATTATGGCTTGTGATTCATGTTCCATCTTGAGAGATCTTATCTCTTCTGCTTGAACTTTATTTTTCTCCATCAGTTCTACTATTGTTGCATCAAACTCTTTAGTGTCTCCATTGATAAACACTTGTGTGGTACCAATCTCCTTGTAGTTTATATCATTTTTAGCTATGGCTATCTCCTTTCTTCTTTTCAAAGATTTTCTTAATTCCTCTCTAGCTTCCTCTACCTTGTGTAGAGTGAGATGCACATCTATCACTTGGTTCTCAATGATCTTTCCAAGTTTGAAAACTTCCATCTTCAGATATTTTCCTCCAAGCTGTTAGGCTTCTTTTTGAGAGAACTAGGCTCTGATACCAATTGTTGGAATATTCAAATAAGAAGAATGATTCTAAGGGGGGGGGGGGGGGGGGGGGGGGGGGGGGTGAATCAGAAGTATTACACTTTATCCTTTAATAAATTTTAACTGAAAGTAAATTGCATGCATGTAATCATATCAAAACCATGAAAAACAAACATGCATCACCACATAAAACTTGAGATTTTGGTGACCCAGAAACCCTCCAGGAATAAGAAGGTAAAACTGGGGTGGGGATGATACCCAAAAAATTACTACAACAATAATGTTTGACCACTTCTGATGGTCTGCCCTGCTAAAGGCTTTACACTATGTCAATAGTGACCTGGTTAAAGGATTTACAAACACTTTACATGAAGTATCACCCTATTAAAGGATTTAATCACCTCTTCAAAGGATCTACAACCTAGCTGTTAAGCTAAACTATCAACATAGGATTTCCTTTCTAATACAATTGCTAAAAAGTATTAGGTATAATAAACCTAATAGCTTACAATCCTTGATTGCTAAATTCAGGCACTTGATCTGCTTTCTCTAATCTTGATTCTCTAAAATCTGATATCTGTTCGTATTCCTTGCTTTGTTCTAAACAACTAAATATCTAATTAATGCTCTTTTCCTCTAAGTTCTTTTTACTCTTCACTCTGAACTCCACTATAGTTTCCCCATATACTCCTTCATCCATCTCTAATACAATGAGATTTCATCTTCCTTATAAAGACATTTGAAGACTGAGGGTTATATATGGATCTACGATCCATATTGACTCTTTATTTCCCGCTCATTCCTTGCACTTTTTTTATTGGTTGCATGCCTTCTTCATTTTTCTAATTGGATGCATGTAGTTTACATAGGAGAAATAAAATATTTGATCTTATCATTTAGATCCTTCAAGATTCATCATATGTCAGCCATAAAAATGGTTTACATATGACTTTGTACCTTTTTAAACTCATCCTTTTTTCCTCTTTACCATTCCCCTTTTTTTATTGGTTGCATTTTGATTGAATAGGGAATCCAAATAGATTCAATCTTATCTTCAAAGCTTCAAGATCTATCCATATGTTGGCTCAAAAATGGTTTACATAGTTTTTTGTGCCATCACAAATAACAATTTCCTTTCTATGTTACTCAGTACTTGTTAATACTGATGCTTGGCACTTACTGTAATTTTGTCTAGCTTAGCACCTAAACTTGCTCAACATCTATTGTTCATTCGGCACTTAAACAACTCGATACATGAGTGACTTAGCACATGAGTGACTCAACACTCATTGTAACTTGACATCTATACATATGATGCTCGACATGTATTGTAACTCGACATCTATACATATTATGCTTGGTGTGTATTACTAGCTTGGCATTAACTCAATTGTCAAAACCAATCTAAGATCAACAATCTCCCCCTTTGACATGAGTGTCAAAAATACTTAACTATACATGATGAATCTAATCTCCTTGATTATAATACATTCATAGTTTAGCATATGTATAAAACTTCAAAATTGTTCAAAATTTTGTAATGAACTATATATCTCAAAATTGTTGTAACTCTCCCTAAGTTAATGTGTCTTATGTGCTCGAAATCTCTTCTCTGAGTAGATTTGCTTCATGTTGATACTCTTTATCTTCAGTCATTCTAATACTCATTATCTGATATGATCTGATATGCCCTAATTCTATTGTTCTGCTATTTTCTTTATCTTTATCTCCCCTTTCACATGTCTCCCCCTTGCATATTTGTCTCCCCCTTTGATTATCTCCCCCTTTTTGACACTTATGTGAAAGGGTCTATACACTAATTGTGTATTTGTCCAAAAAGTTCTTGTGGACTTCCATTATAATCTTCAAAGCAGCATCCCAGCTATCTAATGCAACATCTAAGGATTTGATTTGGATGGCTACCTCTGCTGCAAGGTGAACTAGTCCCTCTAATGTTGAAATATTAGGATCTTTCTTTAACATTGTTTCTACATATGCTAGTTCCTTATGGAGTATGTCCATATGAGGGGGAATAGAGGCTTGTATTTTAATCAACTTGGCTCTTATGGTAGTCTCTTCTACTGTTAACAAAGCTAGTTGATTTTGTGTATGAAGCACTGAATTAAAATGCTTCTCACTCTTAACTAGATTTTTGGGCAATTGTATACTAGATATTTTCAAGTTTCTTTCCAGAATCATAATCCTCTGGCTTGTTTCTTGTGTAAAGAGTATGAGATCACACAATTTTGTATACAATGAGAATATATTCTCAAGTACCTTTTTCACTTTCTCAATTCTAGTAGCCAATTCTACTTGTGATAGTGCTATTTCACTGGATATCTTCTCATTAAATTTACCTTGAAATTTCTTTTCAGACTATTCCATGAGTTTTACATTGGTTTCTTGGTCTTCATTTGTCACCTATTCAAAAATTTCTAATAATTGTTCTAAAAAGATGTCTTTGATCTCATGTAGTGCTTGCCTTTACTTATACTCCTTTCTCAGTATCTATTGGTTCTTCTTCCTTTCCAATGCCTCTTACATGATATTTATCTATTCTAGGTTCATGTTTGCATAGTCATATTTTGGTATTACTATTTCTTCATCTAATGTTGGGTCTCCATAGTAAAGTATCCTTGCAACCTTTGTTGAGCTCGAGCCTAGTGCAGAAATTTGAAGTGGTATGGCATTAGTGCTTGGCCTCTAAAGGACTTTGGAAGGAGTGCCAATTGTTGGTAAATTAACCAATACCTAAATAACTTCCTTCTCCTCTTTCTTTGGAATGCCTTTGTCTTCTTTTGATCTCCATAGTGAAGTATCCTTGCAACCTTTGTTGAGCTCGAGCCTGGTGCAAAAATTTGAAGTGGTATGGCATTAGTGCTTGGCCTCTAAAGGACTTTGGAAGGAGTTCCAATTGTTGGTAAATTAACCAATACTTGAATAACTTCCTTCTCCTCTTTCTTTGGAATGTCTTTGTCTTCTTTTGATCTTCCTTGATCAATTACAATTATTTATGGTGCACCTTGTGTTTGTGTAGTAGGTATAGATACCTTTGTCTATCTTGTTTGTTCATTTTTGGGCTCCACTACAGCTTGAGTCTGTTGTTCAATTATAACAACTTTGACTGTGGTGTCAATCTTTGTTGATGTTTGCATTAGAGGTTGACCACTAGTAGCTATAGGGATGGAAAAAGGTTGCTTATTGTGTATTCACCTTATCCCTAGTTATGCAATTAATGTCCTGAGCAGAGTTGTTAGGAACATCTTTCACTTTTATTCTGACTGCAGGTGTGTGTGTGTCATGTGGATGGCTTAATGGTGGCAATTATGTGTCTTGCACACTTTGATCTATTTGTTGCTCCTTAGTTGTTTCCATTTCATCTCCCTTTTGTTGTGTCTCCTCCACTTTGTTATCTCTATTTTCTTTCTTAGTTTCTCCTTCCTTATTTTCATTCTCGTCTTCTCCATTGTTCCTTCCCTCAAAGGGATCCTCTTCTCCTTCCTTGACAATAGTCAAGCCATATATCAACTTCCACATTTTAGTTGATTTCTTTACAACATCTTCAATCTTATTTTGAAGAATGTTGAATGCCATGTACTTGGGTGCAAATTTGCTACCATATTTCTTATTTGCCTTAGTGATTTTCCCTTTTGACAATTCTGGCATCACTTGTGCCAATGTATATTCTCTTATTCCATTCTCTATATTTAGGCAATAATGCAATTTATTTTTAACAATTGTATATAAATCTTTAGGCATTGTGTTGTCAAATTCAAGAAGAATGTTGTTGAATTTTTCCATCATGGCATACACTAATTCTTCTAACACATTTTGGTCTTCTCTACCAAGCTTATTAAATTCAATATTCTTCAATCCTCTTAAATTAGAATTATCTCTAATGTTATCACAAATTTTTTCAATATCAAACTTGAGAGCATGAATTACCACTCTAAATTGGCTGGTGTCCTCTGACTCAGTCCTTTCATCATCAGTCTCTAGTTTTCAAACATATTTTCTTCTTGGTTTCTTTTGCATAGGACCTTATTGTTCAATAGTCTTTTTCTTTTCCTTTACTTCCTCCTTAGCCTTTTGAGTGGTGGCCCTTTTGCTAGCTCTTGTAATTGGAGTAGTAGGCTTTATGGTGCTTGGTTTTGCAATTTTCTTTCCCTTTGGCTGAGTTGTAGACTATGTCTTAGCCTTTCTCTTCTTTGGTTCTTTTTTGGCTGGTGCTTCCTCAGCTTGTTCCTCCTCAATACCTTATTATTCTTCATCTTCTCTCATGCCTTGGGTTAGGGCAAGAGGTCCTTGACCTTGCTCTTGTTCTTCCTCTTCTTCTTCTTCATCATCATCTTCATCATTGCCTTCAGCTCCTTCACCAAATTTATCTTTTAGCTTCTTCATCAATTTATCTTTATTTTTTAGAGTTGAGGCTATTTTCAATTCCATCTCAACCTTTGATTTAATAGCATCATAGTTACTGAAAATTTTAGCATTTTTGTCAATATCTTCTACAAGGAGTGCAATGATAGTAATTGAGGCTTCATCAATATTGATTTCATATCCTAAAGGCCTTAGCCATCTAACTCTAGGCACTACAACCTAAATGTATGTGTAGTCTATGTCTACCAAGAAATAAATGTCATTAAAATTTTGCTCTATTAAGGAAACAAGAATCCTTAGCCTCAGTTTCATTGATTCCTTAAAATCTTCAAAGTAGCTTGTCATTAATTATTCAAAATTTTCTCCCATTTGCTTAATATACTCATTTATTTGAGTTGCAACTGACCTATTTAAATTCCAATAAACCTTGCCAAATGATGGGAATACATTTTGTATATAGAAGAATATGCACACAAGGATTGAACCAAACTTACATTCAGCACTTTTTGACTTTTTTATTGCTCCTAGATTGTCCATTATCTACTGCATTTGGAGTTCAAAAGATCATAAGTATGATCTCTCTTGACAATCTTATAACCTACATCAACTGCTATATATGGACCACTATTTAGTCTACTTGACTAATAGAATTTTTGGGAAACCCTAATGGAAATGTCAAGAAGAGGTTCTATAATTATATCAATGCTCATTCTAGATTTGTTCCATTTTGCCCCTGTATTTTTCTCAATTACTTCTTTTGAGTTACTCCTCAAGGTCTTGGGCCAATCTAGGGTTGGGTAACTAGTAACCCTATGCATAATTCTCTTCATAATCTTGATTGGTCTACCCTCTAACCATAAACATCCATCATAGATTCTACTTAAGATAATTCTGATCCATTCAGTTTTGAAGATAGTGGGGAAATCTAGGGCACATATTAAGCCCTTTCTCACAAAAATTTTGAATTATTTCTTTAATACTCCATTTTCATGTCATTTATCATAGACCTAACAAATTTCCATGTCTCCAATTCCACCAACCTTGCAGTTATAACACTTTCTCACATCTTGTACCATTACAACCTTGGGTGGAATAATAGATAATGTGCCTATTGGATCATTCTTATATGCAACTTCTGGTATGGCTCTAAAATCTGGTTGCTTGACCTCATTACTGACCAGCTAAACTTAAAATGGTTCCTTATCCTTAGAATTCTTAGAACTAGATGTCATTTTGCAAACTAGGGTTTCAACAAAAATAAAATTGCATAACTCAACACGTGAAGAATACCTTTAGATCGATGGAATGATGCTTGATCATTACTAGAATCCATGAAAATTCTTTGTTCTTGCTTGAAAATCACTTCTTCACTCTGCTCACTCTTGCTCTCTGTTTAAAATGACAAAAAATGAGTGAAATTTTGACCTTATACCCTTTAAAACATCACATTTAATGCATGGTTCATATACAACTATAAACTCAACTTCAATACAATTTCTACATAACTTGACATCTATAGTAATTTCACCTTCACTCAACATTTGCAAACATTACCTTTACTCAACAACCTCTACTTAGTCAACTCCAACTGGCTTATGTTGACAACTCAGCAATGATGTGACAATTTGAAGATTTAACATTGAATTTTCCTTTTTTCCTTGCATCATTTATTCATGCTAGTTTATCTTTTTCAACACTAACTTATCTCAAAACTGATATATGATGAAGTATTTAAATATCATTCCTATCAGGTGAAGTGATCTCTTCATTTGATGTGTTGCATCCATCTTTTTTCTTCCATGTTTTGTTTATCTATTCTCTAGTGTGTTCTACATCTATTTTGCCTTTTCCTTTGTTGAACTTTGAATTAGGTACTTTTGACCTTGTTGGGCAATACTTGCTGATATGACTAGTCTTCAAATAGCTAAAGCATGTGATTTGACTTAACCATCTATTATAGTTACCACTAAAATGTACTCTAATACAATTCTCAGGGATGTGCCCATACTCTTGACAATAGTGACAACCATGTCTTGTATTGTAATCCTATTCATAAGAGTTTTCATAGCTTCTTCCCTTTGATGGCTTGTTGGATGACCATGTGGACTTGGATCTACATTCAAAGGCTCTGTGTCCATACTTTTGATAGTTGTAGTAGTAACCTTCAAATGTTGGAGCATGCATAGTTCTAGTTTTGCATTCATGTGCTTGATGACCTTTCTTTTTGCACTTATGATAGTGACCCATACTTTTTTTTTATTTGCATTCTTGTTCCTACACACATTAGTAGTATATCCTTTCTTACCACAAAAATGACAAGTAGGTTTGGAGTTCTTACCTTTGTTATTTCTTTCTTTAGCAGTTTTAGATGATTCTCCTTCTTCAATGTTGGTATAGCCTAGTCCTAATGTATCATTGCTAGATCTTGGAGATTTCAATAGTTTCTCAAAGTACTTGATGGCTTCATTTGGTTTGTTTAAACTTTTAGCAATATCTCTCTCTTTTCTTAGATCATTTTGTAGTTGTTCATTCTTCAACTTCAGTGTGGTGATTTAAATGTCTTTGACATTGAACTCATGGTGAGCATTCATCATTTTACTTAGAATATCCAATACCATTTTGGAGATTTTGGTAAGCTCAGTTGATTTCTCTTCTAGTCTGTTAGCTAGGTTTCTCTTGTCTTCTTCTATCATGACCTTGTCTTCAATGGCTTTCTTCTTTTGTTCAATCACTTCACTAAACATCATGGCTTATGACTATTGTTCCAATTTTAGATTTTTGATCTCTTCAGGTTATTTTCTATTCTTTTCCATCAGATCTAAAAAATTTGCATCAAATTCATTTGATTTTTCACTTGCAAATAACTTTGTGGTGTTAATCTCTTTGTATCGTGTGTCCTTTTCTACAATGGCAATTTCTTTCCTTCTCTTTCAAGATTTTCTTAATTCCTCCCTGGCTTCTTCTAGTGAATGCAGAATGAGCTAGATCTCAATTCCTTGGTTCTCTATAGTCTTTCCTATTTTGTAGACCTCCATCTCAAGATCTTTTTCTCTAAGTTTCAAAGCTTCTCCTAATGAGAACTCAACTTTGATACCAATTGTTAGAATTACAAATGGGAAATATACTTCAGAGATAGGGGGGTGTGAATTAAAAGTTCTAATCTCTAACCAATAAAACTTTTACTTTCAAAAACAATATATGCATGAACATATTGAGACAACATGTAAAGTAAATGCATCCACATAAACATTTGACACCAAATATGATTACCCAAAAACCCTCTAATGAGAAGGTAAAACTGGGGTGGGGATGACACCTAAAATTCTTGACTACTGCAGCAATAAAGTTGACCTATTTAGGTTACATAATTTGTCCATTCTCATAATCTGCCCTATTAAAGGCTTACAAAGGATTGTTAGATCCCACCCTATTAAAGGATTTCACACCCTGCTAGAAGTGTACCTATCTAAAGGATTTCTAAACATTCACTTGGAATGTCACCTCATTAAAGGATTTCACAATGACTATTAAATCAACCTTAATACAAAGGATTTCATCTTGTTAATACAATTGTTAGAAAGTATAGTAGAATGTTTGATCTAATACACTTACAATCTGGTATTACTAAGTTCAAATCTCAACTCAGTCCATCTTGATCCTTTTTGATCTGATGTGAAATTGTTGTATCCTTGATCCTCTATTCTACTAACTAATTCTGCAAGTTTAGCCTTCTTCTAAGTCACCTTGAATGCCTTCTAGTCAATTCACCCCTTTTCTTCCTTTTATTGTTCACTCACATGCATCTTATTCTCTCTCTAAAATATGAGGCTTCCTCTTCCTTACAAATATTTCATGACTTAGGGTTAGGTATGAATCTATAGCTAAGATTCATCCTTTTTGCCTTCTTTCCATTCCCTTTTTTTGATTGGTTGCATGTTGATTGCATAGGGAATCCAAATAGATTCGATCTTATCTTCAAAGCTTCGAGATCTATCCATATGTTAGCTCAAAAATGGTTTACATAGTTGTTTGTGCCATCACAAACAACTAGGTCCTTTCTATGTTATTTGACACTTGTTAATGCTAATTCTTGACACTTAATGTAATTTTGTTTGGCTCGGCACTTGAACTTGCTTAGCATCTATTGTTCACTTGGCACTCAAACAACTCAGCACATGAGTGACTCGAAACTTATTGTAACTTGAAATTTATACATATATTATGCTCAACATGTATTACTAGCTCAGAATGAACTTAGTAAATATCTTAAGTGTATTGGCAGTAAATTGTCAAAACCATTCTAAGATCAACATGTGTGAATTCTTATTTACATATTTTAGATGTATATTCTTTACATGGTATTTTAGTTTACTTATTGAATATGTGAGATGGATGTGTGGTGAATATTTTATGGGTCAAATTTTAAAGCACTGATTCACCCCCCCACCCCCCACCCTCTTAGTAGTTTAGTTTTCCTATTGTAATTCTAATAATTTGTATCAGAGCACTAGTTCTCTGAAAGTGAATTCTAACAACTTTGAGGAAAGATCTTTGAAATGGAAGTTTACAAATTTGGAAAGATCATTGAGAACCAAGGAATTAAAATACAACTCATTCTACATCAGTTGAATGAAGCAAGAGATGATCTAAAGAAATCATTGAAGTGAAGGAAGGAAATTGCTATTGAGGAGAATGACACACAATACCAAGAGATGGACACTACTAAGCTATTTACAAATGGTAACTCCAATGAATTTGATGCAGCAGTTGTAGATATAATGGAAAAGAATAGAACCATAGCTGAAGAGATTAGAAATCTTAAGATAGAACAAAAATCGCAAGCCATATTACTATGTCAGTTCACTGAACAAAAAAAAAATCTATGGAAGACAAAGCCATGGTTGAAGACGACAAAAGAGTTTTCACCAAAAGACTAGAGGAGAAATCATAAGAAGTAAATATGATTACTAACATGCAATTAGAAACTTTGGATCAAATGATGAATGCAAACCATAAACTAAATGATAAGGACATTGAGATAACAACACTAAAGTTGCAAAATGAATATTTGAGCAATGATCTAAAAAGGGAAAAGGAGTTTTTTGAAAGATTCAATAAACCATATGAAGCTATCAAGTACTTTGAACAATTGATGGGATCTCCTAGATCTAACAATGATACATCTGGACTGGGATACATAGGTACTGAAGAAGGAGAATTATTCAAAAGTGTTGAAGAAAGAAGTAACAAAGGTAAGAACTCAAAAGCTACTTGTCATAATTGTGGTAAGAAAGGACATACTGCTAATGTGTGTAGGAGCAAGACTATAAATCAAAATGTTGAGCAGAATAACATGGATCATTGCCATAAGTGCAACAAACAAGGTCATCAGGCACATGAATATAGAACCAAGACCATGTACATTAAAATATTTGAAGGATATTGTTATAACTATCAAAATTATGGACATAGAGCCTTTGATTGTAGATCCAAACCTATGTAGTCATCAAATAAGCAAACAAAGGTAAAGAACAATGGCAACTCTTACAACTAGGATTATAATACAAGGTATAGTTGTCACCACTATCAAGAGTATGGACATGTTCCTGAGAACTATATTAGAAAAAACTTTAGAAGTGACTACAAAAGGTGGTTGAGTCAAACTACATGTTTTAGTTGCTTGAAGACTGGTCACATCAGCCTATATTGTCCAACAAGGTCAAAGACACCAAGTTGTGAGTTCAATAAAGGCAAAGGCAAGGCAGATATTGAAAATATCAAAAATGAGATGAATAAGACATGGAAGGGAAAGAAGGATTGCAGCACATCAAGTGCAGATGGGATCACTTCACCCAATGGGTCAGGTGATTCCACCTCATGAAACTAAGTAATCAAGAGGTATGTGGGACTAATATTTAAAAGTTATACCATACATTAGTTCCAAGGATCTAATTCTAAAAAGATCACATATGCTTGAATAAAGATGCAAAGTGTTATTAGAAATCAAAGAAAATCTTTAAAGTTTTGTTAGCTTTTCATGTTACTGCCAAGCATGAAAAGTTTATAATGGTTGCTAAGAATATGGAAAGACATGTGGATGTTGAGTGAGCTAGAAATTAGTTGATGTCGAGCTTATAATTGTGTAAGAACTTAGCATTAATTGCATTGTTTTTAGGGCTATTTGATCAATTTATACTCATTTAACACCATTTGAAATCAAGAAAGAAGATGAAGAGCTAAAGGAAATTTGGAGAATTTTATCTCAGCATTTTTAGGAGATTTGAATGGCTATTTGACACCATTTCATCAGGATTTGTAAGGTATTTATCATGTGCCAGGTTATGCAATTTCAAATTTTGTAAACCCTAGATTTATGTGATGGCATCTAGTTCTTCAAAAGTGAAAGGTGTAGAGGGAAAAAAGGTTTTAAATGTTCAATTATATAGTAATGATATTAAACAACCTATTTTCAAGGCCATTCTAGATATAGCATATAAATAGGATCCCTCTGGTGTATTGTTTAGATGGTACCACCACAAGTCTTAATGAAACAAGATGTCAAAAATTGTTATAATTGCAAGTTTGGAAGCATAGATGACATGGAAATTAGAGAACCATACGAAAGGCTATGTGAAAATGGAGCATTGAAGGAAGAACACAACATTTTCAAGAGAAAAGGGTTAACTCATGCCCTAGATTTTCCAAATGTCTTCAAAATTGAGTGGATAAAGATTATCTTGAGCAGAATACCTAATAACTCAGTATTGTTAGAGAATGAGCTAGTTAAAATCACAAAGAAAATTGTTCATAGGGTAACAATGCATCCAACCCTAGATCAGCCAAAGACTATGAGAAGTGAGTCAAAGGAAGTTATTGAAAGGAACTTAGGAGCCATATGGAACAAAACAGGTATGACCATTGATACAATCATAGATCCCCTAATAGCTTTTGTAGTGAGGGTAATAACTCATAAGTTTTATCAGTCAAGAAAATTAAAAAGTGTACCTTGCATTGCAGTAGACATGGACTACAAAATTGTGAAGAAAGATCATACTTATGATCTTGCCAAGTTGCAGTTGCAGCAATTGGTTGAAAATCTGGGAGCAATAAGGAAAACAAAGAGTGCTCAATGCAAATTTAAATCTATTTTGGTATGTATTCTCTTCTATGTGCAGAATGCATTTCCTACTTTTAGCAAGGTTGGATGGAAGAAAAATAGATCAATTGTAGTACATATAGGAGAATTCATTGAACAATTAGGCAATACTTTTGAGTCAGTAATGAACAGTTATTTTGAAGATTTCAAACAATCCATGAAGAAGAGATTAAGGATTCTAGTCTCACTAGTGGAGAAACATTATGATGATGTTTGCTTCCTAGTTGACACTGATCGTACATATTTTCAAGCAGCAATTCCTAGAGTGAGAGGGCTAAGGAAATTAGGTTATGATGCAAGGATGGATATAAATAACTAGGGCCAAAGGAAAACCCTGCTATCTAAACCACCTTATAGAGTAAACACAATGAAAATAAACAACAAAGAACACAACCAAGGAGAGAGAGAGAACAAGATATGTTATTGTTTCATCAAGTAATTAGCATACATGCCTAGTTGTAAGGCCTTCTAGGTTACAACCAAATAAAAAATACATTCAAGATCTAAGATCCATCTTCAAATTCACACTTCCAAACACATATGCAATAAACTTTCCCAAACCTCCTAGTTCTACTTCTTTTTCTTGCTTTAACCTAAACCTAAGGATTCTATTTATACTTGTTGAAATGGCTTACAAAAGTTTCTAGAACATTACATAATAGAGAGACTAACCTCAAAATGGTCAACACTCATCCCTAAACAAGGTTCTATCATTAAATCCATGATCAAAATTAAATATGCACGTTGGCTCCCACCAAGAACCAAACATAGAAAACTCAGCAAAAGAAGGAACCAAGCATCAAAAAATAATAGGCTCACTCAACACACACTAGATAACTTGACACACACTTGAACTTAGTAGCAACTGGAAACTAGCACTCAGCAATAACTAGAACTCGGTAGCAATTGGCACTCGATAGTAACTTGAACTAGGAAATAGCTAGAAACTGGCACTCAGCAATAGCTAGAACTCGGTAATTACTGGTGGAATGAACAAAGTGTAGGATTGCAAGGCAACCTAGGATGCTCTTGCATTAGATAACTAGGGTTGGAAGAAATTATTCTCTTGAATCATGCAAGTGTCAAAACTTGAGTTGAATCTAACTCGGATTGAGAAATCCATGTAGCATCTTCAACTGGTCTATTCTTCCACTTGACCACATACTCATAGTAATTTTTTCCTCTTGTGCTCTTATTGACTCTTTGATCCAATACCTTTTCAACTTCTTTAATTTGCTTCTTAGGATAGTCATCTGATACAAAAACTTCATCATTTGACTCATGATACTTATAGATATATCAATGTCATCAAGTAACTCAACTTCATAAGAATTACCACTATCAAACTTCTTCAAGATCTTACAAGGTCCAAACTTCTTCATCCTCAGCTTACTGTATGTTCCAAAAGGAAATCTTCCTTTCTTCAAATGAACCATCACCTCATCACCAACTTCAAAAATATGATATCTTCTAGAATTATCAGCATTCTCTTTATACTTCTGGTTGCTTTGTTCCATCCTCAATTTTACTTCCTTCTGCAAAGGTTTATATATGTATGTATGTATGTATGTGTCCTTTTGATCATAACATTTCATTGTCACACCCTTGTGATCTTTTTATATGTACATGTATGTATCTATACATATAAATATATACATACATATACACACATATGTTTTTTTCTATGTATGTATGTACATAAACAAAGAGATCTTGGCATAATAGAAAAATAGTAAAACTCACTCAACACATAGCATGGCCACAAATGCGATGGAAACAACTATTGGTAAGTATATTCTTCTTTTTCTTTCTCATTTTTCATGTGTACTTGAACTATTATATCGTAGGGGGCATTTTGTAATATTGAATTCATTTTATGTAGGAGGTGATGAGGACATTCTTGAATATACCCTTGTGATGAATTTCCCATGAGCAATGAAGATGCACTTCCCCTAAGAGTAGTAGGAGGCACTAAGGACATTCTAGGTACTTTAAAGATTGATCCTTTATTAAAGATTTTAGATGTTAATGGGGAATTTAGATGTTGGGAGGGCTTGGGGAGGGGGGGCTAGGGTGGTTTGGGCAAAATGAGCTTCCACCTTCTCGTGGTTGGCCCTGATTAGTAGAGAATATTAAACTATTCTTGAAACCAAGTGAAGCTCAACATTAACCTATGATTGTATGACAACTAACTATGTGAACCTCTTGGTTTCAGGTAATGCAGAAGGATGCCATAGTTTAATATGCAATGTCAATTCATATGCATACGACATTAAGAAAACCTAAAAAATACAACAGGTTTGCATTTTTGTTATAGGTCTTTAATTAGGCATCTTAAGTTATAGACCATCATGAATATTGTTCATGATGGTCTACAATTTTATTTAAAAATAGACCTATTAAATAAATGTAATTGTGTTGTATTTTATCAACTTCACTTCTTGTCCATGCATTTGAACCCAATTACACATGGATTCTCAATTTAGAGTTGTAGTATCATATTTTGGATGTGAAAAAAAATGACATGCACCAGAAGATGGGAAAATCATGTCACTTTTCATAGGTCTAGAACTCTTTTTTGTACTTTAAACATCAATGATTCTTTTCTTAAAAAATTTAGATGTTAATGAGAAATTTAGATGTTGGGGGGGAGTGGGGCCAAATGAGCATCCATCTTCACATGGTTGGCTCTAATTAGTAGAGAATATTAAAATATTCTAAAAACCAAGTGAAACTCAATATTAACCTATGATTGCATGACAACTACCTATGTGAATCTACTACAAGCTATGAGAACATAATAGCTATTCAACATTTTTTGCTAATTTTGTTTATATTAAAACAAAAAGATGTTGTAATTTCAATGGTTATCCATCGGTACCACAACATTTATGCCACATATCCATCTCCATTTTGATGGCTAGCCATCAGTCCCAAAGATTTGTTGTCACATACATGTTGGAAGTATGACAACATCTTAAATAGATAGCCATCACAATTGTGATGGTGTAAAGATGAACTCTTGGCCTTTTTGAATTCAATTCATGAAATCTTTAGTCATTACAATTGTGATGGAAGCCCTTGTCATCACAAGTTGTGACACCAAAAGTCTAGCACCCATCCAATGGGAGCCAATTCATGCTGGTGTCTCTTGGGCAATGACCTGCCATCATAATTTGGGCCAAAATGTAGTAGTGTCAACTGTCTAATGAAAAGGAAAAATACCTTCTTTATTAAAATCACCACACATATCCCAAGTACTTGGTTACAAAATGTCAGCCATCCAAGACCAAAGGTGAGATCTTTCCACAATATCATTGGGAGCATAAACATTACCTATACCAAAGGAATGATTTTTGATAGAAAGAAAAATTGAAATAATTTTGTGCATGGGGTCAAAACCATGAGAAATAATAACATAATTAAGATGAGGTGATATGAGAGTAACTACACCAACTCTTTCGAGAAGAAAACATAATGTTGTCTACTCAAATGGTGTGATAGGTAGAAGAGAGGATGAAACTAGATATTTTAACCTTTTACATACAAAAGAAATCTAGATTACCAAGTCTATGATAGGTATCCCAAACATAGTACTTTCAAGAGAGGTTCATAAGACCTCACACATTCCATGAAAGAAAATTCATGAAAAATCTTCCATATCTGTCTCATCCTCAAGGGAGGAGTAACTATTTTGCAAAAAAGGTAGAAACTCAGTTAAAACTAGAATGAAACCCTCTGGGAGTGATGATCCATTATTTTTTTTTTGGTTTCTCAACACACCCAAGTGGACTATGAGAATACTATAATGTATATGTCTCAATTGAGGACACAAAAAATGGAGTGTGAACCACTACAAGAGTGGTAAACCTCATAGCCACCTTGATCCCTTGAGTAGAAATAGGGTATGGAACATCTGAAATTACAGGAATTGACTCCTTTGAAACTACCATCCAATTTACAATGACTAGAGTTTGTGCTCCATTATGTACAGGAGGCATGGAATTTGATGCTACATTTGACTATTTGGGAGCTGAGGAAGCCTTGCCTTTGCACCCAATAGTGGTCCATGCCTCCTATTGGTTTCCTTATGCTAGCTTTCTAGAAGCCTCCTTGGACGGGGTTTTACCCCCAGGTCCTCTCAAACAGAAATCCTTGATCTTGTGTTCCCCCAACTAACACCTGTAGCAAGTGTTTGGCAAGTTCAAATGAAGCACCTTCTACGAGAAGGTGTGTGAACCAACCTAAATCTCAATAGAATCCTTGAGATTCTTTGAGAGATCAACCTCAATGCAAATGCATTTTTGAGGGTGAGTATTGAAAAACTTATCATGTTCCTTAGTGACAAGTTTTTCAAGGGTGTTGAAAATAGACTCAATAAATGGCTAGCAAGGTAGGGGGAGACTAACAAATTCAACCCAAATAGGAACGCTAATCCTTTTTTCATCAAAGACTATAAAGTCCCAAGACTAGCTTTGGAACACAAGCCAGGAGGAACAAACTGACCAAGGAACATTGCCAAAGATAGCAGTGACCTAAGACAAGTTAGCAAAGTGGAATATAAAAAACCTTGATAAGGTTTTCAACAACATCCAAGCAGACTCCATGAGTTGTCTAGCTCTTGGCAACCCACTCTTTCAACATAGTTTTAGGAGGATTCCTACCCACAAAATATCCTATCAATGTATGATGTTCTAACCATTCACATGCAACATTAAATTCTTGCAAAAGAAGAATAATATCAAGATTACCTCATGGAAGACCTTTGGAACAAACTTGCAAGGACATTTTTCCAAAGGAGGCATCATGGCTATCTGAAGAAGTAGTGGGAGACTAGTATCAACTACTAGGTTGCCACTAGCTAGGGCCATTATAAACTAGCTCTAAAAACTCTCGCACTAAATGCGGTATGACAGATGGAAAGCATAATAGGAGAGCTCAAAAATAGAGGCATATGCAAGAGACACATGAAACTTGAGCCAAATTTAAATAAGTATTAATTGTGTTATGAAACCTAAGATTATGTGAAAATTTCCCAAGGAAAGATAGACGTGCCCTAGTTTGGTTGCAGGTTTTCATGTGGGGGTTTTGTGGAAGTTTTTTAGTAGTAGAGTAGTTTTTTGTTTGTTACAGTGGGCTTTGTTTCTAGATGGCATCTATGGGGACTTTTTTAGTTTATTGGTAGCTATTTTGGTATTTTTCCTAGCTTCCATCTTTGCATGGTAGAGATTTGTATAGCATTAGTTGTGGATCTTTCTTGTATGGACAAAGCTCATAATGGATCCTCTTCAAGCATGCATGCACAACAAGCAGATACATTTTATATGAGTGTCAGCCCTAATATGAAAAAGGTTAATAGGTGTCTTCTTAGAACCCAGGATCGCCTAGTTTTGGTCATTTATCCTGATTCGGTGGAAGAAGATGTCATAGATTAGAGTAGACATGCTCTAATCAATAAGTTTCTTTTTATTTGCATTCCTTTGTCAACTCTTGAGGTTTGGATCCGACATTCCTAGTAGATTGAAGGAGATATGGAAATTATGCTTGTAGCAAATAGCTATTTTATGGTTATTTTCTCGAATATGGCAAATCGCAATAGAGTTTTTGAAGGTGACCCATATTTTTATAATTAGGTTGGATTATTTATTAAACCATGGAATGCAAGTTTTAATTCAGCTAAAGAGATACCTTCTCACATTCCTGTTTGGGTTTGTCTATCTCACCTCCCCCTAAAGTTTTAGTGAGAAGACATTTTACGTAGAATTGCTAGTCTCTTGGGAAAGCCTGTGGCAGTTGCTACACAAAAAATTTATAGAAAGGTGACTTATTTTGCCTAGATTTGTGTTGAGATAGATTTAAATAATCCCCTTCCAAATTTGATCAAAATTTGTTTTGGATCTTCATCATAGATTCAACAGTTAGATTATGAATCTCTGCCTTTTTTATGTTAGTTTTGTCATGAGTATGGCCATCTCCTATGAAATTTCCCTAAAGTTCATAAGGAAGCTCATTCCTCCTCTTTGGTACCTCCTCCTTTAGGTAAAGAGGACAAAGGGAAAGCTCCCATGATGGCTCAACCTTAGGGAAAGGACAAGGAGGGACATGTACCTATTAAAACTAAGGCTAAAAAATGAAGTTAGAAGAGGCCATTCAAGGATAGATAGATTTATGGAAGCTTTAACAAGTTTGAGGTGCTAGAGAATTTAACTTTGGAAGGAGAAGTCCCACATGTGGTCACTTCTAATAGTGTTGGGATCAGTATGGAAGTTGCACTAGCTCTTGAACTAGAACCAATTCAAGCTATTTAGGGACAACAAGTGGCTCAGGTGACTTTAAATAATTCCATAGACGATGACATTGTTTTGGTAGATTTAGCTAGAGAATTTTTAGTTTCATCTCAAAATAAGGGTTCATCTCATAAATTGGGAGTGCAACAACAACCCCTTAAGAAAGGTCCTGTTGATAGCTCCTCCAAAGGGCAGAAGATAGACCTTGAAAAGATAAAAATGACTGGATATTTGTTGGTGGAATCTGGGTTTGTTAAACCTATTGATGCTCACTTTTCTCAAACCCCTCAATGATCATTCTCTCTTGGAATGTGAGGGGTTTTAATATCACCTATCATCAAAAATCTATTCATGATTTGATTTATGTGGACAAGAGACTAAGGTTTCTATTGAGGTTATGCATCAACATGCTCCACGCATTTGGTATGTTAGTCACTATTAATGTATTGGTTCACAAGGGAATTCAGAAGGTTTGGCTCTATTCTGGGACCCTTGAAATATTTCTCCCATTTGGTGGATTTCTAGTCATTACTCAATCTCTATGGTGGCTACTGCCTTAGACTCTAGTGATACTATTCTTGTGACAAATGTGTATGCCCCTATTAAGATTCTTTGGAACATTCATCTCTAAGATCACACTAGGTATGTGCATTATTGTGCTCCTTATTTTCCTTGGATTTTAGGATATGATTTTAATTATATTTTAAGTCTTGAGGAGAAAAGAGGAGGTCAGCCTAGGCTTGGACCTACTTCTAATCTTTTTCAAGCCCAGGTGGATGTTCTTTTTGTTATCGATGTTAAGCTTTCAAATGGGGTTTTCACTTGGAATAATAGACAGAGTGGTCAAGAAGTTATCTCAAAATGTTTGGATAGGTTTCTTGTTTCATGTTATTGGGTGAGTGGTGGCCTAATTACGAGTTCTAAAATTCTTGATTAGAGAGGTTCTGATCATTGGCACTCCCTAAGAACCCTTCTTTTAGATTCCATCTTATGTGGCTTCGAGACTCATCCCTTTATGATTTGGTGGCTAAGTGGTGGAGATAGGGTGGCCCAGCTTATGGCACAACTATGTTTATCTTTGAGAAGAAAATTTAATATGTTAAATATCATCTTAATGGAATACTTCTTGCTTTGGGAACCTTTAGTCTAGAAAGAGGATTTCTCTAGATCATCTTGCAATGATTACTCACCAAATTAGGGACTCTGGGCTTATAGAGGCTCTTAGCAGGGTAGAATTCCAAGCTATGCAAGATATGGAAGAATGGGAACTTTGGGAAGAGATTTACTCGAAACAAGAGGCTCACATTGATTGGTTGTAGGAAGGGGATAGAAATACTTCTTTTCTTGATCATTTTGTTTAGGCTCATCTTAATAAAGGGTATATTTCTTCTCTTGTTACTACTAAAGGACTTAAAATTTCTTCCCAATCTGTTATGACCAAGGAAGCCCTTCAATTTTATTCTAACCTTTTTACCGAGGATTCTCAGCCTACAGCTAAGGAGGAGAACTTAATTCTTTCATGTATTCCTTCTCTTATCACCAATGCTATGAATGATTCTCTTCTTAATCCAATTTTGATATCTGAACTTGAAGAGGTTATGTTTGGGATGAATAAAGGTAAAGCTCTAGGCCCAAATGGCTTCCTTATGGAATTCTTTCAAGAAATTTGGGAAATTATCAATATGGATCTCTTGGAGGTGGTTAAGGAATCCCTTTAGAATAAGAAAATTCTTTGGGCATTGAACTATACTTTACTGACTCTTATCACTAAGAAAGAAGGTGTTGAAAATCTTGAATCCTTTTGTGCCATTTCTTTTTGTAATGTTGTGTACAAAATTATCACCAAATTGATTTTTGATAGACTCAAGATATACCTTCTAGTTGTGCTTTCAGAGGAACCAATAGTTTTGTGGTTGGTAAGAAAAATCTTGATGGCATTGTTATTTCTTCTAAAGTTATTCATTTTATGCATACATCAAAAGAGTGAGCTATGTTCATTAAGTTGGATATGGCTAAGGCTTATGACAAAGTCAAATGGAATTTTCTCCAAAAGATCATCTTGGCCTTTGGTTTCTACTAACAATGGGTGAACTAGATTATGAGTTGTTCTACTTTAGCTTCTTTTTCTATTCTGGTGAATGGTGTTCCTTTAGAGCCCTTTGGTGCCTCTAGAGGACTTCGCCAAGGGGATCCTATTTCACCTTATCTCTTTATCTTTCTAGCTGAGGGTTTGGGCTGCTTTCTTCAGCTTTGTGCTCACCAAGGTTTGATTCATGGGTGGAAATGGGGTACTAGCTTGCCTCCTATTTCCCATCTTTAGTTTGTGGATGATACTTCATTTATGGGATAGGCCTATCTTTAGGAAGCTACTTCTTTTAGGCATCCTTTGGATGTGTATCTTGTAGGTTCGGGGCAAAAAGTTAATGAGAACAAATCATCCTTTTTTTTCTTTAATACTCCCATGCTATTCAGAGGCGTATTGCTACTATTTTGAGGTTTCAGATTGGGTCTCTTCCCTTTGTTTATTTAGGTACTCCTCTTACTATTGATAGACATCCTAGATATTCTTGGCAAGTTTTGCATGATAAACTATGACAAAAGGTTAATCATTGGACTCATCAATGGCTATCAAATGTTGCTCAATTGACATTATTAAAATTAGTTATTCAAGTACTTCCTATTTATAGTTTTTTTGTTTAGGCTGCTCCTATGTATTTTCTTTAGGAATTTGATGCTCTATCCCATCAATTCCTTTGGAATGGGAACCTTTCAATATCAAAATGGAGTCTAGTTAAATGGGAAATAGTGTGTAGACCTTAGAACAAGGGTGGCCTTGGCTTACGATTAGCTATTTTAAATGGATAGGTTCTCACTAAAAAACTTTATTGGCATTGGCTTACTAACCAACATCAACTTTGGGCTCATACTCTCACCCATAAGTATTTTCTAGATATTGATGTGGTTGAAGTTCACTGCTTTCCTCTATAACAGAGAGGATCCATGATTTGGAATACACTAAATTTTGGAGCTCAGTTGGTTAAAGATGGTCTCTTTTGGATTTTTCATTTGGGATTAGAACATTTAGTTTGGCTTAACTCTTGGGATGGGTACCTCATATTCTTTCCACTCATCCTCAATTACACTCTATTAAACTTTTAGTGCTGCTAGTTGGGACATAGTTGATTTTTATAAGATATGGTGTGTTAGAGGTTTGGCTCCTTCCTTTCATTGGAAACACCCTTCTGAATGGCCTCTGGGAGGATCTGAGGAGGATAGGAAGGAGTTGTTTCAGATTTTGTAGTCTCATGAGTGTACTACTTTGGTTGCTAATGATGTTCTTGCTTGGGATAGCGAAGATTTGTCTAGAAAATTTTAAGTTTCTATAGGATATGTTGAGCTTCTTTGGTAGATGGTGGGGGACATTCAGTTGTCTCGGTGGAAGCAAGTCTAGTACAAGTTTTCTTGGCCCAAATGTAATTTTTTTAATGTGGTTGATAGTCCATAGTCGATGTCTTACATGAGATAATTTATGCAAGCCTAGCTTCCAAGGTCCTTCAATGTGCGTTCTATGTCAGACTAGTGAAGAAAATATCTCTCATCTCTTTTTCTGATGCTCTTTCACTAGACATATTTGACACTCTTGGTGGAATTTGTGGAACCAATATTGTTGGCATGTTTCCTCACTAGCAGAATTCTTTGCTTGCAGGGGTAAGGCTCCTATCAAGACTTCATTTCTTCAAGTTTCCTAGACTCTTGGACCCTCCGTTATTATTTGACATATCTGGTTGGAAAGGAACCATCATATCTTTAAGGATGAGTTTTTAGAGGATCCTCACTTATGGTGGAATATTATCCATTCTTTGGGGGAAACTATTTTGCAAAATGTGACACTTATGAGGCCATGGAACTAGGGGAGGATATTTTCAATAATCATCTAAATATTCCTCCCTCACATAGAAAACTCCTAAGAAAGATGTGTAGACATCCCTTGCAAAAGATAAATAGGGTGGGGAAGTGGAGTGCCCCTCCGCAGGGTATTCTTAAAATCAACACCGATGGGTCTTCTAAGGGAAATCCAGGCCCTGTTGGCATTGGTGGTGTCGATAGAGATAGTAAGGGGGATGTCCAGTTTGTGTTTTCTATTTATAAAGGTCATCACACTAAAAACCTCATGGAGGCCTTACCTATTTTGTGTGTTGTGAAGAATGCTTGTGACCTTGGTTGGAGAAGGCTTATCTATGAATCTGACTCACAAGTGGTGATACGTCTATTGAATTAGCAACATTATGAAGTTGTTAGTTGGAAGTTAGCTTTGATTATGGACCAGATTCATAATTTGTGTACTTCTTTGGAGTTTGTTACTTTCACTCATATTCCTAGGGAATGGAATAGTGTTGTTCATTGTTTGGCAAAGTGGACTTCTGACCATATGTGTAACTGGAACATTGTTGATAAAACTCAACTTCTAATGGGCTTGTCCTGTCAACTTGATCACTAGGTTGATCTTGATAGGACTATCTAATGCCCTTTCTCTATTTGTTCTTGTTTCTCTTTTAGCTTGAATAAATGTTCACCCCTCCTTTATTTCAAACCTAAGAGAATCAAGTGAGCTATGATGTCATAGTTATCAAAACATAAAGGTAAAGATTATGTTTCATTTAGATGTGAATATTATTGCAATCACTTAGTTTTCTTGTAATTAATGCAACTAATCAAATAAAGAATTAATATTTTTTTTAAAAACAGTATAATTTTTTTGAATTGATTATTTAAAAAATTATAATATTATTCTTTATCTATTTTCTTATTGACCAATGCTAAAAATAATTCTTTTTAAAAGATAAAATAGGTAGCATTGGAGTATGTAGAGAAATCAAAATTACTTAAATATGATACCTACAATGCATAGAATCACGTTCTACTCCTTTTTTCTTTTTTCTTTTTGTCTTTGATACATTTTGTCTGGAGATTAGCCAGCACCAACATAATATAATAGTACATAATTTTTAATTTTTAGTTTTAAAACTATACCGATCTTTGAATTTCACCAAAATTTGGATCTCTTGCACCATAATAAATCTTTTTTTTTATTACTATTTATTTACAAGACATCAAAAAAGTACTCAGAATGGATATATTTTATGACTAGAGGATCATTCCGGCTACTGAAAACTCCAAATTGCGAAGCTTTCTAGACAATCGAAACTAACGAGTGACACAAACAATTAATGTTTTGCAAAGGTATTCATTAGTCTGAAGATTCCATAGATAATAACAATAATAATAATAAATAAATTACCTTCTTCAATTATAAAGAGTACCATGATTAAACATTTTCTCAATACAGAGTTGGCTTGGCTATCTACACAAATGGCAAAGAGATATGTGAATGCACTCTTGTTATTGGCGATGCTATTTTCTGCAACTGCCTTGGGTAAAGTACTACACTCTATCTTATTTTCTTTAACCAATTATTTATATTCTAAATGAATTCTGAGATGCATATTATTGGAAATACAATGTTGAGAGCCTGCAGGTTGTCCTCGAGCCCCACACCCATCTACCTTGTTAGTTTTTTTCTCGTAGGCATCCATGGACAGTAGGCATTTATTTTGGTAGGTGGTTTTGAAATTTGAATGTTGAGAGGGAAAATGAAATATGAAAAAAGGAATGTTTTCTACATTCATTCATTCAGAGAGTCAGTTCAACAGAGCAAAGAAAAAGGAAAGAGATTAGCAGATCCAGTTGCCAAGTGTTTCCCATGTTCACTCTGTAAGTTTGTTGTTGTTGGTTTTGTCTTGTTGAAGCAGTGATTGCGAGCTGCAAGTTTAAAGTTCATTGAAGTTTGAATTTTTACCAATTTAGGGTTATTTTAGGGTTTTTTGGTTGAATCCGAATGCTCCCAAATTTTGTAATGTTTTTAATCAAAGTTGAATAGAAACCAAGCAGGCATACTTCAATCCTTGCTCTTCCTCTATTCATTATTTTCTGAGAAGTTTATTATTGAATACTTCAGCTTTGGCTCTCTGGTTTTAATGGTGGAAATATTAACATTGAAATTTCTCTAAGTTATAATTTTTCAATTTGAGATGAGGTCACTCGGAATCCATTGTTGCCAAGCATTGCCCTTTGTGTGCCAAGCTTACTCAGCTTCTTTGTATGCCAAGCTAACTCAGCACCTATTGCCTATCACTCAGCAATAGTTTCTGCCAAGAAAACTATCACTCGGCAATAGTTTGTGCCGAGCAAACTATCACTCAGCACCTTCACATGCTGAGCACATTGCCACTTAGCACCTTCATGTGCTGAGCAAAAATGGCACTCGGTAATTGTTAGTGCTGAGAAAATTTTAGGTTTAGGGTTGATTATGATATTTTGATTTATATTTCTCACATGGTATCAAAGCCTTGAGGCCCCATATCCACAGTGAGTTAAGGCAATTTTTTTTGAGATTTTTTACGTGGCAGGAGATGCAGGAAAGATATGGCAGTAGCCACCACCATTCAATGGACAAAACTATGATACATGGGCAAAGAAAATGAAAACCATAATGGTTGCAAATGATTTGTGGGAGTTTATAGTTAATGGGTTCAATGATGTGATAGACCCAGCTCAGTATGCTGCTCTTACCAATAATCAAAAGACTCATTTGAAAGAGTCAAGGAGGAAGGATGCTAAGGCATTAAGTCTTATTGAAGCAACAATGACAGAGACAATTTTTCCCAAGATTGTAGGATAAAATTATGCAAAGGAAGCTTGGGATATCCTTGAGACAAACTTCAAGGGGACTGATAAAGTCCGTACGGTAAAGCTACAGAATATAAGGAGGGATTTTGAGAACCTTCAAATGAAGGAAAATGAATCAGTTGCAGATTTCAATTCAAGGACCTCCAATGTGATTAACCAACTAAAGTTAAATGGGGAATACTATCAAGAGAAGAGGATAGTGGAAAAGATATTGAGGAGTTTACCTAATAAATATGAAAATTTGATCATGACCATAGAAGAGGCAAAAGACCTCACTATTTTGACAATGGATGAGTTGATGGGTACTCTTCAAACCCATGAGCATAGGATCAACAGATTTGCATCTTCTTTTTCCCAAGAGAAAGAATTCAAGGCTCATTCAAATCCAAGAGGAATGGGGAGAGGAAGAAATGGCTTAGGCAGAAACTCTAGAGGCAGAGGCCGAGGTAATGGAGGATAAAGAAATGTTGCAGCAGAAAGCTCGGGAAGAGCAGATCAACCAAGTAGCTCACAAAATACTTCAAGAGGAGGTAAGAAAAACTACAACTCAAATAGGAGTAATGTAGAATGCTACTACTGTCATAAATATGGGCATTATGCAAGTGAATGCTAGAAAAAGCAAAATGATCAATCAAGACAAGAAAATGTGGCTGATGTTAACATAGGAAGTGGAAACAATGCCACTGCTTTCATCATATGTAATGTTGGTGAAGAAGGAAGCCTTGAGATTTGGTACCTCAATAGTAGATGTAGCAACCAAATGAGTGGTAATGAAATCTTGTTTTCATTTATTGACAAGAGTTTCAAATCTGAGATTAAAATGGGTAACAATGGAACCCTACTAGTAGTGGGCAAAGGATCTATTATGGTCCACACCAAGAAAGGTGAGAAGAAGGAAATACAAAATGTGTATTTTTCCCCTGGCATGAAGCACAATTTGATGAGCATTGGTTAGCTCATTCAAAATAGATACAAAGTGTTGATGGAGAATGACACGTGTGTCATTCATAAAAAATATGGAAGCAAGAACTTACTTGCAGCAGTTCAAATGACAAAGAACATAATGTTTCCCTTGAAGATAGAGGCATGTTTCTCATCTCAAGTTGGTGTTGCACCTCACACAGAATTAGCTCTAAGGAGTGTGATTGAAGACCCCTCATGACTATGGCACCTCAGGTATGGTCATCTAGGCTATGCTGGTTTAAATTTGTTGTCAAATAAAAGAATGGTAAAAGGTTTGTCATGAATAGAAAATTCATGTGACAAGTGTGAGGCTTGTATTTTGGGTAAGAAACATAGGCTTCCCTTTAATTCTGAAAATTCTATGAGGGCTAGATATCCATTAGAGTTAGTGCATACTAACCTAGTCAGTCCTATTCAAGTTACTTCCATTAGGGGGAGTACTTATTTCATGACATTTATTGATGATTTCAGTTGTAGGACATGGGTTTATTTTTTGAAATCTAAATATGAAGCATTTGATAAGTTTCTTGAGTTCAAAGCCCAGGCTGAAAGAGAATGAGGACACTATATCAAGGTCCTAAGATCATATAGAGGAGGGGAGTATACCTCCAATTCTTTTGTAAATTTTTGTAGGAAACATGGCATAAAGAAAGAGCTCATAGCCAGCTATACACCACAACAGAATGGAGTGGCTGAAAGAAAGAACATGACCATTGTTGAAATGGCAAGGAGCATGATGAAAGAGAAAGGTCTCCCAACTAAATTTTGGGGAGAGGCTATGGCAATAGCAGTTTACCTAATTAATAGGTGTCCTACAAATGTAGTTTGTGATAAAATTCCAATGGAAGTATGGTCATGAGGAAGATGGACAGTTGAACACCTAAGGGTGTTTGGATGTGTTGCGTATGCACATGTGAATAAAGAGAAAAGGTAAAAATTGGATGACAAAGGTGTGAAGTGCATCTTCATTGGGTACAGCTCAGAATCAAAGGCATACAAATTGTATGACCCATTGAACAACAAGATGATTCTCTAAAGAGATGTGGAATTTCTTGAAAATCAGTCATTGTATGGACAAACTGATGAGTCACCCAACACCTCAAGTAAAGTGCCAATTATGAGTGAAGAAGATACTGCTGAACAACAAGAAGAAGGATTAGATAGAAGAAAAGGCAAGTAGCCTCAATCATTGCTGAGCTCCTCTAGGCATGTCGAGTGTCAGTGCCAAGTAACAGTGAAGACCGATCTAGTCAGAAAAGCAACAGTAGTAAAGATTTTGATCCCACATTCTCCTCCCTATTACCAAGAAAGACCAAGAGTCTTAGGGAGATATACCAAGATGAAAGGTATGAAGATTATGATGAGAGTGTTAATTTTGCATTATTTTCTCATAGTGATCCAATATATTCTGAAGAAGCTATTAAGGAGAAGAAATGGTGTAAGGCCATGGATAAGGAGATAGATGCTATAGAAAGAAATGAGACATGGGACCTAATTGAATTGCATCCCAAGAAGAAAATAATTAGAGTGAAATGGGTCTACAAGACCAAATGTAATGCTAAAGGCAAGGCTGGTAGTCAAGGGCTACAAACAGTAGTATGGTAGAGATTATAATGAGACATATGCCCCAGTTGCAAGAATGGAAACCGTGCATGCTATCATAGCAATTGCAGCTCAACATAAATGGAAGGTATATCAAATGGATGTCAAGTTTGCCTTCCTAAATGGTGTATTCAAGGAAGAAGTATATGTGGAGCAGCCACCTAGTTATGAAGTAGTAGGTGAAGAGAACAAAGTATATAGATTGAAGAGAGCTCTTTATGGACTCAAGCAAGCTCCAAGGGTATGGTATAGTAGGATTGACTCATATTTGATGAGCAATGGCTTTAGCAAAAGAAATGGTGAGCCTACTCTCTAAATCAAGGCAGAAAATGGTAATGTGTTGATTGTTGTCTTGTATGTAAATGATTTAATGTTTACTAGTAATTACAAGGCTCTAATTGGTGAGTTCAAAGAGGCCATGAAAAATGAGTTTGAAATGACAGACCTAGGTCTCTTGAAGTACTTTCTAGGCGTAGAAGTAAAACAAATGCATAATGGCATCTTCATCTCTCAAGAAAAATATGCAAGGAAAATCTTGGAGAGATTTAAAATGCAAAACAATAAGCCAACCCCCACACCAATAGTAGTAGGTCTAAATTTGAGCAAGGAAGACTCTAGCAAGAGAGTGGATCCGACACTATATAAGAGTATGGTTGGAAGTTTAATGTATTTGACTGCAACTCAACCAAACTTGATGCATGCAGTAAGTTTGATTTCCAAATTTATGGAAACACCAAAGGATTCCCATTGGCAAGCAAGAAAAAGGATATTAAGGTATGTGAAAGGTACCAAGGGATTTGGAATTTTGTATACTACATCAAATGAATTCAAGTTGGTTGGTTACACTGATAGCGATTGGGCTAGAAGTATAGATGATAGGAAGAGCACTTTTGAATACATGTTTCATATGGGATTGGGCACAATTTCATGGGCATCCAAGAAGCAACCTATTGTTGCTCAATCTATAGTAGAGGCTGAATACATAGCAGAAAATGCAGCAGCATGTCAAGCAATTTGGCTAAGGAGGATCTTGACAGATTTGAATGAAAGGCAAGAGGATGGAACCACAATTTATTTTGACAACATTTCATCAATTGCATTGTCCAAGAATCTAGTCTTCCATGGGAGAAGCAAACATATTGAGATCAAATATCACTTCATTAGAGAGTTGACGAACAATGGGGATATCAAGATGGAATTTTGTAAGTCTGAGCAGCAACTAGCAGATATTTTCACAAAGCCATTAGGCATTGGAAGTTTTGTAAACCTAAGAGAGTGTCTTGGTGTAGTTGATTTGGATCAGCAGTGATCCTTGTTTGTGGGTATCAGGACAAAGGGGGAGTATTGGAAATTGAATGTTGAGAGCCTGCAGATTGTCCTTGAGCCCCACGCCCATCTAACCTGTCAGTTTGTTTCCCACATGCATCCATGGATGACAAGCATTTATTTTGGTAGGTGATTTTGAAATTTGAATGTTGAGAGGGAAAATGGAATATGAAAAAAGGAATGTTTTCTACATTCATTCATTCAGAGAGTCAGTTCAGCAGAGCAGAGAAGATAGAAGTTGCAGAGTGGAGCAAAGCCAAAGGAAAGAGATCAGTAGATCTAGTTGGCAAGTGTTTCCCTTGTTCACTCTGTAAGTTTTTGATTGTTGGTTTTTTCTTTTTGAAGTAGTGATTGCTCCAAGCACCATTGTATGCTACCATTAGAGCTACAAGTTTAATGTCCATTGAAGTTTGAAGTTTTACTAGTTTAGGGTTATTTTAGGGTTTTCTGGTTGAAGTTGAATGCTCCTAGATTTTGTAATGTTTTTAATCAAATTTGAATAGAAAGCAAGCAAGCATACTTGAATCCATTGCTCTTCCTCTATTCATTGTTTTCTGAGAAGTTTATTATTGAATACTTTAGCTTTGGCTCTCTGGTTTTAATGGTGGAAACATTCACATTGAAATTTCTCTAAGTTATAATTTTTTAGTTTGAGCCGAGCTCACTCGGCATCCATTGTTGCCAAGCATTTCCCTTTGTGTGCCGAGCTTACTCGGCTTCTTCTTGTGCTGATCTAACTCAGCACCTACTACCTGTCACTTGGCAATAGTTTGTGCTGAGAAAACTGTCACTCAGCACCTTCACATGCCGAGTACATTGCCACTTGGCACTTTCATGTGCCAAGCAAAATTGGCACTCGGCAATTGTTAGTGCCGAGAAAATTTTAGGTTTAGGGTTGATTGTGATATTTTGATTTATATTTCTCACACATATTTTATTAATTTGGAAGTTGTTGGTAATTACATAGAGTCGATGGATTATAACTACCATGACAGGTATGGCAATTATTATGAATTTTGGAGCAGTGGATTTCGTGGGCAATGCTACTATAACGATGGCTATAATAATACTTGTGTAAATGATGATGATGTCAATTTTGGGGAGTGGCATTTCATTGTGAAGGCCTCAATGGTTTGTATCTGTTATAATTTCTGTTAGAATAGATGTGCCCCAATTGGACTTTGATGTGTTAAAGAACACACATCCAATTAGATTAGCTTTTCATTTTTAAACTTTTATCAACTAAATAATTTTGAATAAATCTTTGAATTATGTTTAGTAGATCTAATTTTTCTAATGATATTTTTTTAAATATTAATATTGATCTTTTGAAAATATTTGAAAGCTGTTATAAATTTTCAATAATATACAGTTGTAGAAAAGTTTTCAATTATGTGAAGAGCTATTTTTTAAGACCAATTATTTATGTCAACACTTAATTTCTGTATAAGTCCATTTATAATGTTTTGCATCTCTACAAAACTCAAAATCTCCCCTCCTTTCCTCTTCTAGCATCTAGTATAGACTACAATTTATTCTTAGAATAAATTTACATTACTATTTCTACATGAAAATTACAAGTTTTTTTGAAAAACAAATTGTATCATTGAAAATACTACTTAACTCTTCTATTATATAAGATTAACTTCAAATAATTTAATATAGATTAATTATATAAATTATTATAGCATTAGAATTTTATATCTCAACTGATAATCTAGCCGTATGAAAATAGCTAAAGAACATATTAATTTACCATTTACTATTAAAAAAATAAAAGTTATTCAATACCTAATCTTTTGGATCTTCCATACTAATTAAATTTGTATTATGTTTTAGGAAACTTTATATTACTAATTCTTTTTCACACTTCTAAGACACGTAGTTTTTTTTTTTTTTATGAATAGTCCTTTTCTATTAATAAAAATATACTAAGAATACAATTCACAAAAAAGGGCTAGGAATACAAGATCACCCCGCGAATAAGTTCACATGGCCGCAGCCAGAAAAATAATAGATGGCAGTAGCCAAAATTAGAAACTATCCATTAAAAAAAGAAAAAAAACATATATAAGGCAACCTCAGACAGCCAAAGCAGTGTCAACCGAGAGTGGTGGTTCATCTTTTTCATGGAAGCCCCAATCATCTTTGGGATTGTGGGGTGGGCTGGGGACAATCCAACCATCTTTAGTAGCAGCAGCGGGAGGATTAGTGGCAGCATCCGCATCTTTGAACTCTGGCTGCGAAGAAGAAATTGCCAGATCCAAGCGAGGCCATTTCCCAGAAAGTTCCTAACAAGCACCAAGAGGAGGAGTCAGGGACCAACCAAAGCTACCATGGGGTGGGGAAGTTAAGCCATTTCTTCTTATGCTTGATAATTACTTAGTAAATTCTAACAATTCTGTCGAGTTCAATAAAATAATGCCAAGCACAACACTATCACTCTAAGTAATTATCAAATGTAGTGATAGAATTCATCATGGCAGAATTAAACAAAGGGACCTATATAAGAATTCACTATGAAAGAAGCCACTATTAACTAGAAGTATCCAAAGACTACTAGAACTATAAAATAGTTAAAAGCTCCTAGTAACTATTGTTAATGAAAACATAAATACATATTTCACAACTTATTAACTGGGTTCATCTAAGGAAATTATATCTAATCATTTTCAAAATTCAGATTACTAACTAGTATGTAATGCATCTAAAGAATTTGCAATTCAATTTCTTATCCCTAGGAAATTCACCCAGATTCGGCACACTCTCAGGATTGAAATTTTGTTTACTCTATGGAAAGTTTTGGAAATCAATATTTCCATGTACACGATGGCGTGCATTTGTAATAATGTAATTATGCAGATTTAGGTACAAGGGAACAAAGTTACTCTTGAGGTAGAAACATAGTTTTAATGGATATACTCTATTCAATGAAAGAGTATCATGCCTACCTGTGCAAACTCCAAGTCATGATTAGTTTTAGGTTTGTGTTACATTAAATCAATTCTTGGGAATGCCCAATAAAGTCAAGAAATTTTTTTTGAACCTACTAATTACTTCATACAGCGCTTTGTGAATTCGAAGAAATTGAATTGCAGATTCTTTAGATGCATTACAGGCTAGTTAGTAATCTGAATTTTGGAAATGATTAGATATAATTTCCTTAGATGAACCCACTTAATAAGTTGTGAAATATGTATTTATGTTCTCATTAACAATAGTTACTAGGAGCTTTTAACTATTTTATAGATCCAGTAGCCTTTGGATAATTCTAGTTAATAGTGGCTTCTTTAATAGTGAATTCTTATACAGGTCCCTCTATTTAATTCTGCCATAATGAATTCTATCACTACATTTGATAATTACTTAGAGTGATAGTGTTGTGCTTGGAATTATTTTATTGGACTTGGAAAAATTGTTAGAATTTACTGATTTATTCAAATCATATTTTTTCCCAGATCGGTTAGATTCTTTTCTGACCAGGTGCTTCCAGCAGCTCAAGCATGTCAGCAGGCTAATATTTATGTTTATTAAGAAAGCTAGTCCCCTCCATAACTTGCACATTAAGATTTTTTTTTAAAGCTTATTAAATTTCCAAGCACTATTATTAGAGGTGAATTTTTTTTAGGCAACTAAGTTCAGTTCAATAGATCAAGAGAAAAGTAGAGCAAGTCCTCTATTTTTAATAAATAAATTGCAGCATCATATAGTTTTGTTTTTGGTACTCTATTTCAACATAGGTTTTACCATTAAGTTTGTGTTTTGTATTGCCCTGTTGAGCAATGCTTTTGTTAGGCAAAGATAATTTGTATGGATAGTTTGCATAAAACCCTAGAGTACTATAGATAAATTGTAGTATCATATAGTTTTGTTTTTGGTACTCTGTTTCAGCACAGAGGTTTTACCATTAAGTTTTTGTTTTGTATTTCTTTGTCAAGAAATGATATTTTTTGACAAAGAGAATTTGTATACAACCCTGGAGTACTGTAGATAAATTGTAGCATCATATAGTTTTGTTTTTGGTACTCTGTTTCACCACAAAGGTTTTACCTTTAAGTTTGTGTTTTGTATTGCCCTGTTGAGCAATGGTTTCTTTAGGCTAAGATAATTTATATAGATAGTTTGTATACAACCTTGAAGTACTGGAGATTTTTTTTGTAATAGCAGTAGTTTTTTGTTGTAGATGTTTATTTCAGATTTTCACATGTATTATTTTAGTTAGCAGTTTTAAATAGAAAAAAAGATATCTTGCATAGTCTAGCTCATTTTTGTTTGTATCTATTTGAATTAATTTTTCTACATGGTTGGATACAGAGTGATATTCTCTCTGAATCCATCAGTAGTGTCAGAGCTACTGAGCCATTAATCCTAGTGAATTTGGACATTTTTGTTCATTTCTTGTTCTTCTTCGTGGGGTGTTGTTCTAAGAACTACTTTGAGCTTTCTAATCCATGATTTCTTTGTGACAAGTTGCCATGTCCTCTTCCTCTAGAACAACCTCTAGAGTTATTTCTTCCTCTTCCCCTACCTCTTCTATTGGCCTAACTTCTAAAAGATAGCTCTTGAGAGGAGTTTAGAGACCTATTAATGCAGTGCTCATGAGTATGGAAAGAATTTGTCAACTCATCAACTCTTAACTTAGACAAGCATTTTGACTCTTCAATGGAAGTGTATCAATTTTTTTAGGTAAACTCCTCAAGTTTTTTCCTACTACTCTTTATTCTTCAATCTCTTCTCCATTAGTCTTTAACAGGTTTATCAAATTGGAAACTCTACAACTGAACTCTGAAATAAATTCATTTTCTTCATAAGCACAAACTTGATCATTTGCTTTAAATGTAGTTTCAAGAATATCCCATGCTTCTTTGGAATAATTAGTCGCTTCTATTCTTGGAAATAAAATCTTGATCAAGTTTGCTTTAATCAGGCTCATGGCCTTTGAATCTTTCCTTCTCATCTCTCTAAGCTGAGGCTTGTGATTATTTTTGAAGGAAATGAACAAAACAATATCTATAGTATCTGTGAAACCATTCTTCATAAGATCCCACAAATCATTTTCTATTATAATGGTCTTCATTTTTCTTGCCCAAACATATCATAGTTATGTCCTTTAAAGAAGAGTGCTTGCTACAAAAATTTTCTCTCATCTCCAGTCATGTATCCTAGACAATGACTTCAAACACCCTGAACCAAGTGTGTATCATCTCATCTTTAATCCTCGAACCACATTATCTCAATCTCTATCCATTGCTCTATCAATCTCTATCCATTGCTATATCAATCTCTATAGAATAACATGCATGTCTGAATCAATGACAGACACGGTCATGAATGTAACATGTGATCCTTGTATCATCTCTCTAGCAATGCTAGGATACTCCCCCATAGGAATATCATCAACATTTATGCTAATGTATATTTTGTGTGATAATTATTAGAAGGATTTGGAAATCATAATGAGTCCACTTTTACCCCAAATAAATTCTATAGTGTGATGAAAGTGTATAATTAATCAAGGGTGTAATTTAATTAAAGGTTTCATAAGTTATTTAAAATAATTTCCCAAAAAATGAAGCCCATGGAATCATTTTGTATGACACTCTATTTGGAAAAATTAGAGAGAAAAAACAATTAGAAAATAAACATCCTAAAGGCTAAACAATTTAGAGGAACTATATTAAAATATTTGTAACATTTGAGAACAATAGAAGATCCATAAGAATAATAGTGAAAAGAGGGAATGTGAGGTTGCATATTCCCAAATAACCAAAGAAAAGTAAAGAGGATGATGAATTGACAAAATTAATGATCCCATTAAAATATTTTTCAATAAAGGTAAATAGGGAGACAAACCATGATTTTATATAATTGAGAGACATAGGTTACATGACATGTTAAGTGACACAAGTTGGAAATACTAAAAAACCTAAACTACCCAACAAAAATATCAACAAATAAATGTTAGATCCTTTGAATAGGTAGATAAATCATATGGTTGATAAAATCCCATAGCATCTACCTTATAGTATGCCACACTCCTCGAAGAATGTGTTGTAGAAAATAGTATGTAAGAAGAGGACATAGGGGATGATGAGTATGATCTTGTCCACAAAATAAATACATTTTCTCTAAAATCATTTGGAGGTACTGACATTTATGAATTATCCTACGATGAATATAGGAATGATGTGAAATTACAGAAATAAAGAACAATTATATATGAAAAAAATAATTTTCAAATAATGAGAGAGATCCTCCAAATTGAGAGGTCCAACAAATGAGGACATAGAGGGCCTAAGATTTGTTGTAGCTAAAGCTAGAAGAAAACATCATCTAAGGATTATGATGATGAATGCGGATTAGGGAAAAGAGTGTTGGAAATCTAATAGGGAAAGTAAGATATTGGGGAGGGCAGGGGGGGGAGAGGGAGGGTGTGAATCAGGATGTATAAAACTTTTAATATATCAAACATGTGAAACATATTTGATCTCTTAACATAAACCTCATTTAAATATTAACCTTATATGAATGTGATCATTCAGTTCATCATAACATCAAATTTAACTTCTAATTGCATGAATGAAACTCACATAACACACTAACACAAACATTTGGTAACACTTAAATCCTCCAAGGTTAAAGTAAAAGTACGGTGGGAATGACACCCACAAAATATGCACTACTATAGTAATAAAGTGATGATTCTTTGTAATCTACCTTGTGAGGGGTCTACCCTATTAAAGGCTTACAAGACTATTAAGTCCTACTTTGATTAAAGGATTTAAACATCAAAGATAAATGAGTACCCTATTACGAGATTTTCAAAGGCCTATTAAAGACACTCTATTAAACTATTTAAACCATGAAACACCTATTAAAATGTGTCAATACCTAATCCTTTGGTTTGCACTTCAATACTAATATCAGATCTCCTCTATGCAACGTATTGTCACCTCATTATGACTGATCTTCTAGAACTTTGCTGAAAACTTCTCACTGCACTACTATGTTGTTTCTTCCTAATGCACCTTCTACTTCACATATAACAAAAATGTTAATCACATATTCTCCACACGCATGAACTAGGTCATCAACCTTTCTTAAATAGCTATTTAGTGAAGCTTTTAGATCAAGATCAGTGATCTAAATTTATTCCTTTTTCCACTTAGTCTTTGTACTTTTTTTATTGATGAATTTCCTTACATAGGAATTAGTGATCCTCTATTAGATACAAAATAGTCTCCTTGATTAGCTCCTTGATCTATAAAACATGCTTCTAGCTAAACAAAAATAGTTTACATAAGATTATGGGTCATTCCAAATAAATATATAAATTGTCTTGCTTGACACCTAACCACACTGGTAATGGATGCAAACTATTTCTTAATGTTTTCCCTCAACCTTAACTAGATTTGGAATTTTTATTTTTATTTCTTGTGTTCTATTATAGTCAACTTCTATTATTTTCTCTAAAAAATTCAATAATCACTTGAGTACTTGACTACCTATGGCTTGTTCGGTATTAACTACTACTCGACAATTAACTGAAATATATACAATTTTATAATTCAAGGCTCAACCTATATAGCATGACTCAGTTGGAATGATGAGTGACCAACACTAATAGATAACTTTTCCTTATGGATCAACAATCTCCCCCTTTGACATTAGTGGTTAAAACACTTTGTCATGTGATCAAAAAAATTTCATTATAAAACTCAAACATAAGTACCCCCCCTTAGGATATAATCTATACATTGACTCGGTAAACATTGTACACATGTTCTGACTCTTCTCCCTATATGTATATGTTCAAAATGCCAAAACTTCAAAACTTCCCTTGATCTTCATCAGATTTCCCCCTTATTTTTGTCACTCATAGTTGCTGAGGAGTAGCAATCAAAGTAAACTTATCCAAAAATGTTTTGTGGAATTTCAAAATTATACCTAATGTACTGTCCTAATTACTCCATATATATTCAATAGCTTGGATCTCAATCTTCAAGTTTTCTGCTAGATTCACCAAATTATTTCTAACTAACTAATTTGGAACTACCTAGACTAACTCTTTCGCACTCTTTAAATATATTTGCATAACCTCTAAAGGAGATGTCATCATTGCTTGAATAGATATAAGTTTATCTCTTATTCTTCTATATTTTCTAGTCAGTTTAGTGAGCCTCCCTTACTGAATATTTGACCTAGATATAATGTATACTACACTAGAACTTGCATCCATATTCAATGCATTTGCCACATGCTTTAAATCTTCCTCTAGATTATCCATTCCTCACCTTATATCCTTTTATAAATTTAGAAGCATCAATTGTTTTTCAAAATAATGTTTGTATATTCTAAGAAAGTTTTTGTAAGTTATTTATAATGTTTGACAACTCTACTTTTCTAACATCAATCTCTATTACAACCTTCTCCATAACTTTCTTCTCAAAATTTATTTCTGACCTTTACATTATGCTTTCATTGGTATCTATGTCCAAGTCATTTATTCTCTCCACAATTTTAATCAATTACTCAACAATAAGAGCATTCTCATTCAAATTATCAACAATAAATGAATCAAGAAATATGACCCTGATGTTGATCTTAGATTGGTTTTTACTAATGAGTGTCTACACACTTAAGTCATTTACTTAGTTCATGTTGAACAAGTAATATATGTGGAACACAACATGTATAAAATAGAGCATGCCAAGTCCACAGTGAGTTTCGAATCACTCATGTGTCAAGTCACTCAAGTGTCGAGTAGACAATGTATGCTGAGTGATTTAGATGCCAAGTCATGTTATAGAAATCAGTATATGCCGAGCATCATAGACTTCAAATGCTAAGTAACATAGTTTTGTCATAGTTGTTTATAATGGAAAAAACTACTATGTAAACCATTTTTAAGCTGATTTAAAGATTGCATTACGATATTTTAGAGATAAGGATGAATCTTAAGTTGAAATCCCTATGAATTGGATGCAGCCAATCAGGGATTTAAGCGAAAAATGGATGAATCATAGTCGTTGATTCATACCAAACCCCAAGTAACCTAGATCTTCTTAAGGAGGACAAACCCTAAACTCCAAATGAGTGTGGAAAGAGAAAAGAGATAAGTATCATGCACAAACAAAGCATTCATGGTGGCTAAGGAATTGTGAAGTGATATTGCATATTAGTATCAGTTAAAGGAGAATAGAGGAAGGGAATAAGAATACAAAAAAGAGACATCTGATCAAGAAGGATCAAGAATCCATCAGTTTAGAGGTGATCTATCATAAAGCATCCAAGTGTTAAACACAAGGTCATTGTTGAATCATTTGAGTAGGTGAATTAGTTAAATCTAAGTAACAAAGTAGTCCTAATAGGCTGTATTGAAATCCGCTAACAATGTGCTTACTTAATTTTGAGTTAAAGTTCTTTAACAAGTTACACTTCTAACATGGTGTTGAAATCCTTTAATAGGGTAAAACTTAATAGTCTTTATAAGCCTTTAACAGGGAAGACCTTTCATAGGGTAGATCATGTTTCATGATCAAACATTATAACCTTCATTGGATACACTTTATTACTATAGTAGTGAAGATTTTCGGGTGTCATTCCCACCTTAGTTTTACCTTCTCATTGGAGGTTTTTTGGGTAATCATATCTGGTGTCATATATATGTGTGAATGATTACTTGTTTACATGTTTTAGATGTACATGTTTTACATGGTATTTCAGTTTACTTATTGAATGTATGAGATGGATGTGTGGTGAATATTTTTATGGGTCAAAGTTTAAACTACTGATTCACCCCCCCTTCTTAGATGTTTACCTTTCCTATTGTAATTCCAACAATTGGTATCATAGATTTGTTCTCTAAAAGAGAAGCTTTGCATCTTTGAGGAAACATCTTGAAATTGAAGTCTACAAGTTGGGAAAGATCATTGAGAATTAAGGAATTGAAATACAACTCATTCTACATCAACTAAAGGAAGCAAGAGAAGAACTAAAGAAATCTTTGAAGAGAAGGAAGGAAATTTCCATTGAGGAGAATGACACACAATACAGAGAGATGGACACCATTAAGTTATTTTCTAATGGAGACACCAATGAATTTGATGTAGTAGTTGTAGATCTAATAAAAAAAAACAAATCCCAAGCTAAGGAAAATGGGAATCTCAAGTTAGAATGAGAATCACAAGCCATACTACTATGTGAGTGTTGGAAATGAGAATAGAGTAACTGAGAGGGGGAGGGGGTGAATCATTTACTACAAAACTTTCCACAATCCCTAAGATGTCTGAATATACCCTTGATCTGATTAATATAAAATGCTGAAACTTGATAATGCAGCAAATGATAAATATTAAGAACTGATATGTTATCATGCACAAAGCAATTCAGCAATTAAGAACACAAGAGACACCAGTTTTAACGTGGAAACCCAATATGGGAAAAACCACCAATGTAACTAGATATTGTTTTTCACTCTTCTGAAGTGAGCCCTGTTAGGAGCCAACCCTGTTAAAGGTTACAAAAACACACTATTAGGTGTGACCCTGTTAAAGAATTTAATCACCCTGTTAGGAGTGGCCTTGCTAGAGGTCTTTAGAACAATTCAACTGAACTGTCACCTTGTTAGTGGATTTATTGAATGGTTGTTAAACCAACTCTGTTAAGAGATTTTGAATTCACTGTTACAATGGTTAGAAAGCAACAATGAAGTGACCTGATATAATGTGCAACTTATCTTTGCTGATTACAGATCTCTGTTATTCTTGATTGGATCCTTACTGATCAAATACAACTTTACAGCTCCTTCAACACATCTGATCCTTCATCAGACTTTGCTCAACATTCGCCTTTTCATTTCATACTATAATTCGCATTCATAACTTCTTTTTCACACTCACACACACACTTTTAATTCATAACTTGAATGACCATATATACCTTTCGGATTATCTTAGTCAGCTCAAATCACTGACTAAACAAACAATTACAACAGTTGGCTAGAAGTAATTAATTAGCAAATCCCTATACTGGCCGACCCTGCACGGTGAACTTTGTTTAGAAAACAATTCCTGTGTTAACCGACTGAGCTCGGTTAATACAGCGAACTTTGTGACAATCCTTCAATTGCTGGGAGAACTCAGTAAGTACTAAGTTTCCTAAGATAACCGAGTGAGTTCGGTGGAAACTACCCTTTGGAGACCGAGTGAAGCTCGGTTAACACTGACTTCTCTATGATTCCTTTGATGATCGAGTGAGCTCGGTGGAAACTACCCTTTGGAGACCGAGTGAACCTCGGTTAACGCTGACTTCCACATTTCCTTCATTGAGCAAGTGAGCTCGTTGAACACTATCTTTCACCTTTCCTTTGTTGACTGAGTTAGCTCGGTTAACATTGTCTTCCACATTTCCTTCGATGATCGAGTGAGCTCGGTTGGCACTGTAGATTGCATTGCAAACTGTCTGAGCTTGGTGAACTTGAGACTAATGACTGATATGAAATTTGTGTGACATCAAGGACAACATTATCCAACAATCTCCCTCTTTGGCATTGATGGCAACACAACATGTCATAACAGAATGAAATTTTGAAAACAAGTCCAACAAGATAACAGGCTTCTCCCTCCTTCAATAATCTCCCTCTGTTAAGGGACTTCATGGCAAACTTTTCAAATCTCACACATTTCAGAAGGATATGACAGTAAATCTCTCCCTCTTTGACAACACATGCTAAAGAAAATAGAAGTTAAGTGAATTGTAATGTACCTTTAGTACTGATTCATATGCAATGATTTTTTATTAAACTGCATCAACAAATAGATCTTCAATCTTGTATGTGTTGATGCATCACTAGAACTTATTTTTAGTGGACTTCAAATAAGGGAATGACCCCTAACTTACCTCTAAGATACAAAAATGCATCCTTAGGTAAAGGCTTTGTGAATATGTCAACAATTTGTTCCTTTGAATGGACATATTCCAATCTGATCTCCTTGTCTTGCACCAATTCTCTAACAAAATGATATTTTATTGCAATATGCTTGGTCTTGGAATGCATCACTGGATTCTTAGATATGTTGATTGCACTAGTATTATCACAAAACATGACAACTAGTTCTTTGATTTCCATCTTCATTCCTTGCAATAACTGCTTAAACCAAACAATATTTGAACAGTTTACTGCTGCAGCAACATACTCTGCCTCTGTTGTAGATTGGGATGTACAACTTTGCTTTTTTCTTGTCCAAGAAACCAATCTTTTTCCAAGAAAGAATGCTCCTTCACTTGTGCTTTTTCTATCATCAAGGTTTCCTGCCCAATCAGCATCAGTAAACACTTTCAAATCCAAATTACCTCCAAATTTGTACCATAAGCCATAATCTTCAGTTCCTTTCAAATATCTCATTATTCTTTTGATTTCCATCAGGTGAGTTTCTCTTGGCTTTGCTGAAAATCTTGCAATAGGAGCAAAGATTTCTCCATAATCTATGCCTTCTTCTTGAGAGTATCCTTTGCATACCAATGTGGCTTTTTTTCTGGATACCTTACCATCTTCAGTCAACTTGTTTCTGAATACCCACTTGGTTCCAATTACATTCTTATTTTTAGGCCTGGGTACAAGAGTCCATGTCTTGTTCTTCTCTATCTATTCTATTTCCTCGTTCATTGCCTCAATCCAACTATCATTTGTCAATGCATCTTTAATGCTTCTAGGTTCAAAATCAGCAAGTAAACAAGTATTTTTCAGCTTGCTTCTTGTCAAGTTTCCTTCAGATTTGTCTCCAATGATTTGATCTGGTGCATGATGTCTTCTAACATATTTAGCTAATACAAGTTCTTTGCCTCTTGAATGAGTTTCATTGCTATCTCCTTGTGCTTCAATTTCATATTTAGGTTGTTCTGGCTCAATAAGAATTGGCTCGGGCACTTCAGACTCGGTAGACACTTGCTCGGTAATGTCTAAATGTTGTTGTGGCTCGGTTTGAACTTTTTGCAACTCGGTTACTGATGACTCGGGAGTTGAGGATTCTTGAGTGAACGGTGTGCTTGGTATAGTATCTGGTTCAATGTAAATAAATCTTCTATAATCTTCAAGTACCTTTTTTCTTTCTTCTTCAGATTTATCTGCAAACTCATCAACTTTCACATGTGCACTTTCTATGACTTTGTGAGTAGATAGATTTAAACATCTATATGCTTTGCTTTTACAAAAATATCCTAAAAATATTCCTTCATCAGCTTTTACATCAAATTTTCCTTTTCTAGATTCTTTCAAAATATAACATTTGCTTCCAAATACTTTCAAATAACTTACATTGGGTTTGTAGCCATACCATAATTCATAGCGAGTTTTGAATGAGTCCTTCTTCAACTGTACTTGGTTTAAGGTATGAACTGCAGTGTTGATGGCTTCCTTCCAGTATTTGATAGCAATGTTCTTTTCTATTATCAGGGTTCTTGCACAATCCATGATGGATCTGTTTCTTCTTTTAGCTATTCCATTTTGTTCAGGAGTTCCTGGTGCTGAGACCTATCTTTTAATACCTTTTTCAATGCAGAAGTTGTTGAATTCATGTGAGATGAATTCACCACCTCTATCTGACCTTAAGCATTTTAGTCTTTTTCTTGTTTCTTTTTCTACTCTTGCCAAATACCATTTGAATTTCTCAAATGCTTCTGATTTATTCCTTAGATACATGACAGTCATCATTCTTGAGTAGTCAGCAACAAAAAGAATGAAAAACTTTTCTCTAGTATAGCTTTCTATTCCAATGGGTCCACATAAATTAGTATGCATAATTTCTAATATATCTTCAGACTAATAGTTCTTACCTTTAAAACTAGTCTTTCCCATTTTACCAATTTGACAATTCTTGCATAGACCAACCTCAGGTTTCTTAATGTTAGAAATGCCTCTTACTTTCTTGAATTTGCTTATTTATACCAAATTATCAAAATTGACATGACACAACCTTTTATGCCATAACCAACTTTCTTCAATTTGAGCAATAAAACATGAGCATTCACCAAGTTCTAGATAGAACAAGTTACCTTTAGTTTGGGTGCCAGATCCTATCAGCTTTTCTTGCTCATTCAATAGTCTTGCCTTTCCATGCATGAATTCCACCTTGAATCCAGTATTGAGTAACTGTGCCACACTTAGAAAATTATGTTTAAGACCTTCAACCCAATAGGCATTATTACATACAATTTCTTTGGTTAGATAGATTCTTCCTCTTCCTTTTATGAAACGAGGTTCATTATTACCAAACCTTACACTGCCACCATCATAGTCTTCAAATTGATCAAACTTAGTTTTATCACCAGTCATATGATGTGAGCAACCACTGTCTATAATCCATGTATTATTCTTACTTATATGAGAAACAAGTGTCATTTTATCTTCCTCATCACTGTCAGAATCATCTTTAACGGCAATATAAACAATTTCATCCTCACTATTATCAGAATCTTTAGAATTTTCAGCCATGAAGCATGATTTCTTACCTTTGTTCTTGGATGATTTGAAGTCTTTCTTGCCATTCCATTTGTAATCTTTATTTTCATCATTGTTTTGCTTGTTTGGACACCTTGTTGCAATATGACCAATTTCTTCACAAGAAAAATAGATTAGAGGAACTTTACCTTTGTATTTTCCTCTGCCTCTAGAATATTTTCTTGCTAGTAGAGCTTCAATCACTTTGAGGTCACTGTCTAAACTTTGGCTTGATTCATTTTTTCTTTTTGACTGAGATTCCTTCTCCTTTTTTTTTTCTCCTTGAGTGAGAGCTTGGCTTGAAATGCTGATTCAATGTTCTTGGAGGCTGGAACATAGTTGTCAAAGTTATCTAGTTGAAATGCAGTTAGTCTTCCAACTATGGCCTCAAGATTTATCTGATGATTTGCTTCACACCTTCTTTCCTGAATTGTAGAAACTCTAATTGCATAAACGGGAAGCAAGGTTCTGAGAACTTTGCTTATAACTGTCTCTCCTTTGATATCACCTCCAGATGCTCTGATTGCACTCACACATGCTTTAACTCTTTCAACATACTTTGCAATGTTTTCATCCTCTCTCATCCTCATTTGATCAAATTGTCCTCTTAGACTTTCTACTTTTGCTCTTCTCACATTATCATCTCCTCCATAGATCTCTTTTAGCTTGTTCCACATCTCAAAGGCAATTTTGCAGTCCTTAATGTCATCAAATTCTTCATAACTGAGAGAGGATGCTATGTCTATCATCATATTGTTGTGAGTCTTCTTTTCAGCAATCTCATTGACAGACAATGTGCCAGAAGGTTCTTCATATTTTTCTTCAAGGTATTTCAATCCAGTATCACCAACAGTAGCCAGATGAAGTCTCATCAATCCTTGCCATGCGGAGAAGTTATCTCTGTTGAGTTTTGGAATTTCTCTTTTGTAAGACATCTTGATCTTTGGCTTAGATCCTTGAAATCTTTTCTTGCAAGCACCAAAAGCTCTGATACCAATTATTGGAAATGAGAATAGAGTAACTGAGAGGGGGAGGGGGTGAATCAGTTACTACAAAACTTTCCACGGTCCCTAAGATGTCTGAATATACCCTTGATCTGATTAATATAAAATGTTGAAACTTGATAATGCAGCAAATGATAAATATTAAGAACTGATATGTTATCATGCACAAAGTAATACACAAGAGACACCAGTTTTAACGTGGAAACCCAATATGGGAAAAACCACCAATGTAACTAGATACTATTTTTCACTCTTCTGAAGTGAGCCCTATTAGGAGCCAACCCTATTAAAGGTTACAAAAACACACTGTTAGGTGTGACCCTGTTAAAGGATTTAATCACCCTGTTAGGAATGGCCTTGCTAGAGGTCTTTAGAACAATTCAACTAAACTGTCACCTTGTTAGAGCATTTATTGAATGGTTATTAAACCAACTCTATTAAGATATTTTGAATTCACTGTTAAAATGGTTAGAAAGCAACAATGAAGTGACCTGATATAATGTGCAACTTATATTTGCTGATTATAGATCTCTGTTATGCTTGATTGGATCCTTACTGATCAAATACAACTTTACAGCTCCTTCAACACATCTGATCCTTCATCAGACTTTACTCAACATTCGCCTTTTCATTTCATACTATAATTTGCATTCATAACTTCTTTTTCACACTCACACACACACTTTTAATTCATAACTTGAATGACCATATATACCTTTCAGATTATCTTAGTCAGCTCAAATCACTAACTAAACAAACAATTACAACAGTTGGCTAGAAGTAATTAATTAGCAAATCACTATACTGGTCGACCCTGCATGGTGAACTTTGTTCAAAAAATAATTCCTATGTTAACCGATTGAGCTCGGTTAATATAGCGAACTTCATGACAATCCTTCAATTGCCGGGAGAACTCGGTAAGTACTGAGTTTCCTGAGATAACCGAGTGAGCTCGATGGAAACTACCCTTTGGAGATCGAGTGAAGCTCGGTTAACACTGACTTCTCCATGATTCCTTTGATGACCAAGTGAGCTCAGTGGAAACTACCCTTTGGAGATCGAGTGAAGCTCGATTAACACTAAATTCCACATTTCCTTCATTGACCGAGTGAGCTCTGTGAACACTATCTTTCACCTTTCCTTTTTTGACCGAGTTAGCTCAATTAACACTGTCTTCCACATTTCTTTCGATGACTGAGTGAGCTTGGTTGGCACTGTAGATTGCATTGCAAACTGACTGAGCTCAGTGAACTTGAGACTAATGACTGATATGACATTTGTGTGACATCAAAGACAACATTATCCAATAGTGAGGTGACTAAACAGAATAAGAAAGTTATGGAAGAAAAATTCATTATTGAAGAAGAAAAAATAATTTTGAGCAATAGACTGGAAGAGAAATCATCAAAGCAAACCAAGATTTTCAACATGCAATTGGATACTCTGAGTCAAATGATGAATGCTAACTATGAATTGAATATAAAGGATATTGAGATAACAACATTGAAGTTGCAAAATGAGCAATTGAAAAAGACCTAAAAAGGGAAAATGAATTTTCTGAAAGTTTCAACAAACCAAGTGAAGACATGGAATACTTTGAGCAATTATAGAGATCCCCTAGATCCAATAATGATACATCTAGAATGGGATACACAAGTACTAAAGAAGGAGAATCATCCAAGAGTGCTGAAGAAAAGAGTAACAAAGGTAAGAACTCCAAACCTACTTGTCAAAATTGTGGTAAGAAAGGACATACTAGGGTAAAAGTACAAAGTTGTATCAACTTTCAGGCTGACCTATCAAAATGACTAAATTTGAGTATTTCTATCTAAAAATCAATTTTATTCAAAGATATGATCTAGACAAATTTTCTCTAGCTAAGTTATATATGGTCTCACACTTTTTCAATTAGAAATGTCTATTTAATGCATGTTTTATACTAGATTGTATCCAATTAATAAAGAAAGAAAATTATTTCAAAAAATTCAAGTTTCAATAACTCTTACTATTTTTTATGATATTTTTAAAATAACATATAAAAAACATTTTATAGAGTTCAAAGTCAATAATATTCTCATGTGGAGTTTATCGTGTTTTAATTAGATATAGTATATTGTAATTAAAAAATTCTACAAGTACATATGTTAACACTTGAGAAGATGTCAATTTTGAGATAGCAAAAAAACTTAAATCATACCAAAAAAATTTAAAAATCACATGACATTCTAGAGGAGAGATTCCTCTTTAAAAATGTATAATTTTTCTTTTGGTTAGAATAGATTTGTTTTGAAAAATGTGGTGGGAGATGAAAACTATCCATTTCAGGTGAGTTGAAATTTGAATTGTTATAAAAGGTAAAATATAGATCTAAACCCAATTTTTATTTTTAATTGTTCTAGCTATATATGTTATCTATAGCATAATCCAAGATCGAAGGGAAATAAGTTTATTTCCATATAGTTTTGTGGTGGGAACTAGACCCTTGATTTTCAACATTTTTCAGCAAGTAAAATATTCTCTTTAAAAATTAGGAAATTATATCAATTCTTATTCCAAATAATTATTAAAATTTATAATCTTAAACTTCATCCATTTCTACACATTTCATTAGTTTACTTCATTACCAAATTCTAAATAATGCTACCATTTTTATGTCATTGAAGATGAATAGTTATACTTTTGTTAGCCTTTTCCTTTATAAAAGGATGACACAAGTTTGTGCATTTTCCTAATGTGTGTAGCAAAAGAAGTACAAATCAAAATGTCAAGAGCATGGTACACTACCACAAATGCAACAAACAAGGTCATCAAGCACATGAATACAGAACTATGACTATGCACACACAAAGATTTGAAGGATATTGCTATAACTATTAGAAGTATGGACATGCAGCTTTTGAGTGTAGATCCAAACCCATGTGGTCATCAAACAAGCAAACAAAGGTAAAGAAAAATGATAACTCTTGTAGCTAGAATTACAATACAAGATATAGTTGTCATTATTGTCAAGAATATGGACATATTCCTGAGAATTTTATTAGAACACACTTCAAAATTGACTACAAAAGCTAGTTGAGTCAAATCACATGTTTTAGCTGTTTGAAGATTGGTCACATCAGTCAATATTTTCCAACAAAGTCAAAGGCACCAAGTTGTCAGTTTGATAAAGGAAAAAACAAGAAAGATATTGAAAATGTCAGAAATGAAATGAACAAGATGTGGAAGAAAAAGAAGGATTGCAGCACATCAAGTGGAGAAGGGATCACTTCACCCAATAGGTTAGGTGATCACACCTCATCAAACTAAGCAATCAAGAGGTATGTGGGACTGATATTCATATGTTATATCATACAACAGTTCCAAAATATTTAGTTCTAAAAGGATTACATTAGCATGGACAAAGATGCAAGATGTTATTAGAAATCAGGAATCCAAGAAAAATCTTTAAGTTTTTCATATTGTTGCTGAGCATGAAAAGTTTGCTATGATTTCCAAGTAAAATGGTAGAGGTTGCCAAGCTAATAGACTGGCTATTTGATGCTAAGCTCGTAATGATTTCTAAATGAATGAAAATTTTAGTGGATGTCGAGTGAGCCTAAGATTGGTTGATGTCGAGCTTACAACTATGTAAGCACTCAACATTAATTACATGATTTCAAAATGGTATATGATTGATTTTCAGCTCATTTTACATCATTTCAAAATTGAGAAAGAGCAAGGAGAGGAAGAGACAATTAGGAAATTCATCAAAAGCTACTACAGAAGATTTCAATAGTGATTCAATGCCATTTCGTTAGATTTCGCAAGGTACTTAATGAGTGTTGAGCTATGTTGTTTTCTATTTTCATAAACCCTAGTTTCATAAAATATCATCTAGTTCAAAGGGTGTAGAGGGTAAGGAGGTTTTGAATGTTCAACTTGTTAGTAATGAGGTCAAACAACTAATTTTCAAGGCCATACCTAATATTTCATATAAACAATACCCCTTCGGTGCATTATCCATAAATGGTTCAAGATGTTAGGAAATGTTACTACTGTAAGATTGGAAGTATTGGAGATGTGGAGATCAAGCAAGCATATGATATGATAGTGTTGGAATTAAAATAGGAGAGGTAAACTTCTGAGGGGGGGCGGGCGGGGGGGTGGTGAATCAATAGTTTAAACTTGGTTCCATAAAACTTTTACCACACATCCATCTCATACATTCAATGTATAAATTGAAATAACATGTAAAGCATGTATATCTAAATAATGCAAGCAAGTAAAAATTCACGCACATAGGACACCAGATATGATTACCCAAAAACCCTCCAAGTGAGAAGGTAAAATTGGGGTGGGGATGACACCCACAAATCTTCACTACTATAGTAATAAAGTGTGTCCAATGAAGGTTACAATGTTTTGATCATGGGACATGATCTACCCTGTGAAAGGTCTGCCATGTTACAGGCTTACAAAGACTGTTATGTCTCACCCTATTAAAGAATTTCAACACCCTGTTAGAAGTGTGGCTTGCTAAAGGACTTTAACTCACAATTAATAAGCAACTTGTTAAAGGATTTCAGTAAAGCCTATTAGGACTATTATGTTAAGAGATTTTGACTGAAATCGCCTATTAGAATGTCTCAACATTCATCATGTGGTTAGCACTTGATTGTCTGATAATAGATCACCTCTAAACTGATGTCTTCTTGATACTTCTTGGTCACATGTCTCTTTGCAGTATACTATCGTCTTTCCTCTATTCTACTCTAATTGATTCTACAATGTTATCTCACTTCATAACTCATTAGCCACCATGAATGTTCTATTTGTGCATGCAAACTTCTCTATACTCTACTTCAATGCCTTACATTCTCATTAGAGAGTTTAGGGTTTTTCCTCTTTAAGAAGACTTTGGTAACTTAGGGTTAGGTATGAATCTACAATTAAGATTCATCCATTTTTCTACTTAATCCTTCCCTTTTTCTGATTGGCTGCATGTAATTGCATTGGGAATCCAACTTAAGATTTGTACTTATCTCCAAAATATGATAATTCATCTTTAAGTTAGGTAAAAAATGGTTTACATAGTTGTTTGTTCCATTACAAACAACTATAACAAAATTATCTTACTCGGCACTTAAAGTCTTTGATTCTCGACATACACTAGTCTTTCTTATGTGACTCAACATCTTTGTTACTTGGCATCCACTATTTTCTAGCTCATGAATCACTCATCATACTCTTTCTTCTTAGCACTTGAGTGACTCGGCACATGAGTGGGTCGACACTCACTATGAACTCAACATGCTATACATGTTGTGCTTGGCATGTACTACTTGTTCGACATGAACTAAGTAACTTAAGTGTGTTGACACTCAATTTTTAAAACTAATCTGAGATCAACAATCTCCCCCTTTGACATGAATGTCAAAAACACTTGAGTATGCATGAATATCATCTCATGAGCATAACATATCTCTAACTCGACTTATGTGCAAAACTTCAAAATTTCAAAATTTTGTAACAACTTGTATACCTCAAAATTTGATAATTCCCCTTAAGTTGATAGGTCTATTTTGTATCCAATTTCATTTTTTTTTGTTCTTTCTCCCCCATAGCTTTATGTGTCTTTCTCTTTATCTATCTTTCTCATACTCTCCTTATATATACTTTTTGCTTGCTTTCCCCCATTATCTTATTCTCCTCCTTGTTGACACTTATGTCAATGGTTTATACACTTATAGTGTGTTTGTCTAGAAAATATTTATGGACATATAGGATTATCTCAAGAGTTACATCCCAATTCTCACATGCTACATCCAATGACTATATTTGGATAGCTAGCTCGGTAGCAAGGTCGACTAGACCATCTAGTGTGGAAAGATTTGAGTCTTTTTTCATTAGGGTTTCAACATAGCCTAGTTCCTTATGCAAAATTTTCATATGAGGGGTTAAAGTGGTCTAGATGCTAATCAATTTGGCCCTTATATTGGCCTTTTTTTTGACAATATAGCTAACTGACTCTAGGTTTGTAACAATGTTTTGAAATGCTTTTCACTCTGAGTTGGATTCATAGGTATTTTTGCACCTAATGAATTGATTTGGCTCTCCAGGCTCAAAATGCAACTTCTAGTTTCTTGGGTGAATAGTGTTGGATTACACAATTTAGTGTATAATAAGAATATGTTCTCAAATACCTTCTTCACACCCTCAACCTTAGTTGCCAATGCAACTTATGTTAGTGCTATATCACCTAATATCTTTTCATTCACTTTTCTCTGAAATTTATTTTCTCACCATTCTAATAACTTAGCATTTGTATCTAGGTCTACATCATTGACCTTCTCCACTATGTTTGTCAACTATTTAATTAATGGTGTGATCTCATCTAGAGTTGGCAGACTAAATGCATCTAAAAATATTTCTTTAATATCCTACTTCTACATGTGCTCCCTTCTAAGTGTTTCCTGATGCTTCTTCCTTGCTAGGGCTTTGTTGGAGTATGTCCATATGTTCTTTTGGTAGAAAAATGTCTTCATCAAGGCTCACATCTCCATATTGTATGACTTCTTCTACCTTTGATGAACTTGGGCTTGACACTAAGATCTACAGTGGTGTTGCATCTGTGCTCGACTTCTGAAGAGTGTTAGTGGAAGGGGTGCTAGATACTTGTAAGGATACAAGGGCTTGGATAACAACTTTCTCCTTCACCTTAGGTGTTAGCTCTATCTCTTTAGGGTTTCCCTTGACTTCAGAAATGACTAGTGATGCACCTTGATCTTGTGTTGTAGGTGCAGATGACTCTATCTGACCTATTTCTTGTTGTTCTTCAGTAGTGACTTGTGTTTCCACTATATCCTTTACAATTGCATCAACCTTTCCAGATGTAGCTTCTGGTGCTTTTTACAAAGGTTTTTCATGAGCGACTTGAGGGATCATATAAGGTGGTTCTTGTGGATTCACCATTTCCCTTGTTGTTTCAATCACTGATTTCTACAATTCATCCACACTAAAAAATATAGGATTATCACAAAGTTTTGCCTATAATGTGGACTGATCTAGTATCTTCTTGAGATCTTCCTCTATAAGGGGATTGGCATTCTAAGCTATGACATCAAAAAATAGTCTTAACAATTACTGTTTCAGTATTCTCACTTGTGACATGTTGAAGACTGACACTAGGCAATTGTGTGTCTTGCACACTTTGTTCTTCTTGCTGCTCTGGCTCAAATTTTTCCTTGTCATCTATGTTCATTTATATTCCTCCATCAATAGTACCTTCATTCTTATCATCTTCTTCATCATCCTTGACTTCAATGGGGTTTGGGTCACCTTCCTTGACTGTAATCAACCCATATGTAAGCTTCCACGTCTATGTGGACTTCTTAACTAGATCCTCAATATTATTTTGTAGAATGTCAAAGGCTTTGTATTTAGGTGTAAACCTAACTGCATACTTCTTCATATCCTTAGCAATTTGACCCTTACTTAGTTCAAGAATCACTTGTGCAAGTGAGATCTCTCTTATTTGTCTTTCCAAGTTTAGACAATAGTGCCATTTCTGCTCAATTCTATCATATAAATTCTTTGGCATTGAGTTGGAAATCTCTAGTGGGGTAGTCTTGAATTTTTCCATCATGGCATATATGGCCTTCTCCACTTGATTCTTCTCCACTTTACCAAGATTGTCAAAATCCACATAAGAAAATCCTAATAGATTTGCACTAACAAAGATTCTCAAGATCTGATAGGGGATTGTACCATGACTCACCACCTTAAATTGGTTATTGTCATTTGAATCCATTTTCTCCTCATCAAAATTTTCTTGTGCAACATATTTCCTTCTTGGTCTCTTTTTCTCTTGACCTCCCTATTTTGTAGGTTCTGAATTCTCTTTTTTCTTTTGTGTAGTTGCATGTGCACTAGCCCTTGTAGTAGGCGTTGTTTGTTTGGGATGACTCAGCTTCACTACCTTTTTGGCTTTTGATAGTGGTTGGGATTTAGCCTTCCTCTTCTCTTTTTCTGTGGGAGTAGGTGCTTCCTCAACATCTTCTCCCTCGCCACCTTCAATGACTTTAGTCTCCTCTTCTTGGTCTTCTCCCATTCCTTGAGTAAGTGCTAGTGATGTTTGTGCCTAAGAGTCTTCTTCATCTTCATCCTCTTCTTCTTCTTCCTCCTTCTCAGTACCTTCACCAAATTTATCTTTTAATTTATTCACCAACCTATCTTTCTTCTTGATAACTGAGCTAGTCTTTAGTTCCATGGTGATTTTGGACTTTACCATTTCATAGTTTCCAAATTCCTTACCATTTTTATCTAAATCTTCTACAATTAATGCATTAATAGATGTAGAGGCCCACCCACATTTATTTTGAATACCCAAGTGGCCTCAACCATCTAACCCTTGGTGTAATAGCTTGTACAAAAGTATAGTTAGCAACCACTAGAAAACATACATCATCATGGTGTTTCTCTACTAGTGACACTAGTATTCTCAATCTCTTCTTCATTGACTACTTGAAGTCCTCAAAGCAACTTGTCATCACATATTCAAAATTCTCACCTAATTGTTCAATGCACTCACCAATATGCACTGCTACTGATCTGTTGGTTTTTCATGCAATTATTCCAAATGTAGGGAATGTGTTTTGCAAATGAAAGAATATGCATATCAAAATAGAACCAAATTTACATTGTGCACTCTTAGTCTTCCTTATTGCTCCAAGGTTGTCAAGTAGTTGTTGTAGTTGTAACTCTGCTAGATCATGTGTGATCTTTCATAACAATTTTATATCCCACATCCACACCTATATAGGGAACACTATTCAATCTACTAGATTGGTAGAATTTGTGTGAAATAACCCTTACAAAAAAGTCTATCAAAGGCTCAGTAATTGTATCAATTGTCATCCCTCTCTTGTTCCATACAGCTCTAGTGTTTTTCTCAATTACCTCTTTTGAATCACTTCTCAATGTCTTAGGCCAATCTAGGGTTAGGTATCTAGTAACCCTATGGATTATCCTCTTAGTAATTTTGATAGGTCCATTATCTAGCCATAATGAACTATCATGAATTTGACTAAGCACTATCCTAATCCACTCTATCTTGAACACATTTGGGAAATATAAGGCTCAATTTAACCCTTTTCTTTCTAAAATGTTGAATTCATCTTTCAATACACCATTATCACATAGTCTTTTGTATGCTTCCCTGATCTCCATACCACCAATGCTACAAATTTTAAAGTTATAGCATTTCCTAACATCTTGCACCACTAAAACATTCAGTGGTATCATGGATAACGCACGAGAAGGGTCTTTCTTGTAAGAAATACCAGGAATAGCTTTGAAAATTGGTTTCTTAACTTCATTATTAACCAGTTGGACATTCAAAACCTCCTTTCCCTCTATATTCTTCGAACTAGAAGCCATTTTGCAAAACTAAGGTTTACAAAAATATAAACTGTGTAGCTCGGCTCTTGATAAATACCTTATGAGATCTGATGAACTAGTCTAGAATCACTGCTAAAATCTTCTACAACTTCTTTGAATGGATTTTTAGATCACCTCTTGCTCCCCTCACTCTTTCTCAAATTTCAAATAACATAAAATGAGTCAAAAATAAATCAATTACCCTTTAAAAATTTGCAATTAATACTGATTCATTACACAACTATAAGCTCGGCATCAACCAATTGTAGGCTCACTCAACATTCATTAACATTCCATTCACTCAGCAACTGATACAAGCTTTGCATCAACTAGCCAGTTTGTTACCTTAGAATCTTCTAGCATTTTACTCGGCACACATAGGAAATATTTTATGCTTGACAACAACATGAAAAACTTAAATATTTTTCTTGAATTCCTAATAACATCTTGCATCTTTATTCATGCTAATGTAATCCTTTCAATACTAAAACCTTTGGAACAGTTGAATGATGTAACCTTTAATTATCAGTCTGACATACCTCTTGATTGCCTAGTTTGAAGAGGTGTGATCACTTGACCCATTAGGTGAAGTGATCCCTTCTCCATTTGATGTGCTAGAATCATATTTCTTCATCCATGTCTTGTTCATTTCATTTTTGATATTTTCAACATCTATCATGCCTTTTCCTTTATCAAGCTCACAACTTGGTGCCTTTGACCTAATTGGACAATACCTACTGGTGTGACCAATCTTCAAACAACTAAAATATGTGGTTTGACTCAACCACCTCTTGTAGTCACCTCTAAAGTGTATCTGAATAAAATTCTCAAGAACATGTCCATATTCTTGACAATAATGACAGTTTTACCTTGTATTATAATCTAGTTATAAGAGTTTCCATTGTTCCTTACCTTTTTTTTCTTATTTGATGACCACATGGGTTTGGATCTACACTCCAAAGCTCTATGTCCATACTTTTGAGAGTTAAAACAATATCCTTCAAATCTTTATATGTGTATGATCTTGGTTCTGCATTCATGTGCCTGATGACCTTGTTTTTTGTAGTTATGATAATAAATCATACTCTTATTCTTGCCATTCTAATTTGTATTCTTGCTCCTGCACATATTAGTAGTATGTCCTTTCTCACCACAATTATGACAAGTAGGTTTGGATTTCTTACCTTTGTTGTTCCTTTCTTTAGCACTTTTGGATGACTCTCCTTATTTAGTGCTTGTGTATCTCAGCCCAGATGTGTCATTATTGGATCTAGGGGATCTCAATAATTGCTCAAAGCATTTGATGGCTTCATTAGGCTTATTGAAATGCTCAGAAAATTCCTTTTCCCTTTTTAGGTCACTTTGCAATTGTTCATTCTGCAACTTCAATGTTGTTATTTCAATGTCATTGACATTCAATTCATAGTTGGCATTCATCATTTGACTTAGAGTATCCAATTGCATGTTGGAAATCTTGGTTAGCTCTGTTGAATCCTCTTCCAGTCTATTGGCCAAAATTAATTTGTCTTCTTCAATCATGGCTTTTCCTTCTATGGCTTTCTTCTTCTGTTTAATCACCTCACATAGGAGCATGGCTTGTGATTCTTGCTCTAAATTGAGATTTTTGATTTTCTTAGCTTGGTCTCTATTCTTTTTACAAATAGCTTAGTAGTGTCTATCTCTTTGTATTGTGTGTCATTCGCTACAATAGCAATTTCCTTCCTTCTTTTCATGGATTTCTTTAGTTCTTCTCTTGATTCATTTAGTTGATGTAGACTGAGATGTATTTCAATCTCCTGATAATGTTGCCCAACTTGTAGACTTCCATTTCAAGATCTTTCCTCAATTCTATAAAGCTTCTCTTTTAGATAACAAGGCTTTGATACCAATTGCGAGAATTACAATAGGAAAGGTACACTTCTAGGGGGTGGGGGGGGGGCGGGGGGGGTTGCTGAATCAACTGTTTAAACCTGGACTCATAAAAGTTTCACCACACATCCATCTCATACATTCAATGTATAAATTGAAATAACATGTAAAGCATGTATATCTAAATCATGTAAGCAAGTAAACATTCACACACATATGACAACGAATATGATTACCCAGAAACCCTCCAAGTGAGAAGGTAAAACTAGGGTGGGGATGACACACACAAATCTTCACTACTATGGTAATAAAGTGTATCCAATGAAGGTTACAATCTTTTGATCATGAGACATGATCTACCCTATGAAAGGTCTACCTTGTTAAAGGCTTACAAAGACTATTAAGTCTCACCCTTTTAAAGGATTTCAACACCCTATTAGAGGTGTGCCTTTCTAAAAGACTTTAACTCACAATTAAGTATGTACCTTGTTAAAGGATTTCAATACGACCTATAAGGACTACTCTATTAACAGATTTTGACTGAAATCACCTGTTAGAATGTCTTAGAATTGATCCTATAGCTAGCATTTGATTGTCTGATAATAGATTACCTCTAAACTGGTATCTTCTTGATCCTTCTTGATTAGATGTCTCTTTTTTGTATACTATCTTCTTTTTTCTATTCTGCTCTAACTAATTCTATAATTTTGTCTCACTTCATAACTCCTTAGCCACCATAAAAGCTTTGTTTACACATGTAAACTTCTCTATACTCTATGTCAACACCTTACACACTCACTAGAGAGTTTAGTATTTGTCCTCCTTAAGAAGACTTTGGTGATCTAGGGGTAGTTATGAATCTACAACTAAGATTCATCCATTTTTTTGCTTAATCCTTCTCTTTTTCCGATTGGCTACATGTGATTGCATTGGAAATCCAACTTAAGATTCATCTTAATCTCCAAAATATTATAATTCATCCTTAAGTCAGCTCAAAAATGGTTTACATAGTTGTTTGTGCCATTACAAACAACTATAACAAAACTATCTTACTTGACACTTGAAGTCTGTGATGCTCAACATACACTAATCTTTCTACTATGACTCGCCATCTATATTAGTTGGAATTCACTATTTTCTCAGTTCCTTAATCACTTAGCATACATTATCTTCTCAGCACTTGAGTGACTCGGCACATGACTGGTTCGACACTCACTATGAACTCTACTTTATCTAATATATACATGTTGTGATTGGCATGTACTGCTTATTTGGCACGAACTAAGTAAGTAACTTAAGTGTGTTGACACTCACTTGTCATAACCAATATGAGATCAACATATAGACTATGTGAAAATGATGTATTAAGGGAAGAATTCAAAATTATAGAGAAGAAAGGGTTAACTTGTGCCCTAGATTGCCCGAATGGTTTTCAAAACTGAATGGATTAGGATTGTATTAAGTAGGATTCATGATAGTTCATTATGGTCAGACAATGGGCCAATTAAAATGACCAACAGAATAATCCATAGGGTAATAGGGTATCCAACCCTAGATTGGCCTAAGTCTTTAAGGAGTAATTCAAAAGAGGTTGTTGAGAAGAACACAAGGGCTGTGTGGAATAAGAGAGGAATGAACATTGACACCATCATAGATGTATTGATAGACTTTGCAGTAAGGGAAATTGCACATAATTTTTACCAACCAAGTATATTAGACAATGTGCCTTGTATTGCAATAGATGTTGGTTATAATATTATGCAAAAGGATCACACATATGATCTTGCCAAGTTACAACTACAATAGTTGATTGAAAATATAGGAGCAATAAGGAAGACAAAGATTTCCCAATAAAAATTTGGTTCTATTTTGATATGTATTTTCTTATATGTTCGAAACACATTTCCTACATTTGGCACTGTGGCATAGAAAAAAAATAGGTCAATGGAAAATCAAATAGCTGAGTTCATTGAACAACTAGGTGTCAATTTTGAAGTTGTAATGAAAAGTTACTTTAAGGACTTTAAGCAATCTATGAAGAAAAGATTGAGGGTTCTAGTATCATTAGTGGAAAAACATTATTATTATGTTTGTTTCCTAGTTGATGTTGATTACACTTTTGTTCAAGAAACAACTCCAAGGGTAAGATAGTTAAGACCATTGGGATATGAAATCAATGTAGATGAGGCCTCTGCAGCAATAGTTGTATTACTTGCTAAAGAAGTAGATAAAAATGCCAAAGCATTTCATAATTATGAGATGGCCAAATCTAAAATTGCCATGGAACTAAAGATTGCCTCTATTATAAAGAAGGAGAAGTTGGTGAAGAAATTGAAACCTAAATTTGGTGAAGGTGCAAAGAAGGAAGATGATGAGGAGGAAGAAGACACCCAGACTTAAGCACCAGTTGTGCTAACACAAGGAATGAGAGAAGATCAGAAAGAGGAAGAGATAGAAATTACAGAAGGTGTCAAGGAAGAAGAAGCCAAGGAAGCACCTATTCCTACTAATCAAAAGATGGGAAAGACTAAGGCTCAACTAGTGAAAAGGTCCAAGAAGACTGCAAAACCAAGCCAACCCAAACCTACGACACCCACTAAAAGGGCTAGTGCATGTGTCACTACACAAAAGGCTAAAGAGAGAGCCAAACTAGTAGAGTAGGAAGGAAGAGCTCAAAAAAGGCCAAGGAGGAAATACATTGCACAAGTTGAATCTGATGAGGAAAGAATAGAATCAAATGAAAATATCCAATTCAAAGTGGTGAGTCACAACCCATCCTTAGATCTAGAAAACTTATGTGAGAATGTTTGAAATAGTGCAGATTTGACAGGATTCTCTCATATTGATTTTGATAATATTGGTAAACTTGAAAAGAATTAAGTGGAGGAGGTTATATATGCCATGATGGGAAATTTTAAGTAAGCCCCACTAGAAATTACAAACTCTATGCCTAAAAGTTTATATGAAAGATTGGAGCAGAAATGAAATTATTGTTTAAATTTAGAAAGGAAAATAAGGGAGACATCACTTGCACAAGTTATGCCTAAACTCAGTATGTCACAAATTGCTAAGGCTATGAAGAAATATGCAGTCAGAAGTATGCAATCAAATTTTCTTAATTTTTATATGTAATTTTTTAGTTGCTGAAAAATGCTGAAAATTAGGAGTCGAGTTCCCACCACAAAACTATATGAAAATAAAATTATTGCCCTTTGATCTTAGACTATGTTATAGATAACATATATAGCAAGAACTATTAAAAATTAAAAACTTTAGACCTATATTTTCTCATTTATAATGATTCAAATTCAACTCACCTGAAATCGATAGTTTTAATCTCCCACCACATTTTCCAAAAGAAATCTATTCTAACCTAATTAAAAATTATACATTCTAGAAGAGGACTCTCTCCTCTAGAACGTCATATAATTTTTAAATTTTTTTATATGATTTAATATTTTTCTCCTTCTCAAAACCAACATCTTTTTGAGTGTTTAAATATGTTCTTGTAGAACTTTTGAATTACAATATACAACATCAAATTAAAACACCATAAACTCTATATGAGAATATTCTTGACTCTGAGCCCTATAAAATGGTGTTTATATGTTATTAAAAAAATATCGTAAAAAATAGTAAGAATTATTGAAATCTTAGTTTTCTAAAATAATTTTATTTCTTTAGTAACTACATACAAACTAGTATAAAACATACATTTAATAGACATTTCAAATTGGAAAAGTGTGATACTATATATGACTTACCTAGAATGAATTTATCTAGATCATATGTTTGAACAAAATAGATTTTTAGATAGAAATACTCAAATTCAGTCCTTCCAATAAGTTAGCCTAAAAGGTGACACAACTTTGTACTTTACCCTCGAGAAGATTATCAAAAGTAGAGATAAGGGTATGTGCAGGATCATGGTGTACCAAACTATGGCCTTAAGTGGCAATGAAAAATCAGCAAATCAGGTTTATGTCAACTTGACACATAATTTTGAAGTGGTTATGGACTTTATATCAAAAATTTGTAAGAAAATAATCTTTAAGAAATTGAATGTAGTTTCTAAACTACTAGGCCTTATAAGGAGAAAAAAATAATTAATTGGTCAAAAGTTTGAATTTTAATGTAGTACTAAGAAAATTTCAGGGCCAAAATAAAAAGTAGGTGTATGTCTGACCACCTTAATCAAAATCAAATCATAATATTTTTTTAATATAATTATAGATATGAAAAGTAGACTCATGCCCAGATGTGACGCATATTTTTCGGTATTTTTATTCCAAACAAATAATTAAATATGAATTTTCTACCAAAACTTTTTCGAAAAAAAAAAGTCTCGTGTCTGACCACCTTAACTAATAGAAAATTTTACCAAATTTAAATTTTTATTTTTTTTCTTATACTAGCCAAAGTATAGAATATGACGCAATTTTTAGATTTAAAAAATGTTATACCGTTTGAAAGTTATAGCTATTTTTCAATCAGTATGTCAATCAGAACTTTACAATTATCTTCATTGATAATTAACTAATAAATACTTATTGAACTCAGAATTTGACAGAAATTATATTGATGGAATCTAGAGAGTGATATTAAAAAACCCTTTTCGTTTTATTCAATTTCAATCAAAATAACATTGTCAGATAGCTACTTGAAGTCTGAGTATCACTAAAACCCTCTTCAAACACGTCTTTTGGGTTAACTAGGTAGGCTTGGTAAATACCGAGCCAAATCAGATATCTGATATGTTGCGATTGGAAAATTCAAAATTCCAACCCATTTTGGACGGAAAATTGAGTTTAAACATCATAGCTTATTATTTATAAATTATTTCACTTATATTACTATGTAAAGACGTATTTTAATACATTATATATATATAAACGTAATGTAAAGATATAAAATATAATCTAGCAATATATAATAATATATTATGTTAATCTTATTACAATCTATAAATATAATTTATATTATTATTATTTTTACTAAATATAATAATGTAATTTATATATATAAATATAATATGTATTATATATTATAATATTAATATGTATGTTATTAATATATATATAATAACGTAATATTTTCATTAAATATAATATGTATTATATTATTATATTAATATGTATAATAATATAATATATATATATATATATAATAACGTAATATATTAAATATAAATATATAATATGTATTATAATTTTTTATATATATTAATATGTATGTTTTATATATATATATATATATATATATATATATATATATATAATAACATAATATTTTCATTAAATATAATAAACTAATACATATATATATGCTATTAATATATATCATAACGTCATAGGTATATTATATATGTTAATAATATACATATCTATTATATTAAATATGTATACATATTAATATATATGAGTCAAAGGGGGTCATAGGTCAACCATTGACCCCCTTTGACACATTAAATGACGACATATGTCCTTAGGGGTCCTAGGAGCCCTAGGGACATATTACAATGGTTAATATGGGTCAAAGGGGGTCATAGGTCCTTTTCATCCATTAAATGACGATATATGTCCCTACGGGTCCTAGGACTCTAAGGGACATATTTGAATCGTTCATATGGGTCAAAGGGGGTCATAGGGTAACCTATGACACCCTTTGACCCATTAAACGACAACATATGTCTCTAGGGGTCCTAGAACTCCTGGAGACATTCGAATGGGTAATATGGGTCAAAGGGGGTCATAGGTCCCTTTGACACATTAAATGATGACATATGTCGCTAGGGGTCCTAAGACCCCTAGGGACATATTCGAATGGGTAATATGGGTCAAAGGGGGTCATAGGGTGACCTATGACTCTCTTTGACCCATGAAACGATGACATATGTCTCTAAGGGTCCAAAAACCCCTAGGGACATATTCGACTGGTTAATATGGGTCAAATGAGGTCATAGGGTGACCTATGACCCTCTTTGACCCATTAAACGAAGACATATGTTGCTAGGTGTCCTCGAACTCCTAGGAACATATTCATTCATATGGTCACCTATGACCCCCTTTGACCCTTTAAAAGATGACATATATCTCTAGAGGTCCTAGAACCCCTAGGGACATTTTGAATTGTTCATATGGGTCAAAGGGGGACATAGGGTCACCTATGACGCCCTTGACCCATTAAACGATGACATATGTCTCTAGCGGTCCTAGAACCCCTAGGGACATATTTGAATTGTTCATATGGGTCAAAGGGCCATTAAACGATGGCATATGTCTCTGGGAGTCATATAACCCCTAAGGACATATTCGAATCGTTCATATGGGTCAAAGGGGGTCATAGGGGGTCATAGGGTGACCTATGACCCCCTTTGACTCATTAAACGACGACATATGTCTTTAGAGGTCCTAGAACCCCTAGGGACATATTCGAATTGTTCATATGGGTCAAAGGGGGTCATATGGTGACCTAAGACTCCCTTTGACCTATTAAACAATGACATATATCCCCAGGGGTCATAAGACCCCTAAGGACATATTCAAATTGTTCAAATTGGTCAAAGGGGGTCATAGGGTGACTTATGACCCCTTTTGACCCATTAAATGACGACATATGTCGCTAAGGGTCCTAGGACCCCCTAGGGGCATATTCGAATGGGCCATATGGGTCAAAGGGGGTCATAGCGTGACTTATGACCCTCTTTGACCCATTAAGCGATGACATATGTCCCTAAGAGTTTTAGTACTCCTGAAGACATATTCGAATCGCTCATATGGGTCAAAAGTCATCATAGGGTGACCTATGACCCCCTTTGACCCATTAAACGATGACATATGTCCCTAGGGGTCTTAAGAATCCTAGGGACATATTCAAATTGTTCCTATGGGTTAAAAGGGGTCATAGGGTGACCTATGACTCCCTTTGACCCATTAAACGATGACATATGTCCCTAGGGGTCATGGGACCCCTAAGGACATATTTGAATCGTTCATATGGGTCAAAGGGAGACATAGGGTGACCTGTGACCCCTTTTAACACATTAAACGATAACATATGTCTTTAGAGGTCCTAGGACCCCTACGGACATATTCGAATGGGCCATATCGATCAAAGGGGGTCATAAAGTGACCTATGACCCCCTTTGACCCATTGAACGATGACATATGTCCCTAGGAATCCTAGGACCCCTAGGGACATATTCGAATCATTCATATGGGTCAAAGGGGGTCATAGGTCACCCTATGACCCTCTTTGACACATTGAACGACGACATATGTCCCTAGGGGTCCTAGGACCCCTAGGGACATATTCGAATCTTTCATATCGGTCAAAAGGGGTCATAGGGTGACCTATGACCCTTTTTGACCCATTAAATGATGACATATGTCCCTAGGGGTCCTAAGACCCCTAGGTACATATTCAAATTGTTCCTATGGGTCAAAGGGGGTCATAAGGTGACCTATCAACCCCATTTGACAAATTAAACGACGATATATGTCCCTAGGGGTCCTAAAAATTCTAGGGACATATTCAAATCATTCCTATGGGTCAAAGGGGGTCATAGGGTGACCTATGACTCCCTTTCACCCATTAAACGACGACATATGTCCCTAGGGTCATGGGACCCCTAAGGACATATTCGAATTGTTCATATGGGTCAAAAGGAGACATAAGGTGACCTATGACCCCCTTTGACACATTAAACGACAACATATGTCCCTAGGGGTCCTAGGACCCCTAAGGACATATTCAAATGGGTCATATGGATCAAAGAGGGTCATAGGGTGACCTATGACCCATTTTGACCCATTGAACGATGACATATGTCCCTAGGGGTCCTACAACCCATAAAGACATATTTGAATCGTTCATATGGGTCAAAGGGCCCTATGACCCCCTTTGACCCATTAAATGATGACATATGTCCCTACGGGTCCTAGTACCCTTAGGAACATATTCGAATCATTCATATGGGTCAAAGGGGGTCATGGGGTGACCTATGACCCCTTTTGACTCATTAAATGATGACATAAGTAGACTCGTAGGGACATATTCGAATCATTCCTATTTCACCCACAAAACGACGACATATGTCCCAAGGGGTCCTAGGACCCCTAGGGACATATTCAAATTGTTCATATGGGTCAAAGGGAGTCATAGGGTGACTTATGTCTCCCTTTGACCCATTAAACGATGACATATGTTTCTAGGGGTCCTAAGACCCATAGGGACATATTCAAATCGTTCATATGGGTCAAAAGGGGTCATATGACACCTTTTGACCCATTAAACGATGACATATGTCACTAGGGGTCTTAGGACCCCTAGGAACATATTCAAATCATTCATATAGGTCAAACAAGGTCATAGGGTGACCTACGACCCCCTTTGACCCATTAAACGACGACATATGTCCCTAGGAGTCCTAAGACATCTAGGGACATATTCGAATCGTTCTTGTGGGTCAAAGGGGGTCATAGGGTGACCTATCACCCCCTTTGACCTATTAAACGACGACATATGTCCCTAGGGGTCCTAGGACCCATAGGGACATATTCAAATCGTTCATATGGGTCAAAAGGGGTCATAGGGTGACCTATAACCCCCTTTGACCTATTAAATGACGACATATGTCCCTAGGGGTCCAAGGACACCTAGGGACATATTCGAATCGTTTATATGGGTCAAAGGGGGTCATAGGGTGACCTATGACCCCTTTTGACCCATTAAATGATGACATATGTCCTTCGGGGACCTAGGACCCATAGGGACATATTTGAATCATTTATATGAGTCAAACAGGGTCATAGGGTGACCTATGACACTTTTTGACCCATTAAACGACCACATATGTCCCTAGAGGTCATAGGACCCCTAAGGACATATTTGAATTGTTCAAATTGGTCAAAGGAGGTCATAGGATGACTTATGACCCCTTTTGACCCATTAAACGATGACATATGTCCCTAGGGGTCCTAGGACCCGTAGGGACATATTTGAATCATTCATATGGGTCAAAGAGAGTCATAGGGTGACCTATAACCTCCTTTCTCTCATTAAATGACGACATGTCCCTAGGGGTCCTCGGACCCCTAGAGACATATTTGAATCATTCATATGGGTCAAAGGGGGTCATAGGATGACCTATGAACCCCATTGACCCATTAAATGAAGACATATGTCCCTAGAAGTCCTAAGACACCTAGGGACATATTCGAATCGTTCCTATGGGTCAAAAGGGGTCATAGGGTGACCTATCACCCATTTGACCCATTAAACAATGACATATGTCCCTAGGGTTCCTAGGACCCATAGGAACATATTCGAATAGTTCATATGGGTCAAAAGGGGTCATACGGTGACCTATGAAGCTCTTTGACCTATTAAAGGATGACATATGTCCCTAGGGGTCCAAAGACCCCTAGGGACATATTCGAATCATTCATATGGGTCAAAGGGGGTCATAGGGTGACCTATTACCCCATTTGACTCATTAAATGATTACATATGTAACTGGGGGTCCTAGGACCCATAGGGACATATTCGAATCATTTATATGGGTCAAAAGGGGTCATAGGGTGACCTATGACTCCTTTTGACCCATTAAACGACAACATATGTCCCTAGGGGTCATAGGACCCCTAAAGACATATTTGAATTGTTCAAATTGATCAAAGGGGGTCATAGGGTGGCTTATAACCCTCTTTTACCCATTAAAAATGACATATGTCCCGAAGGGTCCTAGGACCCCAAGGGACATATTCGAATCATTCATATTGGTCAAAGGGAGTCATAGGGTGACCTATGACCCCCCTTTGATCCATTAAATGACAACATATGTCCTTAGGGGTCTTAGGACCGATAGGGACATATTTGAATCATTCATATGGGTCAAAGGGGGTCATAGGTGACCTATGACCCCTTTTGACCCATTAAACGATGACATATGTCCCTAGTGGTCCTAGGACCCATAGGGATATATTCGATTCGTTCCTATGGGTCAAAGGGGATCATAGGGTGACCTATCACCCCTTTTGACCCATTAAATGATGACATATGTCTCTAAGAGTCCTAAAATCCATAAGAACATATTTGAATCGTTCATATGGGTCAAAGTGGGTCATACAGTGGCCTATGACCCCCTTTGACTCATTAAACGACGACATATGTCCGTACAGGTCCTACGACCCATAAGAACATATTTGAATCGTTCATATGAGTCAAAGGGGGTCATAGGATGACCTCTCACCCCCTTTGACCCATTAAACGATGACATATGTCCCTAGGGGTCTTAGGGGTCTTAGGACCCCTAAGGACATATTTGAATCGTTCTAATGGGTCAAAAGGGGTCATAAGGTGACCTATGACCCCCTTTGACCCATTAATCGATGACATATCTCCCTAGGGATCCTAGGACCCCTCAGGACATATTCGAATGGGCCATATGGGTCAAAGGGGGTCATAGGGTGACTTATGACCCCCTTTGACCTATTAAACGACAACATATGTCCCTAGGGGTCCAAGGACCCCTAGAGAAATATTCAAATCATTAATATGGGTCAAAGGGGGTCAGAGGGTGACCTATGACCCCCTTTGATCCATTAAATGATGACATATGTCCCTGGGGGTCCTAGGACCCATAGAGACATATTTGAATCGTTCATATGGATCAAAAGGGGTCATAGGTCCCTTTGACCCATTAAATGTCGACATATGTCCCTAGGGGTCATAGGACCTCTAAGGACATATTCAAATCGTTCAAATTGGTCAAAAGAAGTCATGGGGTGACTTATGACCCCCTTTGACCCATTAAACGATTACATATGTCTTTAGGGGTCCTAGGACCCCTAGGGACATTTGAATCGTTTATATGGGTCAAAGGGGGTCATAGGGTGACCTATGACCCCCTTTGACCCATAGGAACGATTCAAATATGTCCTTAAGGGTCCTATGACCCCTAAGGACATATTTGAATCATTCCTATGGGTCAAAGGGGGTCATAGGGTGACCTATCACCACATTTGACCCATTAAACGATGACATATGTCCCTAGGGGTCCTAAGACCCATAGGGACATATTCGAATCATTCATATGGGTCACCCTATGACTCCCTTTGACCTATTAAATGATGACATATGTCCCTAGGGGTCCAAGGACCCCTAGGGACATATTTGAATCATTCATATGGGTCAAAGGGGGTCATAGGGTGACCTATGACCCCTTTTGACCCATTAAACGACGACATATGTCCCTGGGGGTTAGAGGACCAATAAAGACATATTCGAATTGTTCATATGGGTTAAAGGGGGTCGTAGAGTGACCTGTGACCCCCTTTGACCCATTAAACGACGACATATGTCCCTAGGGGTCACAAGACCCCGAAGGACATATTCGAATTGTTCAAATTGCTCAAAGGGGGTCATAGGGTGACTTTTGACCCCCTTGGACCCATTAAACGATGACATGTGTCCTTAGGGGTCCTACTACCCCTAAGAACATATTTGAATCGTTTATATGGGTCAAATGGGGTCATAGGGTGACCTATGACCCCCTTTGACCCATTAAACGATGACAAATGTCCCTAGGGGTCCTAAGACCCCTAGGAACATATTCGAATCATTCTTATGGGTCAAATAGGGTCATAGGGTGACCTATCACCCCCTTTGACCCATTAAACGATGACATATGTCCCTAGGGGTCCTAGGACCCATAGGAACATATTTGAATCGTTCATATGGGTCAAAGGGGGTCATAGGTGCCTTTAACCCATTAAACGATGACATATGTCCCTAGGGGTCCTAGGACCCATAGTGACATATTCGAATCGTTCATATGGGTCAAAAGAGGTCATAAGATGACCTATGACCCCCTTTGAGCCATTAAATAACGACATATGTCCCTAGGGGTTCTTGGACCCCTAGGGACATATTTGAATCATTCCTGTGGGTCAAAGAGGGTCATAGGGTGATCTATGACCCCCTTTGACCCATTAATTGACGATATATGTCCCTAAGGGTCCTATGACCCCTAAGGACATATTCAAATGGGCCATATGAGTCAAAGGGGGTCATAAGGTGACTTATGACCCTCTTTGACCCATTAAACGATGACATATGTCCCTAGGGGTCCTAGGACCCCTAGGGACATATTCGAATCATTCATATGGGTCAAATGGGGTCATAGGGTGACCTATGACCCCCTTTGACCCACTAAACAATGACATATGTCCCTAAGGGTCATAGGACCCCTAAGGACATATTCGAATTGTTCAAATTGGTCAAAGGGTGTCATAAGGTGACTTATGACCCCCTTTGACCCATTAAATGACAACATATGTCCCTAGTTGTCCTAGGGCCCCTAGGGACATATTTGCATCATTCATATGGGTCAAAGAGGGTCATAGGGTGACCTATGACCCCCTTTGACCCATTAAACGATGACATAGGAAAATATTCGAATCGTTTCTATGGGTCAAAGGGGGTCATAGGGTGACCTATCACCCCTTTTGACACATTAAACGATGACATATGTCCCTAGGGGTCCTAGGACCCATAAGGACATATTCGAATCGTTCATATGCGTCAAAGGGGGTTATAGGGTGACCTATGACCCCCTTTGACCTTTTAAACGACGACATATGTCCTTAGGGTTCCAAGGACCCCTAGGGACATATTCGAATCATTCATATGGGTCAAAGGGCCCTATGACCCCCTTTGACCCATTAAATGATGACATATGTCCCTGGGGGTCCTAAGACCCATAGGGACATATTCGAATCATTCATATGGGTCAAAGGGGGTCATAGGGTGACCTATGACCCCTTTTGACCCATTAAACGATGACATATGTCCCTAGGGGTTATTGTACCCCTAAGGACATATTCGAATTGTTCAAATTGGTCAAAGGGTGTCATAGGGTCACTTATGACCCCCTTTGACCCATTAAACAATGACATATGTCCCTAGGGGTCCTAGCACCCCTAGGGACATATTTGAATCGTTCATATGGGTCAAAGGGGGTCATAGGGTGACCTATGACCCCCTTTTACCTATTAAACGATGACATATGTCCCTAGGAGTCTTAGGACCCATAGGGACATATTCGAATTGTTCATATGGGTCAAAAGGGTTCATGGGGTGACCTATGAACCCCTTTGACCCATTAAATGATGACATATGTCCCTAGGGGTCCTATGATCCATAAGGACATATTCGAATCATTCATATGAGTCAAAGGGGGTCATAGGGACTTATGACCCCCTTTGACCCATTAAACGACGACATATGTGACTAGGGGTCTTAGGACCCATAGGGACATATTCGAATCGTTCATATGGGTCAAAGGGGGTCATAGGTCTCTTTTGACCCATTAAACGAAGACATATGTCCCTATGGGTCCTAGGATCCCTAGGGACATATTCGAATCATTCATATGGGTCAAAGGGCGTCATAAGGTGACCTATAACCCCCTTTGACTCATTAATCAACGACATATGTTCGGGACATATTCGAATGGGCCATATGGATCAAAGGGGGTCATAGGGTGACTTATGACCCCCTTTGACCCATTAAATGATGACATATGTCCCTAGGGGTCCTAGGACCCCTAGGGACATATTCGAATCGTTCCTATGGGTCAAAGGGGGTCATAGGGTGACCTATGACCCCCTTTGACCCATTAAACGATGACATAGGACCCTAGGGGTCCTAGGACCCCTAGGAACATATTTGAATCATTCATATGGGTCAAAGGGGGTCATAGGGTGACCTATGACCCTCTTTGACCCATTAAACGATGACATATTTCTCTAGGGGTCCTAGGACCCATAGGGACATATTTGAATCGTTCATATGGGTCAAAAGGGGTCATAGGGTGACCTATGACCCCCTTTGACCCATTAAACGACGACATATGTCCCTATAGGACCAATAAGGACATATTCGAATTGTTCAAATTGGTCAGAGGGGGTCATAGGGTGGCTTATGACCCCCTTTGACCCATTAACCGATGACATATGTCCCTAGGGATCATAGGACCCATAGGGACATATTCGAATCGTTCATATGGGTCAAACGGTGTCATAGGGTGACCTATGACCCCCTTTGACCCATTAAATGACGACATATGTCCCTAGGGGTCCTAATACCCATAGGGACATATTTGAAGCATTCATATGGGTCAAAGGGGGTCATAGGCCCCCTTTGACCCATTAAACGACAACATATGTCCCTAGGGGTCCTAGGACCCATAGGGACATATTCGAATCATTCGTATGTATATGGGTTTAAAAATGAAAGGATATATTTATACTATTTATACTATTTTATGATAATATTAATAATATAAATAAACATTAAATATCAGTCAAGTTGATGATGAATTAATCGAAAGTGAAATCATAGAGTCAAATAATGAATATGTACAGTTGGCGAATAAAAATGTACCTATTGAAAATGATAATGCCGAAATTAAAAATTTGGAAAATGAAAATTTTGAAGAAGAAATGCCACCAAGTCATAATCCAAATTGCATAATTGATCATGTCGAAGATGACAATGCATAGGAACCTAATGCACAAGAAGCTTACATATCTCTTAATGATAATCGACATGAAGGTTCTAAAACACCAAAATGGATAATTGAAATTGATGAAACGATTATTACTAGTTTGGAAGGAAAAAAAATCAGAAAGAACCATTTGGTTATGGCCTTCAAGTCTATATCAAAAAAATTTCGGCAACAAGACTGTGGTAGAGCAATGTCAGCTTTTCATGCACTTATTAAAGATGCAAAAGATGAGACCTATGCTTTCCAAATTGAAGATTCATGTCAATAAAAAGTTGGAAAGAAATGCCATTATGATGAAGAATCTTTTCAATGCTCTCAATAGCATTGGAAAAAATAGCAGAGACAAGGATAATAGAGCTGCTCAAAGGGTCATTACAACCTCTTTGGTAAGTCATCATTTGAGAAAGGGTAGATATATGAGACAAACTTGTATTGATTTGAATCTAAATCATACTACTTTGAGAAGAGCACTTAGTCGACGAGAGAAAATTGATGATCCTCTTCAAAATGAAACATGAGCATTTGGTGAGAGACTTCCACGTTTTGATAAGAAGCTATCCGACGATGTGAAGGAAGAAATTACACAATTTTGGCACTCTAACTCACGAGTATCACCCAATGCTAAAGATGTCTTAAAGTTGAGAATTGGCATCAGAGACCGCACGCCACATCCTAAACACCATTTAGAGGTAAGTCAAACTATGTTGTTCAAACAATTTAGAGAGAGTCATCCAAGTCTTCATTTATCACAAAGGGCTTTTGAATCTTTGAAGCCATTTTATTGTGTGCCACTCAAAATTTGAAATACATGTTGTTGCAAATATCATTTTGAGTTTTCTATGCAACATGAACTATTACGGTCCATCCGTTCTACTTTGCATAGTACAGAAATTTTGGAGGATTGTGGGGCTAGTGGGCTTCCAAAATCATCAAGAGACTTGCTAGATCAACTTTTATGTTGTAGAGTTGATGGTTGTTCCTTTTATAAAAATGCTTTCTTAAATGAGAAGTGTTTAGAATGTGGTGGCTTATCCAAGTTTGACACATATTTCCATGAGGGGTGTGAACAAGATCTTGGAAAGACAATACTAAAAAAACGGTATATGAAACAATGAAATACACATTGAAAAGTGGGAGTGAGAGCTTTAGATGTGAATTGGTTGGAAAAGATATCAGTGTGGCTAATTTTATTTCAAATTTTAAGGCAAATCTTTTTTACAAGTATGCAAGACATAGTCACAGGTCTCAGTGGTTGGATCAACAATTTAGAACGTGTAAGGAGACTTTTCCCATTGGCACTATTATATCAGTTGTTGATTTTGCTGAGAACTACACATTGCAACCTCAAAATGAGACACAATCTCAATATTACAACTCCATTCAGATTGCAATTTTTGTTCACATAACATATAGACATGCCCCTAATAGTGCGGAAGATAATTGAAATATTATTAGAGAGTATCATTTTTTTATGAATGATGATAAATCTCACTCTCATGAGTTTGTGCAACATTGTTTTGAGAATTTTTTTGATTTCTTACATGAGCATGCAATTGCTATGGATAGACATATCATTTGGTCAGATAACTGTACAGGTCAATTCAAAAATGCTCGCATGTTTTATTGGTTGTTTAGGATGTACGTAGAGAGAGGGGTGCCTCATATTTAGAGTTTTTTTAAATCCGGCCATGGAAAAGAGGAACATGATAGAGCTAGATAGTTAGTAATTGTCTTTTGTTAGAGTGAGTTTAATTTATGTATTGAAATAGTAATTTTTGTGTTTAGGAAACTGTAGTGAGTGCTAGTTTGGTGAGGAAGAAATGTTGATAGAATGCACAAGGATGACTAAATAGAGTAAAGATGGAGAAAATGACTTAGTATTAGTCCAATCTTCGAGAGGACCTGTAACCAGTAAGATATGGATGCAAGCACATGATACACGTTTGGCACATAAAACAAATTTTTTATTCCATAAGTTGTGTAACTAATGTGTTGAATGATGGATACTATCAATGCAAGTGGCCCCTTCTCCATCATGTAGACTTCGAAGCTACCTTTGGGGCATATCTTTTCTAATTTCCAATGGTTAGATCCGATATAGTGTGGTAGATAAGTGCACATTTTCTTATTTGTAAATTCTCTAGATACGTGTGTTTAATCGATTAAGATATACTACACTTCCACACCATATAGTAATTTTCACATTAATATGTATTGTGATGATTAATGAATGTGTGTACATTGGTAATGAGGATAATAAGTAATTTTGATCCCCTTCCCTTACATGCTAGAATTATGACCTAGTCCATATGATACAACCGAAAGACCCTAATAGAATATTAGTATCAAAGGCTTGTTAGGATATGAATTACCTCACTAATTTATGAGTGTTGTATCTTGAACTTTCTCATTTGATTTGTGACGCTAACTTGAACTAGACTGTCATCCAATCTATTTGAAAACCACCTGTGACTAAAATGTTACAACCGGATGACACTATCCACATGAGTCTTGAACTCCTATTCAATGATAACCTTGTTTTACAATATGTAATTTCTTATGTGACTTCATAAGCTACAAAAAAAAAAAAAAATTGTTGTGTTTTTACTAGTAAAATTTAGGGCATGACACATGATCCATGATAAATTGAACAATGCTAGATACTAAATTAATATGTATATCATTGTGCACATAAATGACAAAAATATATATCAAAATACATGTATCCATAGACAAAATTTTACACAAATATATATCAAAGATCATGTATCAATAGACAAAGTACTCAAATATATATATCAAAATACATAGATCCATATACAAAATGTGGCTGATCATGCCATCAGAATGTGTATAATATCAATGTTTCTATATACAATGTGGCATATGCCATCTCAAAATGTCTCATGATGCATCCTACAAAAACTATACTATCCTAGGGTGCTGGTGGATGATCAAAATGAAGCCTCTTCGCTACACTAGGTGGATCAGATGCCTCCTACATAAACAAAAAAGGAAAACCCAAAGTTAGACTACTAAATTTATATGATTCTACGTATCTAACATTGAATTACTCAAATTCATAATGATCTTTTCCGTAATGGACATTAATACTATCATATTTTCATAATAAATACCTCTCTCGTCGACCTCCTACGCTGATCAAGAGTCCTCTCGTATGCCCTCGGCAATGCTGGTACCTCTCTGATTGTGGGTTGTATATATTCAAATACCTTTGTCAAATGAATCTACAATTTAAACTATAACATTATAATTCATAGCATGCTAAATTTATAACATATTTAATCATGAATTCAAACTACAACTTACTATTGTAGGCTCCTCCTCAGGAGTGAGTGGCCACGTCATCAAATCTACATAACTGTCTCGTAGGACCTCATGTCCACTAGGAGTCTCCTATGAGATACAAAATAGTAGTTGTTAATATCACTGAAATTAGTTTTGAATTTATTTATGAAGATAAGTGATACAGGAGCATCCCATGCTCATCAGGGGAACATTGAAGATCCAAGGCATTATAGAGGTCATGGAGCATCTCTTGAAGTCAATTGGGCAATCCTTGCACCAATTATGGCTCATGGAAGCATACAAAGTTATAATGTTGGACTCATATGTGGAAAAAAGTTGTAATTGGGCATGAGATAGGATTTTAGGATTTCATATGGTAGATGAGTCATTTGATAGGTTCATGTAGGTTTTCATGATCATATCTTGTCATTAGAAAAGTCAAAACGTTCAATAAGTCGATTAAAAGCATAGTTTAATAGTTAGAAATTTGAATAGTAACGGTTATGTGTTTTTTGGAGGGAAACTCCTTAATTTAAATTTTATGAAGAGTTAACAAATGAAACTGATTGGAGGTGGTTGAGGGGGTTACTAACCATCCCTTGAAACTTATAAATTGAGATTGTACGGCCTAGAGGGTCAGATTTGTACGGACTGTCTCAAAAAATTGAATGAAAGTGCTTGGTTTTCAAGAGCAACTTGAAGAATCCTTTGTTTTGTAAGTGCTTTATGATACTGGAATGAGTGGTAATATCATCTTAGATATGTAAATTCATGGTGAATTCTAAAGGAGAAGTTCTAGAATTTAGTTTTGGGGTTTGAACAAGCAGGCCCTGGTTTTTAAGCCATTTTAAGGAGGGTTTTGAAGTTTGGGTGTTTAGGAGTGTGACCAAGACCTATAATCTTGAAAATCCTTTGATTTAGATCATTAATAGAGACTATGAAAAAGGATTAAGTCATATTGCAAGTTTGAAGGGTACTTGCTTTGTAAAATTGGTCTAATTAGGCCTAATTCTGAGACAAACTGCCTTGTTCTGTACAATCTTTCCAAAGGAGTGATATCTCATTTTTGGATATGTTATAAAACTCAAAAAAGGGTATCTGAAAAGATATTTTATTTTCTTTTTTTTTTGGAAAGTTTGGGAGAAAAATTAAGAAAATAGGGTCTACTAATCCAAAGAAGAGAATAGCCTAGTAAAGGGCAAAACTGGTCTCTTTTGTATCTACTAAAGATTTGTGGGTTTGGAATCCTTAGAAACATGTTGGTTGAAGTTTTTTAAGGTCTGTAGAGGTGGAGGGAACACTTGGTGAATGTAAATCCAAGTTTGGAGTCTTTGGTGGCATTGTGTGCATTTGGGAACACCATTGAAACATAGGGGTTGGGTCAATATTGTGCTTGAATTTGCAAGTTTGTGGTTAGATCCTCCATCCTCTGTATCAAATGGTATCAGAGCATCAACAAGGTCTTTTGGGAGTAGATAAGTTGTAGGTTTTTTCATCATAGGATTCTTTGTCATCCTTAGTGTGTTGGTCCTTTTGTTGAAGCCTTGGCGTGTCTAATTCCTCCTTTTGTGTCCCAGAGTTGAAAGGTACATAAGTGGTGTCCAGAGATTTCTTGGTGAGAAAAGAAAGAGAATCAGTGAGTTGGCCCTTGGGAAGGAAGAAAACTTGTTGTGAAAATGCCTCCTAAAAATCAAATGGCTAGAGAACTTGGAGAAAATAGAGAAGAGTTGGCAAGAGAGAAAAGAGAGAGGAGAGAACTTGAAGCATCTAGAGTGAGGGAAGAAAGACAGATGAGAAGAGAGAGGCTGAAGCTTATTGCAAGGATAGAATCCTTAGAAAAGGAAAGGAAAGAACCTAGAGGAGAAGAGGTTAGAGGAAGAAATCATGGAGAGAACCATGAAGAAGAAGAGGTTGGTAATGCAAGGCAAGAGCATGAGACAATAGATGATCCTGAAGAAAGGAGATTTATGAGAATCATTAAGGCAATACAAGGTAATGGTGGGAAGAACCATATTGATTTGCATTTATACCAGGGTAAAATGGATAGTGAAGAAGTGCTAGGGTGGATAGAGGCCCTTGAGAACTACTTTGATCTTGAAGACATAGAGGCAGATAAGAAGGTAAAAGTAGTAAAAGCAACACTGAGAGGAACGGCACTCACTTGGTGGACTAGTGTTTAGAATGAGAGAGAGGAAAGGTGGTGCAGGGCACCTAACCTATGTGGCAGGGGGGAACAAGTATCTATGTTGTCGGACACCTTGCCACTCCATGAAAGCGAGGATTCAAGTAGATTAGGAAGTTGGAATAAAGGTTTGGTCCATATTTTACAAGTTGGTCTATGTTTTGTAATAAAGGCACATGTAAGGCCCACAAGAATTTTGGTGTGGTTATAAACCAAGTGACTCCATGGGACCAAAAGGCCTTAGAATAGGGTATTTAGAGTCTAAACAGTATTAGCAAAAAGTGGTTGTTTGTTTGTTTTATGGTTGGGAACACCTATATGGTTGTTCCAACGGTCATGTAGACCTTTATATACATCATATGTGATCTCAGTTGAAAAGGGGAGATCAGAGTGTACGGTGGTTTGGAGAAAAAACAATAAAAACTTCAATTTTCTAGAAATTTACTAGTAATCGCTCGGCTGTTACGCTGGTATGGATCCGTACATAACTTTTATGATTGATAAGTGTATGAAATAGTTGCAGGGGTGAGTTAGGAAACTTTTGGTTTTGGTTTGACTCAAAAAGGAGTTGGGGTTTAAAAGTTATCTACTTTTTAGTAGAAGGTGGTCTGAAAAGCCTTGTTTCCTAGACCCTTCCAAAAATGCATCCCTAACTTGCATTCCCACCGGTGGCACCCTCTAAAACTAAGGGATATGCAAGTTAGGAGACTAGGCAACATAATGCCAGAGGTTGGAGGCTTGGAGAGAAGAGCAACTATTTTTCCAAGTCGGCCCTATGTCAAGCAAGCCCATGTGCTTGACCGATTTTTGCAAGGTAATTGGTGACAGTCATGGTTGCAGGCACTTCTAATTAGTTTGAGTGCTGGAGTTGGATGCATTGACTGTGTTGGAGATTTCCTTAATTTTTTTGGGTCTTGGGAACCCACCTTTCCCATTCTTCCTTGAAGCCCTAGCCTAACTTGATCAACTAGGCCTCGGTACCAAGAAGAAATTTGGAGGGTGTTGGAGCAAGATCAGCCCAAAAGCTTTTGGATTCTTAGTAGGTGCCAAGAAGGGTGTTTGGACCTATGGAGAAGTCCCTATGTTTTTAAGGGATACTAGGAGAAAAGTGCAAAGAAGCTAATTGGAAGGCTACAAAGTTTGTAGGCCTAGAAGTGCAAAAGTGTGTTGAGAGTTTGGTGGAACCAAACAAATTGATGATTTTGGGTTGGAACAATATATCCATGATTGTCTCCATTTTTGGTGACAGTTGTTGAGGCTTTTGAAGTGGGATTGCCTTGTTTGTCTTGGAGGTTGAGTATACCTGGAGTGGGTAAGAGGACTTGTGAGAAGTCCTAGAATCCTAAGTTGGATTGTGACAGTCATTTATTGGCTTGTGGAAGGTAGTTGTTGCAGACTCTGTATCAAAAGGGGATTGAATAAGATTTCAGATTGGGAGAGAATGAAGACCATGGTGAGAAATAAATTCTTGCCATCTGATTTAGCAATCCAAATAAAGATAAGAAGGAACAATTTGAAATAGAGGGATATGGATGTCATGTCCTATACTGATCAATTCCATACCTTGAGTATTAGGGGAGGACTGGAAGATGGAGATGAGAAGGTGGCTAGATATATTAATGGCCTCAAGTACAATATTCAAGATGAAATAGGATTGAATGTACCAAGGACACTTGGAGAATGTTTTCAATTGGTAATCCAAGCAGAGGAGAAGTTGAAAAGAAAGAATGAGAGGCAAGCAAATCAGAGAGGAGGTGGAACAATGAGAGGAAGATGTGTAAGAAGTCATTTTGACACTTCAAACAATCAAGACAAAGATAAAGGAAAAGAGATTACATCTGAGACAAGAGGAAGTTTTGGGGGAGGAAGATTTGGAAGTGGAAGAGGTAATAGTGTTTTCACAGTGAATGCTTCACATGTGGAGGAGTAGGCAATCAATCCTACAAGTGTCCTGAGAATGGTGTGGATTTTAGGAAGGAGGAGAGGAGGGTCACCTTGACCCAAGGAGAAGAGGAAGAAAAGAAGTACGATAATGCAGACCTTGAACTTGAAGGAGAATCTTTGATGCTGAGAAAAGGACCACAAATGCAGCAGCAAAAGGAGACAAGACCATCCATTTTCAGAACAAATTGCATGAGCCATGGTAAGATTTGTAAGATGATAATAGACTCTAGTTCCTTTGATGATTTATTGTCTTATGAAATGTTAAATAAATTAGGATTGAAGAAGTATCCTATTGATAGACCATATAGGGCATCTTCGGTCAGTGATGCACAAAATATTGTTGTAAGGGAGCAAGCAATAGTGGATTTCTCTATAGGAGAATATAAAGATCAAGTTATATGTGATGTAATTCTAATGACATGTTGCCATGTAATCCTTGGAAGGCCTTGGCAAGCCTCAAGGAACACTATTCATTTTGGCTCATCAAATGTTTATATAGTACACAAAGATGGTGTGAAGTTTAAACTAAATCCTTTCACTGGTCATGATCAGGAAAGAGTTATTTGTTTTGGTAAGAAAGAGTTTGTGGACTTGCAGGAGCAGAGGGAGAGTAAACATGATATGACAAATCTGCCACTGAAGCCATCTCTTTTGGTTATGAAGGATGAGATTGTTCAAGACAAAACTCAAAATTCTACTTACAAGAAGACAGTGACAGCAAAAGGAGTGATGATAGGAATAGTATGGTGTCCTTTGGTGACGAGAGTGAACAAAGAAGTGAACAAATCCATGGAGGATAAGAGACAGGGTCAGCATGACCTCAGACAACAAGTTATTCAGCCTTTGTCAAGGATAAAACATGACTGTTCACAATCAGCAGGTAGTAAGGTTACCATGACTGGTAACAAGGATCCAATGCTTTTTGTTTCTAATGATTTGTATGCAGGTGTGCAGGGTAATACATTGCAGGTGCAAAGTTGCAAACATCCCTCTAGAAGGATGGGAGGAAAGAAGATAGTACCCCTTAACTCTTGGGACAAGAGTTGCTTTGAAGGTGGGCTGTTTGGTGCAGGGGCACCTATTAAATCATCTAAGAGAGCCTTGGTACTAGATGAAGATAGAGGATCAAAGACATCATTGATTGTTAATTGGGATATATTAAAACCAATAATGGAATTATGTAATAAACAATGTACTTTGAAAGACAAAAGTCATAAAAGTCCTAGTAAGGACCCAAGGGCAACATGATGTAAAATGGCCAAAAGAGCCATATGGGGTAGTCTTAGGATAGTTTCATACTTAGTTGCATTTAATAAATCCATATGACCAATTTTGAGTCAATGGAATAGTTTAGAAAGTTAGGGAATGCATAAAAACTATAGTTTGAAATTTGAATTTCAAATTCAAACAATCATATTAGTTTTGGAGGGAAAGTAGTAATTTGGTATTTGTTTGATTAAATAAACCTTTTTAACCAACTTGGTCGGTTGGACAGGTGCATATAAGCCTATTTAAGTTGTAATGAACATATGCAAGACATGAATCATTATTGGTATAGAAAAAATCACAAAAATTGTACGGAACAGCAATCATACTTTCCTCTGCATCAATAAGAAAAATAAAAAATAAATGATACTTATACATACAATGGGGCTCTCTGTGCGAATGGAAATCCCTAATGATCTAGGATGTCGAATCTATACAAGCTCATTGCTAGTAGCCACACCCTATATACAATAAAGAATGTAATTAAATGAGATTACCACATACATTTTACAAGAATGCATCGATATTTAATCAATTAGAAAATGTCTAATTACCTTTCCTTTGTCAGTGCATGCTAGCTCACCCCTCGCACTTTGTCCCCTCGGGGCAGGTGGTATCTGCAAGATAAAAGAAAGATTAGCAACCATATATGCGACAATATCAAATAGAAAAAAAATTCAAACACAACATAATGTACCGTAGATGTCTCAAGGACAAATGAAATGGCCGAGAGTGTAGCATCGTCTATCTGTCTGAGCTCCTCCTCGGTCATCAACTAAATATGAATGAAGATAACATACATGTAAAAGTCAGTATGGCTTAAAAATTAAAATTACTCTATTATAAAAATTAACTTTAAATCGCATATGTCATAACAAAAAAATGTATACACATACCGACACCGAAGGAGTCCATGCCTCTGCATTCCCCCCCCCCCCCCCCACTCTCGCATCAAGGTCTGTAGCCTCTGCACGTGCGTATGGTGTATCCTCGTCTAATACAAAATGATACTCAGGAAGATCACCTGTGGGACCCAAGAAAATATTCTTGCATGTAATGCAAGTGTGAGGCACACAAACGTGTGATGAGCTAGCCGATAATGAACTGGCACCAACATCATCAACACGAGGAGGCAGGACTAACCTAGCCTGAGATATCATTAGGCTACTCAGCCTATGAATGGCTCTAATGGTCTGAGAGCTAGCCTCTGCCATAATATCTGGATGCAGCACTCAAGGAGGGGGGGAGATATTGGGGGGGGGGGGGGGAAAGTGCCAAGTTTCTTCCGCTGGGAAGAGGGTCTATCCTGAGGAGCTCCTAGTCCTAAGCCCATGTTGGGCTTCATGCTCCAATAGTTCACTTTAAGTTTCAACACAAATTCTGCATATAATTTTCTAAGGAAATAAAATGGTATGTCTAAATTTCCATGTGGAGGGATATCAAAGACCATCCACCAACGATCCCAAAAATTTGCACGTATGGCATCATTTGTGCACCATTTAATCGATAGTTTGGTTTTTTTTGGGTCAACTGGTATACCTGCTTTTGGGTTAGCAAAAATGCTAGCCAAATCGTCTTTGGTTATGTTGAGGGCCGCAACCTCATCATAATCCAAACCATCATCAAACATCTGGTGCATTTCATCACGCCAACGAAGAGCAGCATTTTGTTGGTTCGTAAGGGTTTCAATGTTATCCACTGTGGTGTTTAACGTGGATAACATAGGAGCCAATGCAGGTAGATTATTATATGTTCTATGCAAACCTCTCAACTCAGTGAGATTTTCATTTATCAAATCCTCAATCCGAGGAGGGTTTTGAGGAGGTAGAGGATCATTTGGTGGATGGTTTTGTGGGGATACTAGATCATTTGGTGGTGGGTTACAAGGAATATTATTCCCTACCTCAGTGTCATCATTTTGATCAGCCATTCCTATTGAATTGCAAAACGTAATATATATTAAAAAAAAAATCTGAATTTTAACCATTTTTGTCAAAAAAACCCTACATTCAACTAAAACAAATAAAATCATCCTAAAATCTATTAAATTTAGGTTAAAAATGAGTTGGGGGAAAAAAAAACATACCTGAATATCTGATATCCGATCTCGTATCTGATATCCAATCCACAGTGGTAATACTGGCCCCAAATTCGCGTAAAATGAGGGCCCACGGGTTTGTGATTTTATTCATCCAATGCGCAAGTATCAGATATCCGATATTGTATCGGATATCCGATATGTCCCAAACATATAACATATGATATATATTACATTATGTTACATTTTATATATTTTTTTATTATATTATATTAATTTACTACATATTATAATATAAAATATTATATTATATAATAATATTATTATAATATTATATTATTATAATTTATAATATATTATACTTTTTTATTATATATTATATTATAAGATATTACTTTTTATTATTATATTATATCTTATATATATATATATAATATTACATTACTATATATTATAATATATTAAATATTATATTATATTATTATAATATAATACATTATAATATTATTATTATATAGTATAATATTATACGATTATAATATAATAATATTATTATTATTATATTATAGTATAATAATTATTATAATAATAATATTAAATATTATTATTATTATTATAATATAATTGTATGATATATTATTTAATATTATTATTATTATTTAATACGATATATTATTTAATATAATAATATTATTATTATTATTATTTAATATGATATATTATTTAATAATAATATTTAATATGATATTATTATTATTTAATATAATATTATTATTATATCTTTCTTTTTTTTTTTTAAATGCGCCTGGTAAACTTTTTAACGTGACCGGTAGCGCTGGCGCGACACGCCCACCGGTACCACCAATGCTTTGCCTTGGAGCTATGAACCAGTGAGGCCACAAACGGGGGACCTCATCCCCATGAGATTTGAACCTGGATGGCAAGGATAACAACGCAACAACTTAACCATCACAACATGCCACTATTGGCAATATTATTATTATATCTTATTATTATTTAATAATAATATTATATTAAATAATAATAATATCATGTAGGAAATATTAATATTAAATAATATATCATATTAAATAATATTATTATTATTAATAATAATATTAAATAATATATCATATTAAATAATATTATTATTATTATTATTATTATTAAATAATATATCATACTATTATATGATAATAATTATTATTATTATTATAATATTAAATAATAATAATAATAATAGTGGCATAATAATAGTGTCACATGTCGGTTATTTGATTTAAAATCGGATATCCAATATTATCGGATATTCGATTTCAAATCGGATATCCGATAAGGCTTGGCCTTACCTTCCAGGTTTGGTTCCTGGATAGGTGAAAAAAAGTCAGAGCGGATTTTGAAGCGCTTTTAGGCGTCTTCAAACTCTTTTTTTTTTCACAATGCCACTTTTTGGCACACCATGATCTTGCACATACCCATAAGGGAGTGATGACAAGAAGTAGAGTCAATGAAGAACTATGTTTGATATATCAAGTTGAACCTAAGAATGAAAATGAAGCATGTAAGGATGATCATTGAAAACAAGCTCTGAAAGAGGAATTGGATCATATAGTAAAGAATGAGACATGGGAATTGGTCCCTAGACTAGCAAACAAGAATGTGATAGGAATTAATTAGGTATGTAGGAACAAGATGAAAGAACAAGGCAAGATTGGTATGTAAAGGTTACTCACAGCAAGACAAAATAGACTATGATGTGACATATGCTCTTGTGGCAAGAATAGAAGAAGTAAGGTTATTCTTGGCATATGCAACATATAAGAAATTCAAAGTGCATTAGATGGATGTCAAATCAGCATTTCTGAATGGAGAACTTGAAGAATAGATATACATAGAATAGCATGAAGGTTGTCCTTTAACAAATGACAAGGACATAGTATGTAGATTGAAGAAAGCATTGTATGGCTTGAAGCAAGCACCTAGAACTTGGTATGCAAGGTTGAACAAGCATTTGACAAAGCTTGGATATAGAAAAGGTATGGTAGATAGCAATCTGTATTAGAAAGAAATTGATGATGGATTAATGATTATGGTAATATTTGTTGATGATATCATATTTGGAGGAAATGATGATGAAAGTGATAAGTTTGTAGAAGAAATGAAGAAAGAATTTGAAATGAGCATGATAGGAGAGATGAAATATTTTCTAGGATTACAAATCGTGCAAGATAAAGAAGGAATTTTTATTTCTCAGACTAAGTATTTGAAAGATTTAATGAAAAGGTTTGGTTTGGAAACATGTAAATCCATTGGAACACCTATGGTAACTAGACATAAGCTATCTACAAAGGATGATACACATACTATTGAGCAAAAAAAGTAAAGATCTATGATTGAATGATTGCAATATCTGACTCACACATGGCCAGATGTAGAAAATGTAGTTGGAATTGTTGCAAGATTTCAAGCTGATCCCAGAGAAGCACATTATGCATTAGTCAAAAGAATATTTAAATACATGAAAGGAATACCAAAGTTCAGATTGTGATATGATAATTCTAATTATTTCACTTTATGTACTTATCCTGATGTTGATTGGGCATGCAGTATGGATGATAGAAAAGGCACTAGTGGTGGAGCCTTCTTTCTTAGAGGAAGATTGATTTCTTGGCTAAGTAAGAAGCAAGATTGTACCTCACAAAGTATAGCAAAAGTAGAATATGTTGTAGCGACAAACAATTGTAATCAAGTTGTTTGGATGAAATAGCTGCTAAAGGATATAAGGATAGAATTTAGTTAACCTATTGTCATACATTGTGATAATGCAAGCACAGTAAATATATCTAAGAATCTAGTGTTGCATTCTAAGACCAAGCACATTTCTATCGAGAATCACATGTTGAGAGAGACAGTTGCAGAAAAGGAAATTAGATTGGAGTATGTGAGCACCAAAGAGCATATTGTAGATATATTCATTAAGCCTCTTCCCAAAGAGACTTTTAAGTATTTTCAAGGTATGATTGGGGTTATGCCTCTTCCTTCATTAGATTATATGATGCAAGAGTGCATTAGTCCAGTGTAATAGAGCACCATTATTTGTATGGACTAAATGTTGATGTTTCTTATATGCGGGAGTATTTGTGATGGACAAAGTCATCTTGGACTCTTCTGTAAGCCATTTGGGCAAGTATAAGTGGAGGTATTTGGTTTAGTTTAGAGGACTTAGAGAGTCAGAGAAGATGTTTCTAGAATTATGAATTTGAATTTGGATCATAGATCTTGAAGTTATATTTTGTATCTAGCTGTAACCTAGAAGGCCTTACAGCTAAGAATGTATGTTGATGACTGATGAATCAATAAAAATATTTTGTTCTCTATCTCCTTGGTGTTTTTCATTGTGTTGTTTTCTTCCATTGTGTTAACTCAACAAGGTGGTTGGATAGTTGGGTGTGCTCTTTGCCCTAGCAATTAATATCCCTCCTTGAGTCAAACTTAGCCCTACATAATTTGTCAAATCCATAAATACTTTAAATTTAATATTTCATTGCAACCACTTTATAAATTAAAAAATTACCATCACTTACAAATATAAAAATAATTTTGTAAGAATTAATGCACAAATATATCTTCAAATATTTGTTGTACAATTTATCTTAAATAAATAGTTACTTTTTTTTTAAAGTGCTCTTAAATTTGTTTTCTTATATGAGAGTTTAATTCCATTATGTTCCCACTTAATAATACATGTGTCATCAACAAAGATATTTATTTTTTTTGAAATTAAAAGTGACCAAAAACAAGGGGGTCGGCCCTTACAACGAAAAGGTTGGTAACTAGTACATTACCAGCAGATACCAACAGAGAACATTACTGAAGCAAAAACAGAGTAAAGAGTAACTTAACCACAATATTTTTACCCAAACTACTATCCAACATTCTACTATAAACAAAAAAAAATAATCTATAGTAGAAGTATAAATATTTTACCACACTACTGAAGTTCACAAAAAAACTATTGGCATCATCAGGCCAACCAAAGTCTAAGTAATAGCTGGATACTAGCAAACCAAGTATCAACATAAAAACATATAATAGCTAGGATCCAATGATCCCTTAAAACTATAGAATTATTTCTCCATTTTTTCCTTTCCCTTCCCATCTAATAAAATATGAGCCCAATCATAGGCAAGAAACTTAAAGAGAAGCTTATGATCCTCCATATCCATCCCTGATTCTTCTTTTTCCTGTGCTAGCAACTAGAGGGTGGTTGCAGTAGTATGAGTGACCTTTAGGGAAAATTTAAAGAAGGTGGAGAATCCTTCCTCTAAAATTTTAACCCATTGATCCAGTTGGGCAATCACCTCCTTTTGCTCCTCGACCTTCTCTATGTTTTCAATTCCCACCTTTTTAACTTCTTCTTTAGCTTTTATTGCCTGGGTATCATCCTGCATAAGCTTCGGGTTAATAAAAAATTTGGGTTTTTCCTTGACCAAGGAGGAAATGGTAATGGGGGAGGTATCCATTTTTCTACTATCTTCACAGAAGGTAATGGGTTGCAGGGTGAAGCTAGCTAAAACATGGGTAGTCTCCGTGGTGATGGCATTTCCAATCCACACCTGATTACCTCCTATAGACATTTGGGCATTATCAATATAATTATCTATAGAATTCTCACTTTTTTCTACCTCCTCTCTCCCTTTTTCTCTCTTGGAGTTAGATTTATTCTCCTCCTCCCTCTCCCTTTCATTGTTCTTAGAGTTCTCCTCCTCCACTTCTTCAACCCTGAATCTATTAGACTTTTGCTTATGCCTTGCCTGGGATTTGGCAAGTCTTCCTGACCTTCTCCTACCCTTTCTACCTCTCTCCTCCTCCAAGTCCTCCTCTTCCACCTCCACCAATTTTTAAACTTTAATCTTTTTACTACCCTTTTGTTCCACTATCACTTTAGCTTTCTTCTTTTTCTTATTTTCATGGTTGGGGGAAGGCCACAGGGTATGAATTCTGGTACTATTACTGGTACTTGGGGGGGAACTCTAGTGGTGGCACTAGTTGTCAACCACCACCACCCTAGGGGGGGAAAGGGCAAGATGGAATTGGTATAGGTGAAAAATCAAGCCTTGGTGGATAATGGTGAAATTATGCCCTTTTTTTCTCTTCTCCCTAACATCACTAACCATATCCTCCAAAGAATGTAGCAAAAAAAAAGGGATAGAAATAAAATTCCTAATTATAAAATGATTCAAGAGGGGAAAATGGTAATAGTATTAAATGCCAAACTTGATCTCTAGCATTAGATATCTCATGAGCACAAGGCAGACATCGTCCCATGGAGCTAGTAGCCTATCCCTCTTAAATTCTCCTCTATAGCGCACTGGTTCTTCACCTTCTATGAAAAAGCTTCTCATACTGACCTCATCGGTCATTTTTGTGACCTTTCTCCATTTTTTTCCTTTCATTGATAGCCTGGTGGCCATGGAAATTGCTTCCTCATTAACTTGAAAAGTAATGCCATTTATGGTTACCTTGCGATCGTTCCACCCATTAACAAACTAGAGGGCACAATTCTCATCATACCCCACCATCACCTACATGTATGGCAGAAGTCCCCCTTCCTTTAATAGGAACCAGGTAGCCATCTTGTCTTTGAAGTTCTCAATTTTTGTGGGCTCCAACCTATTCAAGTCACCACCCATATCTTCCCCACCTTCTTCTTATTCCTCCACCTCAGTGATACACATATAAACCTCCTTGTCTCCAATATCACTGCTAATACTATTAATCCTACACCTCTCTGCAAAGAGTGAAATAGTTTTACAAGCCCATTTCTGAGACACTTCAAAATCCCACACGAATTCATTATGACAATCATCCATGTTTAACATCATAATTTTTACACCCCTAAAATCTTTGAAAATCTGAATAATGATATTATTTGTACTTTCAAAGGGGGAGTAATATGAATTCTATAGTATATTTCTATAATGGTGGAATGACACTCTCCTTAATCCACATTCTTTCATTTTTCCATTAGTATGGCCACGTCTTCTCCTCATTTCCCAGAACTTTTATTAAATTTAGCAAATTTCAACTTTCTAAGGAAGAAATTGCCAAATTTGGCCCTAGCTTCAAATTTTGTAGTCATACTTAATTAATACTCCCCCCTCTTTCCTTGTGAATAAAGGACATAATATCCTCGTTAAGATTTTCCATATTTCTCTAGTACATGACCACCATTAATTCAAAATCCATGGTAGCTGCCGGATCGGCCACCTTATTTCCTTCTTTGTAGATGTGTCGCAGGTGGACCTTCTCCATCCCTTCTAGAATATACCTAATATCCGTGATGATGGTTTGAATATTCCATCTTGCTTGGGAAATTCCATTAACCATATCAATAATTAAATTGGAGTCCCCTTTTATAGTTATCTCCTTAATTTGCATTTCACTAATTAGTTGAAGACCCCAAAGAAAAGCCATAGCTTCAACCAAGTTATTACTTCCACCCCCCACCTTCCCAGAGTAGACTAACATTGCATCAACATTCACATTTCTCAACATTCCACCCACCGCTCCTATACCTCCTCTAGCAGCAACATCAAAGTTTAGTTTGAATTGTGTTAGGGTTGGTGGTTTCCATCTCATTTACTCTCTTTAACACTTTTGAATTATCAAAAAACTAAAAATCCTCTTGAATACCCCATTTTTCAGCAATTTACCGTTCTTGTCTAACTGGTTCTTCCTTCGGTAACTTACATTTAGCTACCCTTATATTTTCCTTCAGAAATTTCTCCATGATTCCCATAACTATCTCCATAGATTTTTCCACCTCCTAGAATATTTTTTTGTTTCTTTCTTTCCATATATGCTAGCAAATATATGGTGGAACAATTCTCCATAGAAAAACCAATTTTGGGTGGTAGAAGGGACAACTCCAATTCTCCACAAATTGACATAAGTTGTCCTTCATAATCCAATTTATACCAAATTTCTCCCACACCATAGCCCAAATCTTTAAGGCATACTGACATTCAAGGAACAGGTGAGAGATAGTCTCCTCCTTTTCTTTGCAGAGATAGCATCAGTTTGTGATAGAAAAACCCCTTCTTTTCAGATTGTCTAGAGTTAAAATTTTACCATCCTGGATAGTCCACTAGAAAAAAAAAAATTTAAGGAGTAAATTACTAATCCAAACTTTACTCCATAATGGTGGGCAAAATTCCTTACTAAAGAGGTGTTTGTATGCCAATTTGACTATAAATTGGCCACTAGAAGTTAAGTCCCAAGCTCTAATATCCTCATGGATCAGGGTTGGGGGTCTTTGTGTTGCTAACAACATTAACAACTCCTTAAGAAGTTGAATATCTTCTTGGAAGTAAGTGTATTTTCATAGTTTCTTCCACTTCCTCCCCTAGTCAATATAGTCCTCCACCTTCCTTCCCATGTCTTCCTTTAGTAACTCCATTAGTCTTTTGAATTTTTTGTAGACCAACGATTTCCCCCCCATCCAATTATCCTCCTATAATTTTATATTACACCCATTCCCCACAATCCACCTTGTCCCTTCCCTTAGTAAGCTTCTACTCCTAACAATATTCATCCAAATTTTGGAGCCTCCCGGAAGATCATTATTGAAGAGATTCCAAGTGAAATGGGAATTTGAGAAATATTTAGCTTTCATTATATTACCCCAATTTGTATTATCTTCTCTTAGTCTCCAGCCTATCTTCGTAAGGAGTGCTTTATTTAGATCACAAAGTCTTCTTACTCCCAACCCCCCTTTCTCCTTTGTCTTACAAATCTCATCCCAGTTAACCAAGCTCAATTTTTTCTTCTCCTCCATCCTAGGCAGAGGAAATTCCTCTATATTCTATCAATTCTATTTGCCATATTTTGGTTAATTTTAAAAAGGGACAATAAGTAAATTGAAATGCCCTGTAGAGCCGCCGAGAGAAATTGTAATTTACTAGCATTGCTTAATACTTCCCCTTTCCATCCTACCAACTTCTTTTGAATTCTTTCCACTATTGTATTCCAAAATTCATTAGTCACCTCCTTAGTGGTTAATGGTGGGCCAAGATAAGTATCCAGGAGGTTGGCAGACTAACAACCTAAAATGTTTCTTATCTTCCTTTGTAATGAGGCATCAATATTAAAGAAATAGATCTTACTTTTATAGTAAATAACTTGCTAGCCTGAACTTTCTCCATAATTACTGAGAATAGTCTTCCAAGTTTTAGATTCCATAACCGAGGATTCTCCTAAAAGGAAAGTATCATCAACAAATTATTGCAACACTTCAGTATCAGTAGTGGTAGCAGGCTTAATCCCTTTTACACATCCTATATTAACTAGTTTAGAGAAAGACCTTCGCAACCATAATAAAAAGGTAAGGCAATAGTAGGTCACCTTGTCTTAGTCCTTTCTCCGCTCCAGAATTTGCCCAGGGAGAGCCATTTAAAAGAATAAAAAACTAAACTGAGCCTACCATCATCTTAATTAGATTTATGACTTTGTCATTGAATAGAACTCTTTCGAGCACATCATAAAGAAAGTCCCACTTCACCTTATCATAAGCCTTGGAGATATCTAACTTGAAGGCCATTCCAGGTCTTTTATTTTTTTCCATTGAATGAATAATCTCATGTGTGGTTATCGCAGCATCCAGGATTTGTCTTCCCAGAATAAATCCCTTTTGTTGAGTACCAATAATTTTTTCTAGAAATGGCTTTATCCTATTAACCAAAACTTTGGCAAAGATCTTATAAACTATATTTCATAGACTTATAGGCCTAAAATCCATTAGGCTCATGGGTGTTGAGGTTTTGGGTACTAAAGCAATAAAAGTCTTATTAATCCTTTTTAGCATCTTCCCAGTTTTAAAGAAATCTTTAGTAGCCCAAACTAGTTCACATTTAACAATATCCTAGAAGTGCTAGAAAAAAGCTAGAGGGAAACCATCTGGACCTGGGGCCTTATATTCTTTCATAGAAAACACAACACATTTCACTTCCTCCTCCGTGATGTTTCCCAAAATGTGGTTGTTTTCCACTGCACCCAGCACCTATGGGATCGTATTAATCAAACTTCTTCTAATAACCTGATTTCCTATATTGTTATCCTTAATGTAAGCGTTGCTAAAATATTCCACCACATGTCTTTCTATCTCCTCCTGGTCCTTATAAACCCTTCCTCCTTCTTCTTCCAATCTATTGATTGTGTTTCTTCTTTTATGATTGAAGGCTAACCTATGAAAGAAAGCAATTTTTTTGTCACCCTCAGTTAACCATTGGAATCTTGATCTTTGTTTCTCAAAACATTCCACCCTCAACATAACATCCTTCCATTTTTTTCTATATTCCTCTTCTTCCTTGAGTTGCACTTTCCAGCTTATTCTCTATATTTATCCTTAAAAAATTAAGAATTTATTCTATTTGAAAATAAGCTATGAATACATTTGAATTTTTTCATTATCAAGTATAAATTAAATGGTTTGTATTCTTTATATTTATCCTTAAAAAATTAATAATTTATTCTATTTGAAAATAAGCGATAGATACATTTGAGTTTGTCATTATCAAGTATAAATTAAATGTTTTGTTTCTTTCATTTTTTCCTTTTTAAAATCAAGAAAACTATATTTTTTTTGGGTGTTAAAGATATATTACCACATGAAGGTAATGATAGAGGCTAAGAAAATTTCACTTGTAAAATTTTACTGTAAGGCATTTATGTGTTGGTTATTCTATAGTTCAAGGACAAACAAAAATTCTACATTTTAAAAATTATATTGCCAAGCTATTTCTTGCTTGCTCATTTTATAGTTCAAAGACAAAAAATTAAAAAAAATTAAAAAATTGCATTTTGAAAATTTTATTGCCAATTCATTTTCATCTGGTCCATTATATAAAAGAGAATACATATGACTAGCTTACACACACACACACACACACACATAAATATACATATACATATACATACATATATATATATATATATATATATATATATATATATATATATATATATATATCCACACATACATATATATACATATATATGTATATGTGTGTGTGTGTATGCAGAAGCCAAGAGTTATCGAGGATTTAATTTTTATTGCATATAGCTCAATTATCTATTATTAAATTATATTCTCCAAAACTTTTATCTCAACGTATTCCTATTTTATCTCTCTCATGCATCTTTATCTATTATAAGTACTAATTCTCTCTCTCTCTCTCTCTCTCTCTCTCTCCCTCCCTTCTCATTTTCTCTCATTATCTCGTTCTCCCCTTCTCACTATCCATTCCCCCTCATTACCATTTATTTCTATCTCCTGTTAATAACCCATATCTAACTCCCTCTCGCACATATCTCTGCCCCTAACTCTCTCACATATTTTTCAACATATCCCCTTTCTATCAAACTCTCTATTTCTATCTCAGAGGTATCTCGCCCTATTTACCCTATTTCAATTTCTCCCTCTCTCCTCTCACTATATCTTCCTCTCCATTTTCCCTCAATTTGTACCTCTTATCTATCCAACTCTCCCTATTCTCTCATATGTCCCTTGTAATTACTCTTTCTTAGTATAATTATCCTCCATCGTGATCTCTATCCGATTTCTCTCTCTCTTCCCTTTCTTTTTTTCCATCATCTAGATTGCTCCCATAATGTTAATCTCATCTCTCTCCTTCTCCCCCCTTTTTTCTCAATCTCAATTTATACCTCATGCATCTCATCTTATTTGCATTTGATCTCTCTCTCTCTCTCTCTCTCTCTCTCTCTCTCATCATTAATGCATTCTCCTCCCTCCCATAATATATTCCCCCAATGAAAATATATTTATACCTCTTGTATCTCGTATACATACATACATACAGATAAACTTTTTTAAAATTATGTACCATTTACACAATCTTTAAAAAATTTACAAACACAAAAAATATATTAACGTTTACACATTGGATGCACCCATGCATGGGACATAAGCATGGCATGACTTCCTCCTTAGGTTATAGTTTAGGATTTATATTGACACAACTTTGGAAAAATTGTAAGAATTTTTTTTTTTAAATGAAATTTTAATTGTTTTTTTTGGTTCTCTCCAAAATTTGCTAGGAGAAAGTATCTATAATATAATAACAATTTATTAGTTTCTATCTATTCAAGATCTAACAACCATTAAATTTATTTAAGATGAATTTATAAGTATTAATTTATTATGAAACTTAAGAAAATCAAGTGAGTTATAATGTCATAGGTATCAATAGATGAAGGTAAAGATTATGTTTTATTTAGAACTAAATATCATTGCAATCACATAGTTTGGTTTTAATTAATTCAACTAATCAAATAGAGAATTAATTTTTTTTTCTACATTGTATTATTTAGTTTGGTTTTAATTAATTCAACTAATCAAATAGAGAATTAATTTTTTTTTCTACATTGTATTATTTTTCAAAAGAATTGAAGGTCTATTCATCAAAAAAAGAATTGTATTATTTTTTTTTAATTATATAATTTTTTTAAATTGATTATTTTAAAAATTATAAAATTATCTTTTATCTATTTTCTTATTGACCAACACTAAAAATAAAGTAAAATAAAATTCTTTAAAAAAATTTTAAAATATGTAACAGTAGAATATCAAGAGAAATCAAAATTACTTAAATACAATAGCTACTATGTATAATATAATTAGACATAATTTTTAATGATCATTTTAAAAAATTATATCAATCTTTGAATTTCACCAAAATTTGGATCTCTTTCACCATAGTTAATCTAGCTTTTTATTACTATTTTCAACACATCATGAAAATAGTTGAAATGGATGTATTTTATGACAATGGGATCATCCCGGCTACTGCAAACTCCAGATAGCGAAGCTTTCTAGGCATCGAAACTGACGAGCGACACAAACAATTCATGTTTCGCAAAGGTATTCGATACTATGAAGATTCCATAGATAATAACAATAATTACAAACAGCTGTGCCTTTTTACTCTGAGGGGGGGTTATGCTTGTATCTGTTATAAGCTCTGTTAGAACAGCTGTGCCCCAAATGGACTTTGATCTGATATGGGAGAACACACATCCAATTAGATTAGATTTTCATTTTTAAACTTTTTATCAACTGAGTAATTTTGAATAAATCTATTTAGTAGATCTATTTTTTTCTGATTTAAATTTTTAAAATATTATTATTGATTTTTTAAAAATGTTTGAAGCTTGTTATAATTTTCAATAATAATTTTCAATTATATGAAGAACTGTTGGTTTTAAGATCAATTATTTAAGTCAACTCTTGATTGTTGTATAGTCCATTTATATAAAGTTTTTCATCTCTACAAAAATCAAAATATCCCCTCTTCTTATATAGACTACTAAACATTCATGTAATATCTAGTATGGACTAAAATTTATTATTTTATATTACTATTTCTATATAAGAATTACAAGTTTTTAAATAAAAAAAATTCTTATGTTGAAGATACTATTTAACTTTTCTATTATATAAGATTAATTTAAAGTAATTTAATATAGATTAATTGTATATATTATGATAGCATCAAGATGTTAAATCTCAGCTGATAATCTAGCGGTATGAAAATAGTTAAAGAACATATTATTTTACCATATACTATTGAAAAATAAAATTATTCAATACCTATTCTTTCATGATTTTGCATTCTAATTAAATTTGTATTATTTTTCAGACTATTTCTTTGTCACACTTCTAAGAAAACTAGTTTTAATAGATATACTTTTTTCGATGAAAGAGAATCGTGCCTAGCTGTGCGAACCCCAAGTTATGATTAATTCCACATCCTCTCGGCTACTTCTGTTAAATGAATGCTTAGTTTTATGCCCAAAATAAAAGCATTTTAGTAGGCTTTTCTTGCCTTCGCATCTGCTAGTGCAAATTGCGTTTGAGTTCATTAAATCGATTCTTAGGAACGTCCAATTAAGCCAAGAGAAACGTTTTGAACCTGCTGATTACTTTGTACAGCGCTCTGTCAATTGGAAGAAATTGAATTGCAGAATCTTTAGATGGATTACAGACTAGATAGTAATTTGAATTTGGGAATTGATTAGATATAATTTCCTTAGATGAACCCTGTTAATAAGTTGTGAAATATGTATTTATGTTCTCGTTAACAATAGTGACTAGGAGCTTTTAACTATTTTACAGGTCCAGTCGCCTTTGGATGATAGTGGCTTCTTAAACAAACGTCTTAAGAAGCTCGCTGCTCTTTGGATGTTCCTTTCTAACCACAGAGGCCGTGGGCATTGACTACGAGTATGAAAAAAATTATCTGAGTAAACCATTAATGGGTCAAGTTGTCTTTAGTGAGGTAAGAATAGAACTGTCGTAGTTGGGTGTGTTAATAATACGTTCGCTGAGTCGTCCTGAGCTAGAAACATTAGGACTACATAACAGTTATATACAGGTAGAAATTGAACAATGGTCTACCGAGAATCAATGTTTTATTTAACGTCATAGAAGAGAATTATTAAAGCTTTCCTTACGTCCTACGATATTTGGCATGATATAGTATTCGCAGCTTAGTTGTGATAGGTGAACGTTTTATACTGATGTTGTTTAAAATTCTGAAGATGGGTTGTCACTGGATTATGGGAATAGAAACACCATTGATTCTGGGAAGATCATGGCTCCAAGATAACTCCCTCATGCACACTAGGTTTCTACCCTTGCACAAGACTTGTACTAGAGTGAATGGTTCTCTGCTTCGAAGCTATATCACCCCGGATCATCAATGGATTAAAATTCAGAACCGGGAGCGTACTGGGATGGGCCTTGCCCTAGAGCTACAAAAACTTCTTCAGAGTGTAATAACTGCCCCTGGAAAACAAATGCCACATCAGCAATCTCTGTAATATGCGGAAAAATCAATGAGAGTCAAAGTCTTTTGAATATTGACTAGTCAACATTAGTCGATTAACTATCATTAACTTTACATATATGCTCAAATTTAAAAGAAACTATAAATTCGTTACCAGATTACTAATACCAGATACCAGATACCAGGTGGTATAACCATGACGACCAAGTTGAAAAGAGCTTCAGAACCTGTCTAAGAATACAAGGGCAAGAATATTGTAGGAGTCCTTTACCACCCTACCATGAAGCTGTTAAACTTCTCTGGAATCTTTCCTGAAATGAAAGATACCCAGCCCGGCATCGAGATAGTCTAAACAAGTAAAACTTAAAAGAGTAATGGAATCGTGCAACACATAGTCTACAATTTAACCAGACAAGTAACTCATCTTCACAAGTCAAGTAACATAAATCTTTATAGCCAAAAGTAAAATGATATATTTCAATCAATTATATAGGAAAACTTATAAAGCTCAATAGGTGTCTTCTCATATATCCATCAGGAAGGCATATCACACCTTAAGGAAAACTCTTTCCAAAACTAAAGGACTTCACCTCATAATAGAACAATATATCTAAATATTTCCATATCAACACTTAGCTATCTCTATGTGCAACATTTCCAGATATCTAATCCAATGTAGGCAATGCTCTTAATCCAATTATTTATTTTCACGTGAAACAAGTCAACTACCTAACATAATTATGCACTCAATAATAATATTTTACCTGCATATTTTCTACTGATTTAAAAGTCTACTCATTAGCCAAAATCATTTTATAAGGAAAGGAATTATAGAACTTTCTATCTAGGTGGACTTTTACCATGCGTGAAGAATAGATATGCAACAACAACTTAGCTCAAAGCAGCTCAAAGACCATATTACTAGCAGGTAGTGAAATACATCTACCAACCTATTATTTCATCCCAACTTCTCCTAAAATACTTTCATAGTTACTCACACATCATCTAGGATAACTATTGCAAGATAATATAAATTTCCACATATTACATTATCATCAGACAAAGTCATATCTAAAGTATTGCAATTTCTCAATACTGACAGCCATATTTCATTATCGGTCACCACTCCATATTTCATTTGTAACAACTCTATTTAATTCTATGTTTCATTGTCATCTTATATAGTCATTTCAAAGAATTAAAACTATACTTAAATCATGTCAATTATATTTTGAGTAGACATATATTGCCAAGCAGTGGCAGCATTTATACAAATAATTCTACGTTTGCATCAAACCTCATTATTATTTTGGGCATGACGAGGGTTTACAAGCATTATAAAAGAAAAACCATGCAGACCTCACAATTTCACACCAACAATAATAGTTATATCTTGAAAAAGAAAATCTTCATGGAAGGATTCAATGCAAACTTCTTTGCTCTGGTTATGTTATTGATTTTGTTTATGATGTCTCCCAATTGCTACGCTATCTCATGGTTAATCTTTACTGCTCTCTTCTTTATTGCCCATTTGTTATCTTCTCATGACAAATTATATTAAACTTGATTTTTTTGATACAAATTGCCTTGTTTGGTTTATGTGGGTGTAGGGGGATTGCAGTACTGCATGCAAATCCGAGCACTGCTCGTGTGAGATAGCTCATTTATATTCTTTTATCAATTTTTTTTGTAATTTTCTATAGTTTGTTTTTCTTACGAGGTATCATAACTGTATTGACATGCTCTGGTTTGAGTTCGAATACCAAACAAGACCATGAGGGATAGAGGTGGGCACTCACGACCATTCACAAGCAGTTTTCCAACAGAAAAATTACAAAGGAGATGATATGTCCACAATCTCCAGCATTGAGGTGTGGTGGTTATTTTATAAAGCTTTTAATGGAACGTTTACATGTCTCTCAATAGGTTGTTCTGTATATATATATATATATATATATATATATATATATATAGAAAAGTTTAAATCTTGGATCTAAAAGGTAACTGAAATTAACAAATGATAGCCATGATGTCACCCCACTATCCAGCGCAAAGAATAAAGAAGAGATGATAGCTATGTGTACAAATTACAGCCTGTCAGAATCATTCATAATGAAACTGTAGTCACATTGCATCAAATCATTTTAAGAGAGTTCCTAATTTAGCAGTACGCTTCACAGGTTGGCTTCAAATAAAATAAAATAAATTAAAAGTAAGCTCGACAGAAATTTTGATTTTAGATAATGATTTGAATTAACCACAGTTATGTATTCGTTTTGGCTTTCTTATTTTCTAAGAAGCATTATAATTTCACTCGCCCACTAACCTAGGCATAGACTGGAGATTCACGCAGTAATAGGAGGACAGGAGACAAGCGAAACAAATATTGAAAAACTAAATCAATTGATCTGGTGGAATACTCCATATTTCATGCCAAGAGTATTAAAAAAAATGGACTTTAATCTCAACTATTTAAGCACACATTTCAAAGAATTAATCATTCATTTTCTACAAATTTGAAGTAAAATGTGAAACAAAGAGAAACATGTAGCTCTGCAAATCGTTAATGCTTGCCAAACCAAGATTCTTCTCTTTTTCTTTAACACCTTCCATCCTAAGCCTACTTTTAATTTATTGACCGGCTTCTTTTCAATCTGCAGGTTATTTCCCCATGGCTTCTAACTGAAGAGGAGCAATCCTGACAACAAACAATCCACCGGTGTGTGTGCCACACCCCCCCCCCCCCCCCCCCCCCCAAAGTGGAAAAGACTTCTCTTCTTCTTGAAAAAGGAAAAAAAAATACGGTTACTTGTGAATACATGCAAATCATAACGGTTTTTTTTTTTTGAAAGTTATTTCCTTAAAACAAACTTTTTAACCAAAATTAGTCATTGTTTGATTCTAATTAAAGCAATTAATTTAATTTCTTTTGTCCAGGTGGCAGTCCATACCAATTTATTCGGTATGTGAATGAGTGTGTTGTGACACAGAGTTACATGATCTCTCTCACTTTGATGGAGGACTCTTTAGTTTGGGGGGAGGGATATAAGAACCATGTCTTAAACAAAGACATCACATGAGAATGAAGAATGCGGAAACCAATCACAAACAACGTTGAAAAGTCAAAATCTCATTCTATATATCCATTAACTAAATAAATAGCATAATTGACTTATTAACAAATTCAGCATATCACTAAGGTGCTGATTATATTGCATGAACATTACACCATATGAACTATGGTGTTAAAATACAATGTATATACATCACATGTCCATCATATACATGAACAATAGTACATTACCAACTTTAATTTTACATTATCTGATAATCAATATTACATCAATTGAATGTTATTGAACATTATCGTTAAGACAAAGATATAAGACCATAAGATAGGTTCTGAAACTTGATAGGTGTTCTGAAAGTGTATCCAGTCTCCAAACCCATCGAACATCATCCATCTGCTATCTAAGATGGGAGTGTGGCCTAGGTGTTTTTACATTGCCAACCACAGAGTGTTTACTTCCTTGGGATTCTTCCTGACATGAAGAATGTCTCAACCCTTGCATGAGAAGCCTAGCTTCCAAGAACAGGATGGATTAGATGGATCCCATGCAACTATGAAACATACTAGATGCATGTATGTGCCTAGTAGCCTAATCACGAAATACGTCAGGGAAAAGAAAAGAAAACTACACATCTACTCACATGCAACGAAAGAAAAATTGTAACATATCTATCCACATGTATATTTCTTTTAGCAATAACATATCTACACATATGCAAGATAAATTGACTATAGTCACACACATATGCTACATGTTAGAACCACATACTTATATGCAATATATAATGGATTGGCAAAGCACTGAATTCGTTAGTAATACTGAAAGGAGAGACAAAACATAATGAATCCTACATTCTAGATCCTAACATGCTAAGAGAAACAAATCAAATGCATCCATCCCTGCCCTCCCTTTTTGTCACATTATAGCCAACGATAAGGAGATAAACCTAAGACAATCAAAACAACATTAAGGAAGTAACAATAACCACATAGCGAACCTCGATAATTTTTACTAAGATAGAGTACAAATTACATTCAATTATCTTTGACTACACTTATTCAGCCTAATCAGTATACAACATTGTAACACGAGCTACAATTATCTATAGTTGAAGGTTTTTAATCAGTGTTAATGAGTTTTCACAATCAAGTATACCATCTACAATTGGATGTACTCATTCTTAACGAGTATAAAATTTAAGCACAATTTGCATACATGTATAGCTAAAACTAGCATTAACTACTTTTACACAATCAAATATAACATCTACACCCTATACAACAAGGTAATATGTCACACCATGTTTTAGTGTCACATCTACTAAATACAAAAATTGCCATCTTAGCCTAGGCTTTATACAGTTCAAAAAGTATACCACATTCATCATGTTGCTGATTTGAGTTAAAGCACTCATTTCATAGTGATTTATCAATCATTATTTTTCTATCGTTTGATAATAGTCAAAGACCACCTCTTACATTTCATGCATGTCTATTGTTTCCTAATTTTACTTACCCATTGTGATATCATAGTGCTTTGTTTGTCGATTAGCAGGTTTATCAAACATATCTTTTGAAAGTGGAAAGAAAGTTAAAACCTATCATATAATGGGGAATTTAATTTTCCCAACACACATTTTAGAACGAGAAAGAAGGTTTAGCGTAGAACAAGGTTTAGCAACAAGTAAAGTCAATATGAATCCTAATGTATCTAAGGACCCAGTGAACATGTTTTCAATTCCACAACCAGCTCTAACTAGTAACAAAGTTTACATCTACAATGTATCAACAACTTTTAATGTATTTCCATTATAGCTCTCAAATTTATTTAAGGAAAATCTACAGTTCAAATTTGGCATGGTGATTTTTTTTTAAACTATCATTCTATTTTACTTCCAACAATGTCATTCACAAATTCCTAATGACATAACTAGGTCAATACATTTAATGGTAAACATTAAGGTATTGATAATGGCAGGTTCATACCTTGTTCAAAACAAGAGTTTGAAATGGGGTGGAAGCTATGTTTAAGTTGCAATCTTCTTCATTTCTTTTTTTTCTTTTTTCCTTTTTAAAAACATAACTGCTATGCTTGACAATTTAATATGAAAGGGAAATGTATTCAAGAATGGGGAAGAAGGAGACCTAGAGCTCAAGAAATTAGGTGTGTTAAATTAGTTATGCATATGAGCATAGCAGCAGCTAGAAAGAAGAAAAATGCAAACATTCCTTTGAAAAGTAGGGTAGGGCATACATGGGAGAGAGACGACAGAGTTAGGAGAATGCAAGCAGTGATGGATGGAGTAGTGGATAGTAGTAGTAATAGTTGGAGCAGTGAATAGCAACAGTGATGGCTGGAGTAGGTAATAGCAGCAGAGCACAACATTGAACATGGTCATCAATCAAAACAAATCAGGTTTCTATTGGCATCTATCTCTAATCCATGCATAGGCTATGATTTTCCTTATGTATTTAGCTAGAATTAGTTTTCTCACATTGAATTAGGGTCGGGAAACTATTTAAGTGCACCTATAAATGCAAGGGTTTTACTTGTGTTTGAACATACATTCTTTCAGCTTGGGAAATAAGAAATGTTGATTGTTCTTTCCTTGTCTAATTTCTATACCTATCCCCCACTTGTTAAGAAACCTTTGTGAATATTGTTGTGCAAATTTACAATTGTAATCACATCTGAACTCTCAAAGACATTTTTAAGCTAGGGTAAGTTTTTTCTTTCTTCTCTACCACAGAATCACTCCCTATCGAAATTGTCAGATTTAAGGTAAATTTCTTCTGGTGGATGACCTTACATGGGTGTATCCTCACTGTAGATAACTTGCAAAGGAGAGGATATCAGCTAGCTAATTGTTGTGTCTTATGTTATCGGGATGTGAAATCTATCCTACACCTTCTTATCCACTACCCTTTTTCCTTGGATGTGTGGAGGGGGATCCTTGCCTTATGGTAGGTCCAATGGTGTGCTAATGGAGGTCTACAACAATTTGTTCACTGGAATGGTGTTTCTCTTCACCCATACCTCAAAAACTTATGGATTATAATCCCACCATATGTTACATGGAAAATCTGGAAGGAGAAAAATAATAGAATTTTGAGGGACAAATCCACTACCAGTTCTGGGGTGGCCCAGTAGGTTATCAGACTTCTAAAAGAATGTAGTGGAATCTGATGGTGAAAAGCTCCCCCTGCCTCCCCCCATCCCCTATCCCCCCCAAATCCCCTAGGTAGACTTGATATGAAATGGGCTACTGCTTGGGACTTTGGCACAATTTGACAACTCGAAAGCTATGTCTAGGAGGAGAATGGTTTGGAACCCCCCATCCTGAGACATTGATAAAACTAAATTTGTATGCTTCGGTTATGACAAGTAGCAATGTTGTTGGGGGTGTCTTTTGCAATTGTATGGGGAATTTGGTTGTTTCCTATACTGGCAACTATAGAGGGAGCTCAAACAATGAAGTCGAAGCCTTGGCCCTCCTGCGAGGAATGAGAATTGTGAGAACACATAGAATTAATAGGTTAGCCATTGAGGGGGATTCAATGTTAGTTTTTCAAGATGTTAAAGGAGATTTTATGTGATAATTGATGAAATTTGCAAGTTGATGGAGGAGTGCCAAGAGATCCACATGGACCACATTTACCATGAAGGCAATGGCATGGTAGACAAGTTGGAAACATTCGGCCATAGTATCACGTAGTTAATTGAATGGGAGGATGTTAGAGAAATTCCATCATCATCAACTCAAGTGATGATGAAACGTGACTATACTTCTCAAAATGTCCCATGAATCATCACAATAGGTGGTAGGCCTTTAATTATCTACGTGGGTGGGAAGACAAGAAGTTTTCGTTTCATAAAGTGATCATTTGGAAAGATTGCATGAGGATTCTCTTTAATGATCCTATTGCCATGAGCTTTAATTATTTCTACAAAAGGATGAATGGAGTGGATTTTCCTACATATAAAAAACTAAGAAAAAAAGATAATAAAGACACTTTAACCAAACCCGACTCCAACTATAGCCAGCGTCGGGTGTTTTTAGAAGGAAATAGACTGCTAACACATGTCGCTGAGGGACACATTATAGTTTTTGGGAAACCTTGCAGTCTTATGATGGTTTTTACTACCTTTACATTTTCATCTTGGGTGCAATTTATTTAACCTACAGTGACTATCAAACCTACAACAAGACTACGTCCAAAAAAACTGAGGAGTTGGTGATTGAGTTGGGTGGAGGCATTAGCACTAGTGATCACATTGAACCTATGGGAATGCAGGTATGCATCTGTATCCAGTCTACGAAAGTTCTTCAAGTTTAAAGAGGAACCGGTTTGAATGCATGGCGAGTTTTCAAGGGAAGATCTTCCTAAGCCTTGGGATGTCATTTTCCATGCCACTATGAGCTACATTACCATCAAGGATCAGTTTCAGGTGCTCTACTATTACCGTTTCCCCATTCTCAACCATTTAAGAAACCTGCATCATATTTACTTTATGTTTCTTTTGTTAAATTCTATTGAAGACAATATTTATAAGGCTAGGAAGAAGAAAGAGGAGGGTAAACCCTTTCATCTCATTCACCAAGGTTTCATGAATAAACTATTGAAAACAGACTGATATAAGTATGAGAATGTGTTTCAATCATTGTTTTGTCACTAATGTCAAACTTGCTACTTTCTGGTAAGACAATTGGTTAGAAGATTTGAGTACTATCATTTGTTTGATTGATAAGGAGGCTCTGATCAAATTAGTTAACAAAAGAATCAAGAGGAAAGATTGGGTTATGGTCTTAAAAAGGAGTACAAAGATCAGTTAAGGTAGTGATGTTAGAGTGCATTGATTATCTACTTGAGGTTGCAAAGGATGGATACACTAATTAAGTTCAGAAGAGCAAGTAAAATGAATTAAGTCTGCCAAGCTTAACAATCTGCATAGTAGGTGCTGAGAAAAGTTAGTGCAAGCCAAGCAAAAATTAGTTGGAGCCGAGTAAAATCAAAGATCAACATATGCCATGTGATACAATGTAAGCTGAGTAAAGTTTAGTTAATGTTGAGCACTAGTAAACTTTAGTTTGTGCCGAGTGATTTGATAGTGTATCCCAAGAAATGAAGCATGTGTTGAGCATTAGAAGCAAGTTAACGCCAAGTGACAACATTATGAGAAAGATCATGAATTTAATGAATCTAAGCCAACAAGTTTGATTTCTTGAATTATGTGAATAGTGTGGAAGATAAGCTTGATGAGCTAGTGGCACAGAATTCAAGATGAACCATTTTTAGGTGAATTCAAAGAGGATTAAAAGAGAAGTTTCTAGAAGGGAATAAAATGAAAAAATGGGTAGATTCATTGAATCCTACCTAATCCTACCTACCCTAAAATGAATGATAGAGGTTGAACAACAAAAGATCTTAATTTTTTTATTTATAGGGATGGCTGCTCAAAAGTAAAGCTTGTCATGTGCAAGAACCTAAGGAATAAAATAAGTCTAAGGTATTGCTTCATTTAGTGACCAAAGAGTAAATATTTTTTTGGTAAGAAAAGAAAGAAGTCTTAAGGGTATGAATACTTGACGGGTGAACAAGCTATTAGAGTTGAAGTGTGTGAAAGCCAACTAGAATAGAGGACTAAAACAAAGATCTATAATCTACAAAGTGAGTTGTAAGTTGTTATGAGATCAAGGCTTACTATTACTTTCTAATCATTGTACCAGTCTAGGGTAAATCCTTTGGATTAAGGTTGAACAACTTGAAGCACTACTAGCAAGAAGGTTTCACAAAGGTAAACGTAAATTCAAAGGTAAGTTACCTATCATGTGCTTTAATTATAATGAGGTTAATCATATTGCTACTAGATGTTTAGAGAAGAAGAACTACAGAGGTGGAGACAAGTCCAAAAGTAGAAGAGATGAAGACAAAAAAGATTACAAAGACAAAGGCAAGAAGTCTTGCTACATTGCTAAAGAAACTAAAGATGAATCTGATGATCATGAAAATGAAGTGGTGTATGTTGCAATAAAGGATGAATCTGATGAGGATGAGGAAACTACACTAGTGTCTTCTGTGAACAAGAATGACAAATGGATCATTGACAGTGAGTGTTCACATCACATGACTGGACATAAAAGTAAGTTCATTACCTTGAATTATTATGATTGAAATAGTGTAAGGTTTGGTAATGTTGCACCCTGTTTGATAAAAGGAAATGATTCTATCAAACCCACATAAAATATTTTACGTGATAATGCTTATTTTGTTGAAGGACTTAACAATAATTTGTTGAGTGTGTCACAACTGAATAGTTCAAGTTGTAAGGTTGAGTTTGAGAACAAGATTGCTAAGATATATGATATTGATGAAAAACTAATGGGAAAATGTGATGAAACTAGAGGTAATCTATTCTATCTTGATTTGAATGGTGCTACTTGTCTAGTTGTAGAATTTAATGATGTGTGGCTAAGACACAAGAGGTTAGGTCATGTTAATTTTGATAACTTTGATAGTATCAATAACATGAGAAGAGTAAGAGGTTTTCCTAAGTTGAAGAAACTTGGCAATATAATTTGTAAATAGTGTCAGTTAGGTAAGATGACTAAGTCAAGTTTTAAGAGTAAGACTCGTACCTCTAAAGGAATATTGGAGATTGTTGATATTGACTTGTGTGGAGCAATTGATGTGAAAAGATATAAAGGTGATAAGTACATTATGCTATTTTTTGATGATTATTCTAGGATGATGAAAGTTATGTTTCTGAAACATAAATCTGATATTTTTTAATTGTTTAAATGGTACTTAACAAGAGTTGAGAAGGAAACAGGCAAAAGCCTGAAATTATTGAGATCTAAAAGAGGAGGAGAATTTACATCAAATGAGTTTAAGATGTTTTGTAATGAGAAAGGAATCAAAAGACAAACATCTTCCCCTAGAACCCCTCCACAAAATTGAATTATTGAAAGGATGAACAAATATGTAATAGGCTATGCTAGGACAATCATGATGGAGAAGAATGTTGCTTTGAAATACTCAAGAGAGGCTGTAAGTACAATTATCTATAACTTGAATCATATGCAAGTCAAGAAAGGTACTCATTCAACACCTTTTGAACTATGTTATGTATACTCACCTAATGTAAAATATTTTTAAATTATTTGGAAGTAAGTGTTATATTCTCAAGATTTTAGGAATGGTAAACTAGATGCAAAAAGTGCATAAGGTATATTCATTGGTTGTTCCACAAGAAGTAAAGCTTATAAGTGTTTGAATACTAACACTAAAAACGTTGTGAAATATACAAAAGTAAATGAGGCTGAACCTATAAAAGAACCAGAGGAATACAAATCATTTGTATACTTTTATGAAGGTGTGCCTATTGATGAAGATGGTGTAAATGAAGTTGCAAATCAACAACAAGTTTCAGTGATTGTCGAGCCACATACTATGAATGTCGAGTTGCACTTAGGAGCCAAGCTACAATCAAGTGTCGAGTTATAGAATGAAGTTGAGGCACATTTTGATTCTAAGATTAGTGTACATGAAAGAGATGTTGAACTAACTAATAAAGAAGTACACAATGATTTAGAAGTTGATAGATCAAATGAGAAAAACAGAGCAAAACCAAGGTTGACAAAGTATGTCAAGAGACATCAGCCTGTTACACAAATCATTAGAAATAAAGACACAAGACCAATGGCAAGGAACAAGTTGAGAAATGATACACATTTTCTTAGCATTCATGAACCTAAAATAATGAAAGATCCCTTAGAAGATGTGGAATGGAGTAAATCCATGAAAGAAGAGATTGAACAGATTAAGAAAAATAAGAAATGGACTCTAGTTCCTAGACTAGAAGATTAAAATGTGATTGGCCTCAAGTGGGTGGACAGAAACAAGTTAGATGAAAATGGTGAAGTCACAAGGAATAAAGCAAGATTAGTTTGCAAGGGGTATGCACAAGAAGAAGGGATGGAATATGGAAAAATGTTAGCTCATGTTGCAAGATTGGAAGGAGTAAGAACTATGCTTGCTTACTCTACATACAAAGGTTTCAAGATTTATCAAATTGATGTTAAATCTACATTTCTGAATGGCATACTAGAAGAAGAGGTGTATATAGAAGAAATAGAAGGATTTTTTGATTCTAACAACAAAAACATGGTATTTCTAAAACTTAACCTTAACCAAAAGAAAGCTAAGATCCTAACCTATGAGATGCAATAAATGACATAAGTCATTTTTACAAGAATGTAATTTTAAAACCATGACCTTGGAGGAGAATAACATCATTGATCTTGTCGACGATGTTTTTTATCTCTATATGTCCTGGTTTCAATAATATTTTGAAAGTTTTCTCAAAAGTAGTAATTTTTTGAATTTCTTCGCGTCTCTTCATAAAAAGAATGAGACTATTCATTGAGCCTACAAAATTGATTTCGTAGGAAAACCTATGTATCATTCGACTCCTTGATGTGACATATCTTCACAACAATCTTAAAACATGAGACATTGCCTTGTCTAAGCTTATGTTTTGTATTCATATTCCATCATTTTGTCAAGCAAGTGCCATGCTTTACTTTTATCTTATGTCCCTATTGAGTATGATGGGCAAGGAGATGAAGTTTGATCAGATAGAAAATGCATCTTGTCTTTGCTATGATGAGGACCTTGGTAAAAATAGTCCACGTGCCTTTCCTAAGATTAGGTCAATGTACAAGCAATTTACAAAATGGTTAACATGTCTTCTTATGGTTGTATCTACCACCATTCTGAATCTCGCTGGTTGGAGGTAAGAGTTAGCAAAGGATGCAGAATCGTGCATCAAGCACCAATTATATATGCCTGAGATTTCCAATAATATGCCGCCAATCAGTACTATTCACCAAATATACCATGTGAAGAAATCTGCACAAGGCATTCTTTCATACAGTAATCATTCAAGCTTCAAAGTGAAGCCCTAGACACTCTATCAAACAATTGTGTCAAAGCATTCTATGATATATTTGTTAATCCATGACTACCATTTGATCAAACAAATCGATCATGTTCTCTATGATTCCAAAATTTGCATATATATATTTATGCATGTGTTGTCAAACGATTTGCAAATTCTCCATGTTGAGCATGCTTGTTTACCATATACTTGGTTACGTTTCAGAGAATGACATGTATACATATTATTCCTTCAATGTGGGTGCTTAATTGCTTCCTCTGCGTGTTCATAGGTAAACCAAGATTGGGGTGCGATACTCACATTCTTGATGTTTAAAGATAAGCTCAACAAAGAAGCTTCTAGATCTGCGAGCTAGAAGGAAGATACAAGCATTTCATCTGATCAAACATTTCAAACTTAGCACCCCTTTTGACTATTGGCATTCCCATAACTTTTGGAAACTAATGATGCTTTGAGTGGCATCGAACTCATTATTTTAGATAAGATGGCGTGAAGGAAAGGATCTTGTTCAACACAATGAAAGATTTTTAGATTGCAATGATGCATTTGTATGGTATAGAGACGGTCTCAGACCTGCAATGATCCAACCAGTGTACGAACATAGAGGATGAGGCAAGGTACTTGTGTATATACTTCACATTACATATGATGCTGCTACTTTCAGAATATTTGGTGTCTCAGTGTTGCAATGCCATTTCCATATGACTAAACCTTACCAAAGCAACAGCATTTTGTCAAAACGCATATATATGTTCTCTATGTCTCCGCGCTTCACGCTCCCAATACGGGATTATGGGCTTGGATTTTGCTATGGGCCTAGCAACACAATTTTGAGAATGGACTTAGACTTCTCCACCTTTTCTTTTGCACTCACACCATGAATAATGACTCTAGTGATAGCCTGTCAAGGATCATTCTGTCAAATATTTTGCATGCTTTGTTTATATATATCAAGTTGTCATGAAGACATTGGAGTAAACTATCTCAGAAAGAGCTATAATAATGTCAAAGACCATTGCTTTAATCTACCTCCAACATATATAGTTTGGTTACATTTTCTCAAGGTCAATGTAATTATGTCGTAAATTGGAAAGTGAGGCTTGGATCTCGGTGCAACCTACAAGGACTCTAAACTTGACCTTGACTCTCTTCAAGAAAAATAGCGATGGAGCTTCTTGTGACATCTTTTAGTCAAATAATTTCTATTCACACTCTTCAAGCTTTAACATTTCAATCTTTGGTCACATCTGCACTTATTTCACATGGTGAGGTGGTAATGAGCAAGTGTTCCAACTTTCTTTTGACTAGTTTTAAATGTGTTGTGGGCTGGGTACTAAAACATTCTGTCAAACAGCTCACATGCATGATCTTTGTTCAAAATATAAGGGATCCACCCCACGCCCCAACAAGGTATTTGGTCATACATATTGGGCGGCAACCTCTACACTTATGGATGCTCGTGGGTTGTAGGAATGGAGGTACTCATTCAAACAGTGCATGCATCTTGTTATTTATAATGATCCTTTGTGAGATTCAGCTTCACATATGCTGCCTGTATTTTCTTGAGAGAATAATGTCAACAGTTCATGTACTTTATTTATGCTTTCATCTACAGCTTTTTCTGGATCAAGACATTCAGCCAAAAATATGTTCTACTACTTAGTTCTTGTTCAAACAATGTCATGATCGTAATGAGGGGCTGTGATGTTTTATCAAACACTCAAATGCTTTTGTAGTGCTGCTTTACATATCTTGCCAAGAACTCCTTTCTAGAATATTAACTAAATAAGAAGTTAACAACCATCTTCAACATGTGTGCTTTAATCAAAGCCACAACTCAAACTAGAACCTCTTTCTAGAAGTTTGAGTATGTAGAGGGAGGTAGTAGATAGAGAGAGATGGTTTTGGTACAAGGAGAGGGATGGTTTGAGTTAGTACGGGGAGAGAGAAAATTTTTAGTATGTGGAGAGAGAAAAGTATGTAGAGAGAGGTAGTTTTGAATAGTTGGGAATTAACCTCTCTCTCTCTATCTCTCTTTCTCTGAAATTAATTTAACTAACTCACAATAAAATATTTGGGTAACACCACCTTAATAGTGAAGGGGTCCTCCTCAATAGCAGCAAGGGGAGGAAAGATCCTAAATTTAAAGTTTGGGGAGAGAAACACCCAAACATCCACACTATCTCTAGTGGCCAGCGAAGTTTCATCTGCTTTAATAAAACTAGCCTCTACCACCAAAAACACTAGAATCAACTCCACCTCTATAGTAGTCAATCTCACAGTGAAGATTGCAAAAGAGTCAACCTAAAAACTCCACATCCACTTTGGAGGAACACTCTAAATCCACAAACCAAGCTTAGAAGAAGCAGCACTCTTGGTGTAGCTTCCTCCCCCCTTAAGAATAAGGAAACCCACCTCAACAGGGATAATGAGGAGGAAAATAAACACCAAGATAACCCTCTTCTGAAATCACTCCACCTTCATGGCATTGAACAAAAGAGGAATATTGTTCAACCAACTATCAGCAACATCCACATAATATATCACCTCCTCAATAGATGATATCTCTACCTCAATAAGAGTTGTGCACATATTGTACAACAACATGAACCAATCCTTGAACCAAAGCATCCACTAAAGGTGCCTTTGAAACCAAAGATGAGAGTTCATCTCAATAGAAACAATAGTCACCTAGTAACTAATAGGGAAACCAAAAAATAGGTCCCACTTAAGAAATTGGTCAATACACATCATGAAAGAAGCACCAAAGATTGATAAGGAGGCAAATTGAAGAGATCCATGACTTCCAACCACAAAACCACAAAAAAACCCCAAAATTGGTAAACCTAGAAAGAGACAACCCCTAGATGAAGAAAGAAGGGGCAAAAACTAGACTTCCCAAAAGATGAAATACGCATAGGGATAGATCCCCACTATTCCATGGGAACACCAAAGCTCCCAAGCCAACCACTCCAAAGGACGAATGAGGATTTGCAAACCTGCTAACAAATAAAACAGCATCAGGTCCTAGATCTAGGTAACCTAGCAACACAACACTCTAGGATGCAACATGGAGAGACATAAATCAAAAGTTTTGAGCTCACAAACAAAGAAACCATCACTAAGGGAAACACCCCATAGTCCAAAGGTGAACCCACCAATGACCAAATTGGATTCCTCTCTACAAAGCAACATACTAGAGAAAATGTCATCCCCAAAGGGCTCAAAGGGAGATGACAACCAAGTCCCCCACTTTGCAATTGAACCCACCCATAGTTCACGGCAATGAACAATGACCCAACAATGGGTAGGCATAGGAGAGGCCCTCGTTCCATCTAGCTCAACATCATCCAAATCCCCACCATGTTCCTGGCTAGACTTTACTACATCTAAAACCCTAGCCACACGCAACACCATGTTTTCGCTCTCGCTCTCGCTCATCTCCATTTGGCTTCAAACTTTTCATTAGGAAAATATAGTTGGTGACCTTGTTTGAATAGGATATTACTATGTCACTCATTTAGAAAAATATAGTTCAAAATTAAAGACTTTATGATCTACAAAAAATGGTAAGGGCACATCTCCTTTCTAGCAGTACCTTTTAGGACTGTTGTTGGAAAAATTACACTGTTGAATGAGTAGTTGTCATTGTTTGTTACAATTAAACAACCAGTTGTTATTAACATCTTCCAGACTATCAATCAGTGACTGAGTAAACTTGTAGTTTTTTCATCTTTTACCTCTTCCATACATGAAGTCACTTGAGATTTTCTTGGTTCTAGAAAATATAAAAGTCTCTATATATAGAGAGGTAATTGTAGTGCAAGAATCAATCAATAAACGATATTTTTATCTTTCAATATGTTTTGTGTTGCTTTCTTTTCTCTTAAGTTTATTTATATTTTCTTCATGGTATCAGAGTGATTGGGATACTTGGGCAGTGTTAGTTTTTCTTTGGTGTGAATTTCTAATCTTTTGCTACAGGCACAAATTTTATTGAGCAACATTTTTTTTTGGGTAAAGAAATTACTATAGAAGTTTGGTGAGAATTTCTTTTACTAATTATTTTCTCATCCAAAAAGGAGAGAAGTTGATTAATGGATTTTCTTGGCATTCCCTTGCCCTCAATTAGATTGAATGGAAAGAATTATTATGATTGGGTTTCACAAATTGTATTGTCTCTAACTCTTCAAAAATGTTATGATGTTGTCATTAGTAGTGAACAAAAACCAAAAAACTTTGGAAGAGAACAAGATGACTAGGATAGGAGAGATAAGAAGGTAGTAGCTTTGATCAAGTTAACACTTTCAAAAGAATTTTTTCCAAAATTTTGAAATGAAAGAAGTGGAGTGCAAGTATGGAAGATATTGTAAAAAACTATATCAAAATTTAGGTGATGTATGGATTATATCTCTCACCATAGAGCTATATAGTATGAAATTAACAAGCTCACAAGAAATAGTGTCTCATCTAAGTAAATTAAAACAAAAGAAAAATGAGTTGGCTTCACTTGGAAAGAACATAGAGGATAAGTATTTTGTTCAAATCATATTGCAATGCCTTCTAGGTTATTATCAATGTTTTATAAGGGGACTAGTACTCTAGAAAAACTAAAATCTATTAAATCTAATGAGTTGTGTGCTAAGTTAATTCGAGAAGAAAAATATCAAATAAAAGAAAGAGAATCTTCTACTCTTGAGTGTGAATCTCAAGGATTTATAATGAAAAGTAAACAATATCATCAAAAGGTACAAGATAATAAATCAAATGGAAGGAATTGGAAGTATGATGATAAAAATAGTTCATCTAAGAATCCAAATAGAAGCAAGTGGAAATGTCACTATTGTGGTAAACAAGGACATAAAGCTAATGAATACTACAAAAGGATTAATGATATAGAAAAGAATAAGTCTACTAAATCATTTGATTCTAAAAGAAATGCCTTTTGTGTAGCACTCAAAGAAAATAGTTCTTTTAAAGATGAATGGATAATTGATTCTAGTTGCACACAACATATTTCACATAATCAGGAACAATTTGAGCTACTACATGAAAAAAATGGTGAAAATATATATTTTGGAGATAATAGTCCTCTAGAAGTTAAAGGAAGTGGAAATTTTCTAGTGAGTAATGGAATCTTTAGGAATTTGAAGCTTGTCCCTCAATTATCAATAAATCTTCTCTCTATATTTCAAATTTCCAATAAGGGATATAAAATAGAATTTTACAATGATAAATGCTTAGTCAAGGATGTGAACAATAATTATAAAGTGGCTGCAATTGCTAAAGTGGAGAATGGATTATATAAATTTCAAGAATTCATTGCAAATAAAGATGTATGTGCTACTGTCAAGTATGATGATATGATCAAGTTGTGGCATGAGTGTATGGGGCACATTAACTATCAAAGCCACAAGCTTATGGAGAAGATAAATATGGTGCACAAGCTCCCAAAAATCTCACCAAAGAAAAAGGTATGTGAAAGATGTGAAATGAGTAAACAACATATAGAAAGTATCCACAAGGAAGATCATGGAGGGAAAAAACATCTTTACATTTGGTCCATAGTTATGTCATCAATCCTTTTAAAACACCCCCACTTGGAGGTGCAAGGTATGTTCTTACATTCATAGATGACTATACTAGAAATATTTAGGTGTATTTCTTACAAAAGAAGGATGAAGTGTTCCATAAGTTTAAAGAGTTCATGGTTCTAACTAAAAAAAAGTGGGAAATCTCTAAGAATCATAAGAACAGATAGAGGACTTGAATATATGAATAAGGGATTCTTGGGATTTTGTAAACAAAATGGCATAAAAATAGAATCAACTATTTCTTACTCACCACAACAAAATGGGGATGCAGAAAAAAAGAATAGGACTATAATGGAAATGGCTAGGTGTATGACTCATTCTAGAAATATAGAAGTCAATCTTTGGGCTCAAGCAATTCCTACTATAGTTTACATTCTCAATAAAATTCTTACAAATGATGTTATGAACATAACCCCTGAAGAGGCTTGGAGTGGCAGAAAGCCTACTGTGTCTCATTTCTGTATTTTTGGTTCCACTGCTTATGCTCATATTCCTAATGAAAGGGGAGGTGTAAATTAGAAAGAAAAAGTGAGAAGTACATTATGGTGGGACATAGTGAAGAGTCAAAAGGTTATAGGCTATATAATCCTAATACAAGGGAGATTTATGTTAAAAGAAATGTTTGGTTTGATGAAGATATTGAAAGTAATAAATCTCCCACATTTTCTCATTTTTAAATTTTTCTTGAAGAAGATAAATTTACTGGCACTAATGATTCAGATCAAAATATGACATCTGTTATAGAAGGAGCAGACATGCAAGTTGAAGATTCAAGTAGTAGTGATGAAGAGGACACAAGGAAGACAAGGAAGACTCAAAGCATTCAAGAAGTCTCTCAAGACAACCCTAAGATCTTTGCTAACTATGCTCTTATGGCTAAGGTGATGCAGGTTGAGACTCCAAGAACATTTGTGGAAGCTAAAGGAAAAGACAAATGAAAAGAAGCTATGCAAGAAGAGTACAACTCCTTGATGAAGATTGATACTTGGGAACTAACAACACTTCTAGAAGGAAAGAATTTGATTAGTTTCAAATGGACCTACAAAACAAAGTTCGCATCAGATGGAGCCATTGAGAGATACAAGGCAAAGTTAGTGGCTCGTGGTTTCTCACATGAAGAAGGTATTGACTATACTGAGACATTTGCCCCAATTGCTAAAATGACTTCAGTTCATACCATTATTTCTTTGGCTGCAAAGTTTGGATGGAAAATGTTTCAAGTGGATGTAAAAAAGTGTTTTTTGGTATGGTGACTTTAAAAAAGAGATTTACATGAAAAAAACACTAGGATTTGTTAAAGATGGTGAAGAACATCTAGTATGTAGATTGAGAAAATCACTTTATGGTCTTAAATAGGCTCCAATGATGTTGTGCTCCAAAATAAATGAATTCTTTGTAAAAGATGGAGTTGAAAGAAGCAAAGCTGACCCATATGTATATGTAAAGCATCTTGATGGTGAAATTGTTATTATTGTCTTATATGTGGATGATCTAATCATTACAGGAGATTCCACACAATGTATTGAGAACACCAAGGAATAGCTTAAGCAAACTTTTGAGATAACCGATCTAGGATTAATGCACTATTTCTTGGGTATGGAAGTTTGGCAAGAAGAAGGGAGGATCATGCTTTCTCAAACTAACTATGCTCATGATGTATTGAAAAAGTTCAATATGAGTGATTGTAAATCAGCCAATACACCATGTGAAGTAGGATTAAAATTAACTGTTGATTCTACTCAAAAGAAGGTGGATGAAAAATTGTATATGCAACTTCTTGGCAATCTCTTATATCTCACCATAACTAGATCAGATATTGCAAATGATGTTGGTGTTGTTCCAAGTACATGATGAATCCACATTATGATCACTGGAAAGCTGCTAAGAGGATTTTGAGGTACATCAAAGGCACTTCCAAGCTTGACATTGAGTACAAACATGAAGGAGGGCCTATTTTAGTAAGTTATATAGATTCTGATTATGCAGAAGATATTGATGAAAGAAAATCAACTTTAGGATACATCTTTCATCTTGGATCTGGACCAATTTCTTGGAGTAGCAAGAAGCAATCAACAGTGTCACTTTCATCAATAGAGGCAAAATATATTGGCACATCAAAGGCATTTCAAGAAGTTCTACGGATCGGAAGACTACTTCAAAAGACACATCATCAACAAGCTCATCCAACCACCATATTCGGTGACATCCGAAGAACCATTAAGCTCGCGAAGAATCCTATATACCATGCTAGGTCCAAACATATTGAAGTTCATCATCACTTTGTCTGTGACTTAATGGAGACTGAAGTAGTGGACCTACACTTGTGTGGCACTAAAGATCAAATTGCAAATATATTTACCAAAGTATTATCTACCGTCAAATTTCTCAAGTTTAGAACCTTGCTATATCTCAAAGAGGTTGATGTTTGAATTCATTCTTGTAATAATTTCTCCCAGTTAAAGATGCATTAGTGGTAGAAATTAAGGAAGGGTGTTGGAATAAGTACATCGTTGAATGAGTAGTTATCATTGTTTGTTACAACTAAACAACAGGTTGTTATTGACATCTTCCGACCTGTTAATCAGTGACTGACTAAACTTGCAGTTCTGTCATCTTTTACCTCTTCTACACATGAAGTCAGTTGAGATTTTCTTGGTTCTAGAAAATGTAAAAGTCTATATATAGAAAGAGGTAACTATAGTGCAATAATTAATCAATAAATGATATTTTTCTCTTTCAATATATTTTTTTCTCCTGTTCTTTTCTCTTAAGTTTATTTATATTTTCTTCAACTGCTAACACACAGACGCAGAAAGTTAACAACACACATAATATCTTGATGTTTGACATCAATATATATTCAATTTGTACACTCTTTATGTTTTTGTATCATTTGTCAGCATAATACAAAGAAAGTTCACCTTTCAATTTTTAAAATTCTAAAAAAAATTATCAATCTTTTAATTTCATCGCATCTTAAAACTTTAATCTGTATGTGTTACCTATTACGTTATTGACAGGAATGACACTTTGTATTATAGTTGACCATCTTTTTATTACTATTTGCCTATTAAGAAATATTGTCTAAATGAATATATTTTATGTAAAGATATCATGCCGGCTAGTGCAAAATCTAAATTTGGCATTGTCGAAGCGTTCTAGTCATCGTCACAGCAATGTGAGGTTTCTATGTTTCGCATCGAAACCAACCAGCGACACAAACGATTAATGTTTTGCAGACGTATTCATTAGAAGGAAGATTCCATCAATAAATAGTTAATTATTTAAATCTTAAATTATAAAGGGGAGCACAATTAAACTATTTGTTTATCACACTCACACTTACCAGAAAAGTAGTTTATTTTATTTGAGGGGGATCATGCCGGATAGTGCAAACCAATCGAAGCTTTCTAGGCATCATCGCAGCTATGTGAATTTTTTATGTTTTGCATCGAAACTAACGAGAGCGACACATACGATTAAAGTTTCAAGTTTTTCAAAGGTATTCATGAGTGGGAAGATTCCATAAATAAATAAATAACATATTTCCCTAATTAAACCTTTTCTCACAAATTAGTTTACCGACTGCACAAATGGCAAAATGGCGAAGGGACATGCATACGCGCTCTTGTTATTGGTAAAGAAACCACTCCCAAGCGTAGACTGCTTCTTAGAAACCGCAGCATTTGGATAAAGAACATTGGGTATAGATGGAGGTTATGTTTTCTATGGCATTTTCAGCCGGATTAATATTGGGTATAATATAAGGTGCAGATTTGGATATTGTTGGAAGGCCAATGGAATTAGTAGGAGACATAATCGTGGTAATTGGATTGAATGTAATTCGAGGGGTTTTCTTGAATATGCCTTCCATTATCAAATAGAACAAACGTAATAGAATCAGGAGAAGTAGTGGGCAATGTTTGCAAACCTGAAAAAGACTTTTCCTTGAACACAACATCTCGACTTGGAATTGTATATGAGCAATGTTAGTATGCTAATAGAAACCAAATTTAAATAAAGTTTCTACAAACTAAACACAATTCATAAACTTCAAGATAGATTAAGATGAGCTCTCAATTAAGAATATGAACCATTAATGGGCTCTCTCAATAAGAAGCTCTCTTGTTGAGTGGCTTTGTCTAAATAGATAGGATGTATGCTCAAGTTTATGCTTCAAAAAGGGCTTCAAATGGAGTTGGAATTTGGGTGTGAGTGTATGGTTTTGATGTAAAATGGCTTCATAAAATGGCATTATGACTTTACTTCATGGATTGTGTTATTTTGCAAAAGGGAAAGATCCAATTTATAGGCAAGAGGCTTGAGGGTTTGAGGGCTAAGATGCAAGGATGGAGAAAAGCTCATGGAGGGCTCAGATTGCATGAGAGGAGAGCACATGGATTGTGCTTCCTTACAGCCAATCAGGGAGTGACACATGTCACAGGGTGAGAGGATGGAAGAAAGGGGAAGGATGAGTCAGCAAAAGAGGCTCAAGGGATAAAATCTTCATAAAGACCTTCATAATGGCTTGTAAGAGCAATAAAAGGGCTTGGAAGAGTCATTTATGGCCTACTGGGCTTCATAAAGTTTTATGGTTGGGATATTTTGAAGGAGATGAGAGGAATTTCAACTTGAGCTTGATTAGGAAGGTTTTAAGCTTGCTTAGGATTGTGCAAATTCTTAGAGGATGGATTAGGATGGTTTAGGATTAGCTTAGGGATAGGCAAGTGGATGGAATTTAATGAGGGTGGGTGAAGGAGGAGATATTTGTTAACTTTGGCTTGGGTTAGTAAGTTTTAACCCATGTTTAGGGAATGTGACAAAGTTAGGAGGGGATTAGGATTAGGTTTAAAGACATCTTCTAGAAGAGTCTAGACTTTGGATGAGGATAAAGACTTTCTAGAATAGTCTAGAACTTCTTAAGATGAGGATGAAGACTTTCTAGAAGAGTCTAGAACTTCTTAAGATGAGGATAAATTAGATTTTTAGGAAATAAATAAAGTTTTATTTATTTCAAGGGCTTGGGTTGAGGAGATATTTATTAAAACTTTTTTAATAAACATGAGGATTAATATTTAATCTTAATTAAATATTTTGAGTTGGGATTAGGGGTAGGAAATGATGGGATTAGCCTTTAATCAAAATTAAAGAAGAATTAGAAGATTTTGGAAGAGGTTAGTGGTCTTAAGGAAATTGGCCAAGTTTTGGGCAAAAAATAAACTTTTTATTTATTTTGAGTTTTTTTGGTCAATTTATTAATTAAATAATTAATAAATAAGAAAATAATGTTTAAATAAGATTTAAACATTTTTGGGAGGGATTCCTTAATTAAATATTTTAAATTAAGATAAAGGGATTTAATGGCATAAAAATAAATTAATTAATTAATAAATAATGATGTCATCAGAAATTTTTCAAAAAATAAAAATACTTTATTTTCTAAAAGTTTTTAGGTGTCTACATTTTGCTCCTCTTTGATGTGATGCCGCAAGTGGCATGGCATCAAAGATAAGAAAATAAGATGCCCAAGGTTAGAGCAGAAGATGAGAGAATGGACTGCAAGATGCCCCCTCAAGAAGGTGGCAGGGAGAGAAAGCGAGGCTCGACGACTTCTTGAAAAGTACAAGAATCCAAGATGAGCAAGAAGACTCAGATTGGCTTAAGAGAAGAGGTTTAGTTAGCTCAAACTCTCACTACGGGAGAATGATAAAGAGAGAATCAGAGGCACAAGAAGAAGCAAGCTTAAGATCTCAGGGATTGCAGAGGATGAAGGAGCGGAGCGTTATAAAAGGAATCCAGGATGGGGAGATAGATGAGGGGATTAAAAGCTGATGCAACAGGATTTCAAAGAGTTAGATTGGCAGAAGATGGGTTTCGGAGATCCCTAGGACTAGGATTGTGGATCTCGAAAGATAAGGATTGGTGGATTGATTTGGATTGGTGGATCCCTAAGACTAGGATTGTGGATCCCTAAAGCTAAAGGTGAGGAGTGATTCAAAGAGATACTGATGCATAAGCTAGGGTAGGAGAGACGGATGTTGGATATGGATGGGGGATAATGGAGATGAAGGAAAACCATTGAAGCTTTTTGAGCGGGGGGATACTTCAAAGAGAAGTACCACCATGTAGTTGAGCACTAGATTTTCTATAAGACTGTTGGTTAATTGCCAAGGTTACCAAGAACATCAAGGCCTTTTCACCAACTGTCCAGAGGACTGACGGACTGACTCGAAACAAACATACAAGGATTGCCCCAGCATCACACATGAAACTCGGAGGAAACAGCATAGAACCGATACTGGGTAACTCACAAGAAAAAAAAACAAACAAATGAAAGACTTGATCAAGACCTTACGCTCAGATTGCCCCATTCGCAATATACCATGATATGGAAGATCGTGGCAACCTTGAGGAGGAAACAAAATGATTGCTTGGAAAAGATACTTCAAGACCCAAAAGGGAAGATTCTAAATCGAAAGAAAGTGAAAATCCAAAAGAGAATTGTTTGCCAACGAGATGGGTAGGACAACATACTAATGGACCAAGATCAGACATGAGGAAAGCTATATCCTGCAAGGATCTATTGGAGAGAACCTAAGCTGATGGATCTAGATGAGTGATGCGTCTGGCAAGCTGAACTAAGAAGGATAACACTCTGGTGATAGGAGATCTAGCTAAAGGATGCATTGGAATAGCTAACCAAGGGTTGTGCGATGTGTGCAAGATGTTGATCAAGGAAGAACTGACATGAAAGCTAGATAGAAACAATGGTACTAAGCTAAAGAGGATGTACAAGCTAACGGACCAAGATATTTACAAGCAGGCTAATCAAGATATGTTACAAGCTAACGGACCAATGATAGGTATCATACAGATGGATAAAAAGCTCAGGATGAGAGGATAGCGGGATGGCTCAAGTTGGTACAAGAGGCAGAAGCTAAGGATGAGGTGATAATGAAAGATATGGATTTGACAAGATGCATCCAATGATGATGATGGGGACAATGCTAAGGTTGGTGGTAGCTAAACGGATAGATGGCGCTAGAGTGAATGGCTAATGAGAGGATGACATTGGATTTGCATGAGGATAGCCTAGAGAGGGATACTAATGACAAGGGAGGATGGACAAGACAAGATCTCCAAGGAATACAGTGCCCCCAGTCAGAAGATGACATGTGGAAGGAGGTCTTACGATGGATGTGATAGGATTCAAGCTAGGATGGAAAAGCGAAAGGCGCTAGGGAGATGGATGATAGCTGGGATGATTGGCTGAAGCTGCAGAAGATCAGTGGATGGTGTGGGATGGAAGCTGGAGGATGGAGGATAGGTCTATAGATTGGAAGATGGAGTTGGATGTCAAGATACGACCAAAAGCATGAGGATGATAGGATAAGCTGGGGATGGCTGGATTACGCATGATGCTTGTTTGCCAAGTTTTCATCATGGTACTTGTCCAAGGCGCTTGAATTGCCAAGTTTTCACCAGTGGATGCTTTCTTTTTCTTTTTCTTTTTTTACTTTCTTTTTTTTTGACTTTTTTGACTGTTTGACTTTGGACTTAGCTAGAATGATTTTGGCTTTCTTCAGCTATTTTTAGCTTTTTTGGGATTTTTCACTGGCTGTTGGAATGTTTAATTTTGTTGCTAGTTGTTGGTACATCGAATGTGTGATTTATGCAATAGATCGAATTAGATGGGATTGATGGTAGGAGATGGAGGGATGAAAAGGCTGGAAAGGAGCATGAGATGGAGATGCTTGTAGGATCAACATTGGCACATGTTGGGACAAGTGTGAAAAGAGCAGATGGGGAATAGATGGTAGACGGGGGCTTGATGGAGGATTTGTGGAAGCATGCTTGGGGATATAGGCACCCAAGATGGAGTTAGGAAATGGGGGACATGAGTCATTGGATGGAGGATTAACAATGGTGGATGCCATTATGCATTGGGTTTCAACTTTTTTCTTTGGGATCCACATGGTTTTGGATTTTCTTTTCGTAGGCTTTTGCATTATTTTGGATTCTTTGATTGGATTTTGCCTTTTTGGAGTATGTTTTTTAGAATAGACATATGATTGCCTAGGATGTGGATTTTTAGCTTTATGCATTTTGAAGTTGGCATTCACATTGTTGTGGTAAGCTTTGGAAAGATGGTTAGGAGAAGCTTTGTGAGATGGAGAGGATATGGGAGAGCGTGTAGGGGGATGATGATGGATGATGTGCCTCGATATGTGCCTTTGCTAATCTTGCATAGGAATGGAGGGAATAGGATTTGAATGATGGCTGATAGGAGGATGGAGGATGGTAGATTTTGGGACATAGGGACCCAAAATGGATTTAGCGGATGAAGGGGGGATATGGTAGGTTGTTTTAGTTTGCAAAGATGGTGGAGGGGGGATGACATAAGATTTCTTGAAGGAGTGATGGGAGGCTGGCATGGGGGGTTTGGAGATAGGTTTGGTTTGGGGGTGTGGTGTACCAACACCTTTAGATGGTGAGCCTTTGGATACATATCAAAGACCATGAAATCCTAGATATTTTTGTGCAATAATAGGCTTTCTGATTCCTTGCTCTTGTGGTCCTAAACCTTGACCTTGATAATGCCATAGATTGAGCATTTGAACTAGCTGAGGATACTTTTTGCTTGCAGAAAATGGTGGAAGTGCTTTATCAGATGTACTGCAATAGGGAGATACTATTCTTAATTCTTCTGCTGAGAGGAGGCCACTATGGATGAATGTAAGTAAACCAATAGGGTATATTATAGATGGTGAAATAGCTTGGATAGGTGGTAAGATGGAAGCATGGAGCGGAGGAGATGGTAGGATAGGATCTTGATTTAGCTGATGGGATGAAAAGATATCCTGCAGTAGAGGAGGTATGACTTGAGGTTTTGGAGATGGAGGGGATGGTGATTGCAATATGGATGGAAGACATGGTATGATGATATCTTCATTTATGTTTTGGAGGATGTCAACATGCTTTTGGGTAAGATCTTGATAGGATTGGATTGGAGTGGATGGTGCGATAGGACGTGAAGGTACGGATTCTTCAAAGGCAGTGGATGGATAGATGAAAGATTCGGTAGTGGAGATGGATGAGTAGAAGATGGATGCATAAGGGTCATTACGGGAGATTTGGGAAATACTTGGAGGTGATGTGGATAGGATTTGGAGGGATTTGATAGGTGATGGGATTTTGATGCTTGCAGGAAGTGGAAGGATTTTAAGCAATTTGATGGATGGTATGGGGATGATAGCTTTGGGAGATGGAGGTGATATTATAGATTGGGAAGCTTCATCACTGACTACTTCACATGGTTGGATTAGATGACATGGCTTATCGACTGTTGGAGGTGGCTTTTCTTGTATTTCTTCTAGGAGATTCCTGGGAGACTCGTCTGTCAGAGGTGGAGGTGGTGGATTGATAGGAATAGCTAGTGTGATGGGGTGGAAGATTGGAAGCTTGGTTGATTGGGTGATGGAGGAGAAGCTAGGATATGAGATGGCATGACTAGATAGTTTGGAAGAATTCTCGTATTTTGGGGGATGGTTGGCGAAATGTTTCTAAGGCTTTCAATATACCCGTCATAGTCAACAAGATTTTCATTATCATTGGAATAGGAGGTGGCAGGAGCAAGGACAATGTGACCAAACTCATCATGATAGGATTGGGACTTCATGCTTTGACGGTGAGTTTGATGGGGATGAGGTCTTAAATATGGATGAACACGGAAGCTCATGGTTGGATTTGGATTAAGCTCAAATTTTGGATTGGGTTTGCAAAGATTTCCTAGGGAAAGTCAAAGCTGCATGACAAACCTAAGGAGGATTGGATGGGGATTTTAGGCTTTTCTAAGGATGGAAGACTTCAAGGGCATGCTGTCAAAAGGTGAGGGTTTTTTTTTCCTATGTGCAGGATTGGTGGCTGTGTCAACTTGAGGATAGACTAATGATCCTATGGGTATGGCACGAGATTGACCACTTGTGGATCCCAACCTTTAGCTCAAGGTGATGAGGGATACAAGTGACAAATCTGGATTACCCTAGACAATGCTTTGTCAGAGGGATAACCTTGGTGAGATTGGTTGATTGGTAGGATTGATTGGATAGAAAACTCTGGCAGAGTAACAACAATTCCTTAAAGGCTTGGGTGATTTTGGATTGGGTTGCTAGCTGGCTGGGGGGATGATTTGGATGGACTTTGGATTTGGGATTTTTCTAAAGCAAAGAACTGGATAGATTCATTTGCGGCGAGGGAGCTTGGATGATATTCTGATGAGGCAGTGACTATACTAAGTATGCCTTGAGTTGGGATACTTTTGCTTTTCTGAGATTTTGACCAAAGTTGGCAAACATTCATTCAAAAGCTATGAACAAACAAGAAGACAAAAGTTTGGAGCAAGCTCGTCAAACACACCAACATCCTAGGAAGCTTTCTATAAGGATGAAATTTGGTTTAGCTAGGGAGTCCTCGATATACGCAAGGTACGTGAGGCCCAAATCTGTAGATGAAAACAAAAAGATGTCACACAGCCGAGAGGAGCGGTAACCCAATTCTCCTCTTTCACTTCTCAAGGGTATAAAGTTCCTTGAGGCTTAGCCCGAGTGACAAAATCTTGATCCAAGAGAGGTGTCTTTGGATTCACCTCCCGATTCTTATACTCCATCGAAACGCTAGAATTGAGGTCGTCCCAAGGGGTGATGAAATCCCTAAGCAGGCCTCCTAAAAAATGTAAAACAAGACCACATACATGATCTTGATTTTAAAAGACACGCGTTCATTCCAATTGATGATTTAGATTTTGTAAGCTATGATTGAAGACACTTGTGATTATGGCATACAATATTCATTCCAATTTGACAGTGTCGTTAGCATAATAAAAGTCGAGAGATCGTCAACATAAGAAATGTGAGCGTCATTGAAAATACATCCAAACCATGCAATGTTCATTGATTGTTAGGCATTCAAGATTGAGTGTGAGTTTGTTTTAAGCCCAAAACAAAGATGTGTGAAACTCGATTGCCAAGTGCGCGCCCAGAGGCCCTCCATGTCAAAATTTGTCCAATTTTTATGCCCAAACTTGAAGTGTGATCGATTTAGTCTAGAGTTTTGGTCATTTAATAATTTTGATAAAGTTAAAGCAAACGTTCAAAGACCAAGTGAGTGAGTTAGATTGTGGAACATTTAACACCTTTTTCAAGTAGACCCATCCACATAGATGGCGCTGAGATTGCAACCAATGGTTGAATTGATGGGTGATTAGAAAAGAGGTGAGTCCAAAGAACTACTCAAACTGATTTTTGCAAATTTGTATTTAACTTAACGAAATTTTTTAAATGTCCAAAAATCAAACTTTGCCTAAATTGTATGTGGAAAAGAGATTTGTTTTGTTCAATTTTAAAAACTCCAAATGAAGTGTTTGATATTGCAATGGTTAATTGATCCTTGCATTCAAGATTGGATTTTTTGTTTTAATCATGCATTCAAGAAAAATTTGATTTTAATCCATGGCATTCAAGAGTATGTTTAGAAACATGCATTCAAAGATAAGTGATTAAACATTCAAGTTTTTTCCTTTGAGCATTCAAGATTGAGATTTTGTGTGTTGTTTTAAGAACTTTGAAGTGCTTTGTTTTAACCTTAGATCATTCAAGATTGTTTTGGACTCAAAAGTGAAAATGACTCTTTGGACTTTGGTTTTCATTCAAGATTTTGTATTCTAGTTTGCATATTTTAAGCCCAAAAATGATATTCCTAGATTGTTTTGATGCATGAAGAACCTAAGAAACATTCAAGATTTTGCAACAAGACATTTGTTTGGAACAAATAACAAAGCTTTTAGGACAATTTTTGGCAACCATTTAGGACTCTTAGTTTCAATGAGATTTTTAAAAGAACTTTAAAATATTTGCAAATGAGGTTCATTTTATCCTTGATTGATGCTTTGAGTTTGATTTAGCTTTTAGTGTGCACTTAGTATTGATTTTGAACCTTTTGAAATGGAAACTTGAAGTTCTTTTTAAATTCTCAAAAATGAAGTGTTCCTAACTTTGCATGAATGCATCTAAAACCTTGATGTTGCAAGGATGCAAATGATTGGATTGGTTTAGTTTCACTTGTTAAAAGATTTTTTCTTTTTTGCAAATTTTTAATTTTTTAATAGATTTAAGTATGATTTGGGGGTTCATTTTAAGCACTAAAAAGAAGTGTGTATGATTTTGCTTCCTTAAAAAAAAAGGCCAAGATCTCCCACAAGAAGAAGAAGAAGAAGTAGATGGAATAAGAAGAATATAGACAAGAAGAGGAAGAAAAATTCCAAGTGCTTTGTCCACCTATAAGCTTAAAAAATCTGCAAATACTATGAGATAGACTATGAGTTCCTTTGTCTTCTTCATGCTCATGTGGACCTACAAAACCAATTTATACAATCCTACCAATCACAAAAACAAGCAAAATTAGCCAAAATTAGCAAATGGTATACAAAACTTGACTAAAAAAGCTAATGTAGATGACCCATGCAGGGTCCCACCGAGCGTGCCAAAATGTATATGAGCAATGTTAGTATGCTAATAGAAACCAAATTTAAATAAAGCTTCTACAAACTAAACACAATTCATAAACTTCAAAATAGACTAAGATGAGCTCTCAATTAAGAATATGAGCCATTAATGGGCTCTCTCAATAAAAAGCTCTCTTGTTGAGTGGCTTTGTCTAAATAGATAGGATGTATGCTCAAGCTTATGCTTCAAAAAGGGCTTCAAATGGAGTTGGAATTTGAGTGTGAATGTATGGTTTTGATGTAAAATGGCTTCTTAAAATGGCATTATGACTTTACTTCATGGATTGTGTTATTTTGTGAAGGGGAAAGATCCAATTTATAGGCAAGAGGCTTGAGGGTTTGAGGGCTAAGATGCAAGGATGGGGAAAAGCTCATGGAGGGCTCAGATTGCATGAGAGGAGAGCACATGGATTGTGCTTCCTTACAGCCAATCAGGGAGTGACACATGTCATAGGGTGAGAGGATGGAGGAAAGGGGAAGGATGAGTCAACAAAAGAGGCTCAAGGGATAAAATCTTCATAAAGACCCTCATAATGGTTTGTAAGAGCAATAAAAGGGCTTGGAAGAGTCATTTATGGCCTAGTGGGCTTCATAAAGTTTTATGGTTGGGATATTTTGAAGGAGATGAGAGGAATTTCGACTTGGGCTTGATTATGAAGGTTTTAAGCTTGCTTAGGATTGTGCAAATGATTAGAGGATGGATTACGATGGTTTAGGATTAGCTTAGGGATAGGCAAGTGGATGGAATTTAATGAGGGTGGGTGAAGGAGGAGATATTTGTTAACTTTGGCTTGGGTTAGTAAATCTTAACCCATGTTTAGGGAATGTGACAAGGTTAGGAGGGGATTAGGATTAGGTTTAAAGACATCTTCTAGAAGAGTCTAGACTTTAGATGAAGATAAAGACTTTCTAGAATAGTCTAGAACTTCTTAGGATGAGGATGAAGACTTTCTAGAAGAGTTTAGAACTTCTTAGGATGAGGATAAATTAGATTTTTAGGAAATAAATAAAGTTTTATTTATTTCAAGGGCTTGGGTTGAGGAGATACTTATTAAAACTTTTTTTATAAACATGAGGATTAATATTTAATCTTAATTAAATATTTTGAGTTGGGATTACGGGTAGGAAATGATGGGGTTAGCCTTTAATCAAAATTAAAGAAGGATTAAAAGATTTTGCAAGAGGTTAGTGGTCTTAAGGAAATTGGCCAAGTTTTGGGCAAAAAATAAATTTTTTATTTATTTCGGATTTTTTGGTCAATTTATTAATTAAATAATTAATAAATAAGGAAATAATGTTTAAATAAGATTTAAACATTTTTGGGAGGGATTCCTTAATTAAATATTTTTAATTAAGATAAAGAGATTTAATGGCATAAAAATAAATTAATTAATTAATAAATGATGATGTCATCAGGAATTTTTCAGAAAATAAAAATACTTTATTTTCTAAAGGTTTTTAGGTGTCTACAGGAATCACTTTATGACCAGTAGGATCTCACAATCGAAAGTCATATTGATCTTCACCATACTCCAAAAATACGCATTTAAAATCCAATTTTGTTTTCTGTTCTTTTGGAATGTGAACATACGCATCAACACATGTAAATGAGAAAAAGAAATCCTTTTGCCAATCCACCTTTCTTCTAGAATATCAAAATTCACCTCAATTTATTAAATAAATAGTAGTACTCTGCCTAAAATTCCTTCCCCAAACTGGCATTAGATAACATACACCAAGTCCTTTCCCAGATAGTCTGATTCAACCTCTTTGTTCCACCATTTTCATGAAGTGTATAAGGGACTGTTTTAATCCTTGAACACTATGATCTACACAAAAATTATCAAACTCTGAAGAGAAAAACTTACCACCATTGTCCATTAGTAGAAATTTAATTTATTTCCTAATCTCATTTTCCACCGTAACCTTAAAAATTTTTAACTTTGAAAATCAATAGAGATTTCTTATTCAACATATAAACCAAAAATTTTCTAGTGTAATCATCAAGAAAAGTGACAACATAATTAGCACCACGGAGTTAAGTTACCTCCATAGGACCAAAAACATCAATATGCACAAGCTCTCTAATGGAGAAGATTTATTCTCATGATCCGTCCTTACGAAATTGGTGTGATTTTGCTTGTCATAAAGACAATGCTCACACAACACACAATCAAGATATTTAAGACCTAAAAACTCGTCTCTTCGAAGCATGACTTCAAGACCCATTTTGCTCATGTGAGTGAGCTTCTTATGCCAAAGTTTAGCATTACTTTTGGCAACCTTACTTTCCACAGTCGTCATGGCTGCTCCCACTTCACTATTGCACTCTAAAGTATATAAACTTCCATATTTCTTTACTTTAGCCAAAACTAATTGACCTTTGGTCTCCATGAATCAAGATCAAAGTTAACATTACAGCCTTGCGAATACAAATGACTAACTAAAATCAGATTATGCTTAAGTGTATGAACATGCCTAACATATTTTAAAAGTCATTGATTGTCATTTTTCAGCAACAACAAAATATCCCCTTTGCCGACAATATTACATTCTTCATTATCCCCAAGAAAAAATTTACCCAACATACCTTCATGGTAATTTGTGAACGAACTCCAACATGTCTTCTAGACTTCAAGTGTTGATTCAATCTGCCTCTTCCATTATTATTATTGTTATGTCTACCTCTTTCACGAATTCTTCCTCTATTGCTTGTGCTCACAACTATTAGAGCATCATTGGAAGAGGATTCATGGTGTTTCTGTTGCATGTCTTCACTAAGTAATGTAGTTGGGACTTCATCAAATTGTAGCTTGTTCTTGGCTGCTATTGAAGTGCTCACAACCATTACTACACCTTCCCAGCTATTTAGAAGTGAACATAATAATAAAAATAGCTTTTATTTCATCATCTAATGGTATACCAACTGAAATGAGTTGATTGGCTAATGTATTAAACTCATTCAAATGATTCGACATTACTCCCCCATCTTTCACTTTTAGATCATATAGCTTCTTTATTATAAAAACTTTATTCAAAGTTGAACATATCTCATACAATGAAGATAATGTCTGAACTAGCTCTCTAGTTGTGTACTCAGTTGAAACGTTAAACAACATGTTACTTGAGAGAGAAAATAGTTGCCCTTGCTTTCAACTCCAATTTTTTCCATTCTTCGTCTGTTAATGATCCTTTGCCCTTTGTCTTACCAAGCAATGCAAGTTGTAAATCTTTCTTGATGACCAAAGACTATATCTACACTTTCCATAGTCCAAAGTTATACCCAAAAAACTTTTTGATTTTCCACTTATCCGCCTCATCCATGGCATCTATAAATCTATATGATGTCTAGAAAATCAAATGAGTTTAACCAGCTTTGATACCAATTGTTGACCTAAAATAAAAGATACAAAAAATAAACTAAAACTTAAAACTAAGACTAAATCAAAAAGATGCAAGAATGGACACGAAATTTATAGTATTTCATCCAGCTAGTCTCGATTACATTCACTCTTCAAGTAGGGCAATATCTCCATTCAAATATAATTCTTAGTACAATAGAACAGCAGCATATTGATTATGCACATATATATTCTTCATTGATTATGCAGATATATATTGGAAGACAAAAAAGACTTGGAAGAGGAAGAGACGACAATGGTTGGGCTTCACCGTCAGAGCAGCAATAGAGTCATTACAATATTCCTCTGCCAATAACCCTTACAATCCTCTCATGTAGCACTACATAACATTCATGTAGCATCTATTATGCATCTAGTATGTACCATATAGATTAAACTATTAGGCTTCACATAAATTTATATTACTATTTTTTTATAAGAATTTGAAGGACATTTCTTTATTACAAACTTTCATTGAAGATACTATTTAACTTTTCTATTTAAAGTGATTTTTATAATACATCATTAATTCAAAGTTATCTCTACAATGCATCACTTACAGAGAATCTTTTTCTAGATTAATTGTATACATTATTATAGCACTGACATTTTGAATCACAGTCAATAATCTATCAACAACATAAGAATAACTAAAGAACACATTATTTTATCATATACTACTGAAATGGTAAATACATAATCCCTTCCAATCTCCCATACTAGTTAAATTTGTATCATGTATCATGTTTCACTTTACTTTGTATTACTATTTCTTAATTATCACACTTATAAGAGAAATAGTTTAAATGGATATATTTTATTCAATCAAAGAGGATCATGCCTTCTAGAAGTCATGACTAATTCCAGATTCTCTCCGTTACTATTGTTTAATGAATGTTTAGTTTTATGGCCGAAAACGAAAACATTTCTTGCCTGCACGTTAGCTAGTAAAAATTGTGTTTGAATCCAATTCTGGGAACATCCAGTTTTGTGTTTCCTGCCCTTTCCATTCCTGGATCGAGAAAAGCTTTTTCAACCTGCCGCTCTATCAATTGGAAGAAATTTAATTCCAGATTCTTAGAGCGTCATTTAAATTCGGGAATGGATTAGATATATATTTGTTTAGATGAACCTTGTCAATAAGTTGTGAAACATATATTTATATTCTAGTTAATATTAATTACTAGTCGCCTTTAACATTTTTATAGTAACATCTTCCTCTGAATAACTGTGGTATCTTTTATAGCGATTCTTCAAAACGGAAAACGTAAACAAACTTGCAGCTTCCTTCACTTTGAATGTTTCTTTCTAAACAAAAATATGTGATTTCTCCAATAAATCGTTAATTTAAAGTTATATCTACGATGTATCATTTACAGAGAAGAGAATATTAATTGAAGAGAAGATTAATTGTATATATTATTATACCATTAACATTTTGAATCATAGTCAATAACCTATCAACATTATAGGAATAGCTAAAGACATTACTATCAACAGGTTCTAAATGAGTATTTAGGGACTCAATTGTACTAGCCACTCTGCCCAAAACATGATATTTATATTAATAGAATTTATCTAGGCTTCATAGCCCTCCACAACTTAAGGCCTTACTATTCTCTTCTAGTCTTACCATTTCTTCTTGTTTTCGATTTTTTGGAAAAAGAGGGGTAAACATTTATTAAGACAAAAAGGATTACAACAAGGAAAGCTCAACATGTAGCTTTGTCTTGAGCAACAAGTTCATCAAATTCTTGTAACATGTCAAAGGGAAGCTACCCCCTATCCATAATATTCCAACCTGAAGTATGAACAGAAGCCTAGTTGGCAAAACAGTTAGCATCTCTTTTCCATTCACGAGGAATGTAAGTAAACCTAATGAACTCAAGAGAGGTACAAAAGAGAAGAGTTTGATTAACAATAGTAGCCAGCTGCCAACTAACATCCTCAAGCTCCTGCGAAGTAAGCAAGTTCACCACCACTTGGGAGTCAGACTCATAGATAATCTTGCGCCATCTCCACAAACAACATTGTTCCGTAGCATATAAAATGGCCTAAGCTTCCATGAGATTGTTGGTATGGTAACCCTTATGCATTGAGACAAATAATTTAACTTCACCAAAACTACAATAAGCCACTCCCCCAATACCAACAGGGCTTGGATTCCCCCAGGAAGAATCATCAATGGTAATTTTTAGAACTCCATGAGGAGGAGGAGTCTAATGCCCCTTTTGATTCACCCGTCATTTTCCTTGTTTCCAAGGCTATTTGGCCACTCTTTGATGCCCTTGAGCTGTAACCCCAACCTAAAGATGAAAATTGATGTGATTGCATATAGCAAGATCAACCGGATCCATACCCCCCTCTAGTGCACTTCACCTGAATAGTTTCCTGAAGAGAATGCGAAATCTTCCACCAAAGATGCATAACACCAACTTGAACATCTTGGAAGATTCGACGATTTCTCTCTAGCCAGACCTGCCAAAGAATGAATGATGAGCCAACAATCCAAGCAACATGGAGAGGAGAAGACTTGGAGGGAGCATTGCCAAAGCCAAAACTCAGCCAAAAAGGAATCATGCCTACAAGAGAAACCCCAAGCACTCCACCAAAGGTGTCATAACTAAGTAGAAAATGAGCAATGGAAGAACAGATGGGAGACAAACTCCTCCCCATTACCACACAAAAAACAATATGAGGGGCCCTGAAATCCATGTTTACAAATATTATCCCCACGTAAGATAGCAGTTGTGAGCCACTAGCCACATGAAAAAAATTCACTTGGACCAAAAAAATTTATTCCAAACTTGCTTCCACCAAGGGACCTCAACATCCACAAATAATTATCTAGTTATCTCAACATACTTAGGAGCATTGTGTTGAAAAGATGATGAGTCAAAAGATGATTGCGAACCAATCAATCATCGCATTCCCTTCAAGTCTGTATTTGGAAATTATTTTCTCAATCATATCTCATACATCCACGGTTCTTGAACGTTCAGGGACATATTGTATTTTCTAGCACTTCCAACCAATGAGATCAAGGCTCGTTATGTATTCTTAGGAATACCAAGAAGCCTAATGTTGTGATGGGTTTCTAAAGAGTTCTATCAAACACGTGCTGATATGAATGCCTTATTTAACCATTTTATTTTGTGTGTATCCAACAATCATTATATCTCCTATGAAAATGCATTACTTGACATACGATGACATTCTCCAAATGCTTCCAACATTCACATTATTAAAAGCACAATATTTCTATGAGGAATCTTCTTGAAGATTTTCAAAGCATCAAACACAAGCTTATTCCTGGCATACTCTCCAATCAAGGTTTCTCGGGAGAAGATATCTCACCAAGGCATTTTGTTAAATAGTTTCAAGGAATCCTTGTCTATTGTTGTGAATCCATACACCTATACTATGATGATCTTCATGTGTGTGGCTTGTCTTTCATGTCATATCAATGTGCCAAAAACTCCAAACTCTCTCCACCAACCATTCTGAATCTTCCCTTCACATTCTTGGCACAATGCAATGTGGGTTGGGGTATGTGTGAGTCATTTCTTTTGTCACTTGAGACTTCAGACTCCCTCACTAAAGGCTTTGAAACTTTCATTTTTGCACAGTGAGGCTGCCAATTTGGTATTGCGATGGAGGGCATTGATTGAACACATTGCAAATACATTCTATGAAAAGGCTTTCCTTTAGGGAATTTTATGAAACATATCATTAGTTGTCTTCAGAATGACATATCTAGACCTTGTTTTGCAAGCCAAAATTTCCATTTTAGCACCATGGGTCACGAGAATGGAGATGGTGGGTTGCACCTCTATCTTTCTTTAAGAATAATTTATCACACAATCCTTGTTTATAACATATGCCTCCATAGTTTCCATGCATCTCAACCCAAGCTCTCAATCTCCTAAATTTGTTGCTTGAAAGTTTGTGAATTGTAATTTGGCATTTTGTCGAATATGTCATAGGCAAATGTGGAGTTATCATAGCATTAATGACATCCTACTAATGACTTTTACAAACTCAAATACAACACATGCCCTAAATTTGATGGCTTCTCATGACTTCACATTATCTAATGGGTTATCTCTAATGCTAGCTTTAGAAGGCATTCTATCAAAGAGATTGTAGGCATAGTCTTTTCTTTGTCAATGCTCAAAATTGTCATTATGTGGGTATTTTTTCAAATATCTCATGTCCATTTATCATATCTCTAATAACACGTATTTCCAACCAAACTTGCGCATTTGTGTGTTGGAAGTGATAGATGATTTTCTTTATTGGTAAGGTGTCAAGATTCTCAACAAATCCTAAAGAAAATCACATGATGGTAATCAAGAGAATCATGAGCTTTCTGAAGGGTACTGGAGACTATAGATTATGGTACAAGAAATGATGCAATTTGGATTTGAAGGCCTCCACAGATGCTGATTGGGCAAGAAGTGTTGATGATAGGAAGAACACTAGTGCTGGAGCATTCTTCCTTGGTAAAAGACTATTGTCTTGGACAAGAAAGAAGCATAATTGTATTTCTTAGTCTGCAATAGAGGCAGAGTATGTTGCAACAGTAGTTAACTGTTCCAATGTTCTTTGGTTCAAGAAGTTGTTGGCAGGTATAATGATAGAGATCAAGGATCTAGTGGTTATCTTCTATGATAACACTAGTGCAATTAATATATCAAAGAATCCTATGATGCATACAAAGACCAACCATATTTCTATAAAATATCATTTTCTGAGAGAATTGGTGCAACATAAAGAGGTAAGATTGAAATATGCAAATACTAAAGAACAAATTGCAAATATATTCACTAAGCCATTATCTAAGGATGCATTTTTGAATCTAAGATGTAAGTTAGGGGTTATTCTCCTATCTGAAGCTCACTAAATGAAGTTTAGTGATGCATCAACCAGAGCATGTTCAAGATTAGTCAGTTGATGTAGTATTGAAAAGGGTGGAATGCATATGAATTAGTACATGAGGTACATTGATATTTAATGAATATTGTCTTTGGCATGAGATGTCAAAGAGGGAGAGTTTGTTTTCATATTCATAGAAATTTTATAACTATGGAGATTTATGTGATTAGGGAGAGTTTGTGGAGAGTTTAGTCATATATCAATTAGAGATGTCAAAGAGGAAGAACTTGGTCTAAAAAATATTCAAAGCTGATATCAAAGAAGGAGTGCTTTATAGATGAGAAGAAGACATTGAAAACAAAGTTTGTTGGCAGAGGGAGTTCACACTGATAGAGGGAGTTCTCAAGAATGAGAATCAGAATAAAACTAAAGATATATTCCTTAGTTTATTTTTCTCTAAAAAATTTATTGTATTATGACATGTTGTGTTGCCATCAATGGCAAAGAGGGAAATTGTTGAAAAAAATTAGTTAATTGAGTATTGTCTTTGATGTTACAAAAAATGTTATATCTTTACTATTCAATGTATGTCAACCTCACTCAGGAAATGAAGATAGTTTCCTGTGTCTACCAACCATTCTAGAGTTTTCCAAGTTCAAAAGGCAGTGACCATTGAGTTCATTCGGGCATCGAAGAGAAGATTGCAGAAGTTGAATGTTAACTGAGCTCACTCAAGTAAAAAAGGAAATGTTGGATGGAACCAATGTTAACTGAGCTCACTCGATTACCAAAAGAACTTTGTGAAGATGCGGTTTTAACTGATTTTACTTTCTTAACACAGGAAAATCATTTTTGAGTTAATGTCTACCGAATAGGTTTGGCTAACAAAGGATTTTCTTGTTTTGGCATACTAAGTTCAATGGATTTGTTTGTTGGTTCTAGTCGACTAAGAAGATGAATATTAATTATTCTAAGCTATATTCAAGCCTACTTGACAATGCATAAGGTATAAGTATAAGGTCAAGTTGAGGATTGAAAGTGCATGTCAGTGTGTGGAAGAATAGAAGATGCTTAGAGGAAGAAAATCAGAAGGGTAAGCATAATATCCTTGAGGAGCTGCAAAGATACATTTGATCGGAAAGGATCAATTATTCAAGCTAGAATTGAGATCTGTAATCAGCAATTCAATTGCATCATAAATCAAGTGATCTCATTGTTACTCTCTAACCATTGTAATAGTGATCTAAATCTTTTAATAGAGTTGGCCTAACAACTATTTGTAAATCCTCTAACAAGGTGACATTTTTAGATTGAAGTGTCTAAAGACCTCTAACAAGGCCACTCCTAACAGAGTGATTAAATTCTCTAACAAGGTCACACTGAACATTATGTTTTGTAAGCAAATTGGCCAAAGGGGAGCACACTTTCTGTCAACATATTAATTTTCTTTCAGAGGTTATTGGAAATTCTGAAGAGGTTTAAAATATTATGAAAAAAATTCCACAGATTGAAGGCAAAAACAGGGTGCTAGAGAAGGCTGATAGTGATGACCAGAACAAGGTGACTAGACTAGAGACCAAGGTGAATAATATTGAAAAGATGATCAAGAAAATGGTTGATAATAATAGTACTTCATTAAAGACTATGGTAGATAATGTAAGCAACCTCCTAAAAAAGCTTAAGCAAGATAAAGGACAAGATTCCCCTACTATGGATGAGAACTAGCGACCAAGTAAACACACTTGAGCTCATTCTAAAAAGAATGAGGATATGAACAAGATGGAAGAGGTGAAGGCCACTATGGAGAATATGCACATCTTGGCAAACTAGGTTGCTGACCTGATGAAGACTATCTAGCTATTTGGGTGCTAGTCTTTTGCTATCCTTCTGCTATCTTTTCAGCCTTGTTTTTGGTTGGCCTCCTATTTCTCTATTTTTCTTTGCTCTATTGGGAGGCCCATTATATGGTGTACTCTACTTTTAGACTTAGATGTTAGCTTTTTTGTTGTTCTTTTAAGACTCTTTGTTATTTTGTAAAAGGTTTTACGTCTTTTAAAATCTATTTTTACTTAATCAAAACATTATGTTTTGTAACCTTTAATAGGGTTGGCTCCTAATGGGGCTCACTTTAGAAGAGTGAAAATATATAACTAGTTGTCATTGGTGGTTTTTCCCAAATTGGGTTTCCACGTTAAATCTTGGTGTCACTTGTGTTCATGCTATTTATTTGATGTTTATGAAACTAAGTTAATTAAGGTTAATCACAAAAAAAATCTTAAGATTTTCATGTTAAGCATTTTCTAGGTTATAGTTGTTATTTCAGTGGTTACTGAATTTCAAGATATCATTACTATTTACCAAGTGCCTGTGTGTTTGTCAAGCAACAGTATTTTCAGTAGTGTTTATGTTTTGAGCTAACATCTAACAAATTTGGGATTTATTTTAGTGTTAATTGATCCACCCCTCCCCTCTAAGTTACTCCTCTTATATTTCCAACAATTCTATAGAAGAAAATGTAAAAATAAAATGAAACTAAATTATTTACATAATGTCTAATAATAGATATATAGAATATCAATATATCATTAATAATACTAATGGTTCATCAATTATGATTATACACAAAAATTCTAATTTACAAGTGAAAATAAAATTAAAATCCATGGAACTTGAATTGGGTTTATTAACTTAGCCTATATTTCAATCAATTAACAATTTTTCAAATTGAAAATGGCAAAGAGATTAATTTCAAGCAACAACAAAAATAATGGCATGGAAGTGACTATTTACCACCTTCAAAGCATACTTCTATCAAGATACCAATGACTTAAATATCATACATAATCAATGTTGACTTACTTTTTGGCTATTTTTTTCCTTGGGGTGTGATGTTTAAGGATGGCTATGAAGATGGGTTAATGAATAGAAATGGAAGAGGAGAGTAATGGTCTACAACTCTGGGAAAAATTATGCAAAATAAAAGGAAAATTCAATATATTTATATTTCCCTCCAAAGTATTCTCTAAGGATATCTAGGCATCCTATTCAAGCTCTACACAATTATTAAAGCTATTTAAGATGAACTTATAACTGTTAATTATGTTATGAAACCTAGGAAAATCAAGTGAATTATAATATTTTGGTTAGATAAAGATAATCATTTTGTTTCAAATATTCATTTATTAATTATTGATATTTTTTATTGCTTTTTCAAAAATAAATACTATTACAATCACTTAGGTTAACTTTATGAAATAGAGAATTTAAAAAATTAGATAAAGTTTGTACAGTTTTATTGAATTGATTATAATTTTAAAAATTGGACAAAGTTTGCACAATTTTCAATCTATTTATTTGAGAACCAACTAATTGGTGATTATTGGGAGTTGCATATAAAAATATTATTTTCAATCTAAAAGATTTGGTGTTAATTTCTCCCTATTTGAGTCACACGGCACATTTGTGACTTTTCTAGGAAGTATTTTTGTAAACACACTAAAAGTATTTTGAGACACGAGAAGTGTACTCTACTAGAGAAAGGAACCCAAGTAGACTAGAAATCATAGGCCTCTAAAAAAAAAAGTGGAAAATCTAATCAAATAAATTTGTAATTATATTAATGAAGTAGTAATTTGTCAAATGAAAGGAAAAGAATCAGGACACTTAGTTCTAAATTTTTCTAAGACTCAACCTTGTATCTCGGCTAGAAGGTAAATAATATAGGGAAAACTAGTAGCCCCATAGAATTACAACCTAAGAAGATAATTAAACAAGCTAAAGGAAAGGACATTATCCATAAAGATGAACCAATGGGGTTTGGTGGATATAACAAAATCTTCTAATAGGGAAATTAACACTTCTAGACTTGGCTTTTAACAAAAGTAATTAATTTAAACTTATTCTACATATATATCTTTAAAAGATTAAGATACCATCCTATTTGAAAATAATCTATGTATGCATTTATTTTTTTCCACTATTTTTCATTAAAAACTATAAATTATTTTTTTCCTATTTTAAATCGTGAACATATTTTATGATTTGGGTGTTATAGATTGAATGCAACATGAAGTTGATGAAAGAGATTAAAAAAAAGTTATGTACTTTCAAAATCCTAATTTCCATTACCAAAAATTTTTTGTCTTGCTCATTGTATAGAAGAAAATATGAAAACAAGAATGAAACTAAATTTTTTACAAAATGTAGAATAACAAATATATAGAATATCAATATATCATTGATAATACTAATGGTATATCAAAGATGAAATTACATACAAGAATTCTCATTTACAAGTGAAAATAAAAAAGAAATTTATCGATCTTGAATTGGGTTTATTAACTTAGCCTATAGTTCAATCAATCAACAAATTTTCACAACAAAAATGGGAAAGAGATTGATTTCACGCAACAACAAAAATAATGGCATGGAAGTGAGACTACTTACCACCTTCAAAGCATACTTTGGTCAAGATGTCAATGACTTGAATATCATACATAATCAATGTTGACTTTCTTTTTTGTTTTTTTTCCCTTAGGGTGTGATGTTTAAGGATGACTATGAATATGGGATAATGAATAGAAATTGAAGAGGAGAGTAGTAATACAACTCTAAGAAAACTTGTATGAAAGAAAAGGACAATTCAATATTTTTTAGTTCCCTCCAAAGTATTCTTTAAGGCCTCATTTGGTAGTAGGAAGATGAGGGATGAAATAGGGATACGAGGGGAAAAAATATGGTTTTGGAGCTAAAATTGGGCATTTGGTTCATCAAATTCAAAACCCAATTTTCAATTTCATCTTCCATTTTTTGACCAATATTGGAAGATGCATCTTCAAACGAAAAGGTGGAATTCAAAATTAAAACCCAATTATTGTAGATTATGAATGCATTTTAATAAAAACGCTGGGTCCATGAAAACCTTGGTTAGGTTTTTGGAAGATGAAAGAAGCATTAGGGAAAAGGAGGCAACATTGTTCATATGCAATTTTTTGGGGTTTTGGGCACCATTGTTCTTGGGCAAGTTTGGGGTTTCTCTGACTATGGTTGTGGGCTTTGTCTGGTTTGTTCCTGGCTGACGGTTGTGACTATGGGGTTTATCTGGCTTCTTCTTGGCTTGTTCTTGGCCAACGGTTGTGGTTGTGGGGTTTGTATAGCTTTCGACGATGGCTGTGGGGTTTCTCTACTTTGGACAATGGTGGCGACTTTGAACACAGTTCTCTTCTCCCACCAATCTTTGCACGCACAGTTCTCTTCTCCCACCCACCTTTGCATTTTGGGTTCATATTCCATTCCACTTCGAATTTCTAAATTGACAACTAAATCCAAAATAATGATTTGTATATTCATCTTCTATGTCAACCAAACGGTTCAACTATCTTCCCAAAATACAAAACTAGGTTTTCAAAAACTTGGTTATGAGATAATAAGGTTCTAAGCCAAGTTCATCTTGTTCATGTTCTACATAATTAGTAAAGTTATTTAAGATGAACTTATCACTATTAATTATGTTATGAAACCTAGGAAAGTCCAATGAATTATAATATTTTAGTTGGATAAAGATAACCCTTTTGTTTCATATATTTATTTATTATTAATTTTTTCAAAAGTAAATACTATCGCAATCATTTAGTTTGTATAGTGCTATTAAATTGATTATTTTAATTGTTATTAAAAATATCTTTTATGGGTTTCCTTATTGACCAATACTAAAAAAATAACAAGTGCCACATAACGGCTTGTATCTTCCATAAGATTAATAGTTAGAAAAAATTGAGTCAAAATATTATATGTATTTTAATAATATTTGTTTTGGTATGTTGATTTTGTTGTTGGAAAAATTATAAGAGATAGAAATGATGTAAGAGTGATAAGCATATAAAATTTGATAAAATTTAATTCATCATATAAATATTACTTTATGAAAATAATTGTATGCTTTTAAAAACAATAAGGTCAAGTTAGGAGGTTTAATAATTAGGGTTATAGGTTGTTAAAATAATAATAGGTTGACAAATTATTAGATAAATTACATGTCTTGTATGTAGAAGAGTTAGAGTTATTAGTTCTTGTTGTAGACTATTGAACTATAGACAACGGCATAATCTAACTAGTTATTAAACTTCACATTTTTAACCAATAAAACTTTATCAATATTTTTCATAATTTGATAGATTAGTATTTTATAAAATTAGATGCAAATTATTTTCGGTTTGTTGTCCTGAGACTAAATTTAACTATGAATAATTTTATTAATTTTGTCAGTGTTGAATTGAATTTTTAACTACAATAGAAGTCAATAATGAGATTATCTAAATTATTAATTTAAATTTTATTTTATTTTTGGAAAAATATATTGCATTTATTTCTTTTGATATTAAAATGGATCAAATACTAACAAAATTAATTTTCAAATTACTTTTAATCATACGTTATTAGTCTTTTTATATCAAAATAAATCAAACAAAAAATTAATACATTCAAAATGTCAAAAAAAATTATTTATTTTTTGAAATAAAGGGGGTAAAAACTTTATTAAAAATTAGAAAGCATTAATACAAAGTGAACTAGAACCAAAGGTCCCAACAAGAAGCACAGGGATAATCCCAAATAGAGATAAAACAACCAACATCGTCATCTATCATCATTCTCCACCCTATCATCATCCAAAATACTCCTCAAATCAAAATGGAGCTCTTGAGGAACCAACTCCCATTCCTCAATCCTCCATCCCTCAGCATGCCCAGAAGCCCATTTCGCCAAATAGTCAACTGCCCTATTCCACTCCCTTGGAATATGAGCAAACGTCACCAATTTCATCAAAGAACTGATTTGCAAAATTTGTTACACAATCCTAGCCAATTGCCATTAACACCAAACACTTTCTGCTCAATAAGCAAGTTGATCAAAACTTGGGAGTCTGACTCACAAACAATTCTTCTCCAGCCTTGTGCATGAGCTTTCTCAAGAGCAGCAAGAATAGCCAACCCTTCCACCAGGTTAATGGTTTGAATCACTACATAGATTGAGAAGATAAAAACCACTGAGCCCATAGCATCTCTCCCAATCCCACTGATACTAGCCAGACTCGAATTACCCCTTGAAGATCCATCAGTATTGATCTTCAAGATCCCGTAGGGGGGAGGCTGTCATTTACCAACCCTGTCAATTTTTTGCTTCTCACGATGCCGTCTCCTAGCCCTTATTAATGCCAAAGAAGTCCCCAATCTCTCCACCAACTCTATATCACATTTCCCCAAAGGTAATTCCACTTCACACTTAGCCTCCACTGTCTCTTGAATCATGCCCAATATCCTCAGCCAAATTTGTTGCACAAGTCATTGCTCAACACCAAAAATCCTTCGATTGTGCTCCAGCCAAATTTTCCATAATAAGAAGATAGGCCCCACAAACCATACCTCTTGCAAGAAAGGAGCTACAGAAGGAGGTTGCCCCATCCCCTGCCAAAACTCAATCAAGGAGGAAGCATGGCCACAAGGTGCTACCCAAACTCCCCACCAGAAATGCCAAAGTTGGAGGGTGAAAGAGCACCAAAAAAACAAATGGGAAGAGTCCTCCTCATTAGCCCCACACATAACACAAATAGAAGGGCCATGGAATTCCTCTTTTCTTGATATTATCCCAAGTCAAACATTTATTCCAAGCCAACATCCAAATAAAAAAATTGCACTTTGGCCAAGATAGTTTATTCCAAACCTTCCTTGACCACTGCACTTCAGGTAGAACCATCTTATGAGACACCAATCTGTTGTACCCCGAGGCAACTGTATAGGTCCCCTTAGGATTGGGAGACTAGGCCAGCACATCGTCCTCCTGAAGAGAACAACAACTTCTATTGGAAAGGATATTTTGCAGCATAGCACACTCCTCCTGTAAATCAGCAATTGGCCATTCATCTGGAGACTTCCATTTAGCTATTTCCAACTGACCACAGGGGAAAAAAGACTTAAAATCACTCACCCTTGACCAACCAGCCTCCAAAAATTGCTAACACAAAATCCCTAAGTTAGGAAACTGAGAAATTATTGGGGGAAATCCATCCCAAGAGTCTGACCAAAATTGAGCCTCCATCCCGCTCTTGCAGATCCAAAATAATCCATCCTTAATAAGCTTAGCCCCTTTCTTTAAAGTATCCTAGATCACAGATCACTTCCCCCCAAGTGTATACCTGGAAATATCAAGATGAGAAATCCCTGGGAGATACTTCTACGAAAGAACCATTGCCCAGCTCTTATCCTTCTCATTACACCACCGCCAGTAGAGTTTAGCAACCAAAGCCTCACCTGACAATGCCGACTGCCTCAAGCCAATACCCCCATAATGCTTTGGACTATACACCACTTCCCATTTAACCAAACTCCATTTGGAAGTCTCCAAGTGGCCCGCCCATAAAAATTGGTGCATCACAGAATCCAGATCCTTAAGGAAGCCTATAGGAGCAACTTGGAGCATGCATCTATAAATGGGCAAAGCCTGCACAACTGACTTAATCAACTGGACACGACCAGCAAAGGATAGCCAACAGTGCATCCAATGATTAACTTTCATCCTAAATTTGTCCAAAATAGCATGCCAAGTCTCCTTGGGGAGCCTACTCACGGAGATGGGAATGCCAAGATACTTCAATGGAAGATTCCCAATCTGAAACCTCAAAGTGTGGGCAATCCTTTGTTGAATAGGGCCCAGAGTATTGAAGAAGTATATGGATGGCTTTCCCTCATTAATCTGTTGTCCTGAGGTAGCTAGGTACACATCCAAGACTCTATGAAGATTAGATACCTCCCTCATTGTAGCCATCCCCATCAAAGCAATATCATCTACAAATTGTAGGTGAATCTGCGGAGGTAAAGTTCCACCCCATCTCCAACCTTGTATAAATATAGACCCCACATTTTGTTTAATGCATCTCCCTAAGCCTTCTGCCAAAAGAATAAACAAATAGGGGGAGAGAGGGTCTCCCTGACGAAGCCCCCTTGAGGCCCCAAAAAGCTCAGAATGACTCCCATTAATAAGCACCGAGAAAGAGACCGACGTAACACAACTCCAAACCCATTGAGTCCAATCTTCTACAAAGCCAAAGGCACTAAGAACCCTCTGCAAGAAAGACCACCTTACTCTGTCATAAGGCTTTGCCATATCTGATTTGATAAACATCGCTTTTTCTTTTGATTTGGCCATAGAATGGATGACCTCAGTAGCAATAACAATCCCATCTAGAATTTTCCTACCCGCCAAAACCACTTTGCTCCTCGAAAATCAAATCAGCAAGCCCCTTCTTTAACCTATCTTCCATAAGCTTGGAAATAATTTTGTAAATAATATTGCATAAAGAGATGGGCAGAAGTTGTCTCAACCTATCATCCCCCTCCTACTTGGCTATAAGAGCAAGAAAAGTAGCATTTAGAGCCCTTAACATCTGCTTATTGTGTTGAGACTCTTGAACCACAGCCAGGAGGTCAAATTTGATGATATCCCAGAACTCTTGATAAAACTCAATGGGGAAGCCATCAGGTCCTGGTGCCTTTCCTTTTTTCATATTAAAAACAACCCCTTCAAGCTCCTCAATCGAGATATCCCTCATGAGCTGTTGATTCATATCTTCAGTCACAAAGGCGGGAATACAGGAAAGAACATGCACTTCCTCAAGAGACCCCCCTTGCGAGTCCTCTCTAAAGAGAGATTCAAAGTATTGTACTGCCTCCTTGAACATTTCTAGAAAAGAAGAAAGATGCTCTCCCCTTTCATTCACCAACCCTGAGATAGAGTTACCATGCCTCCTAGCCTTCACTGAGTTGAAGAAGAAAGTTGTATTTTTGTCCCCTTCCTGAAGCCACTCGATCCAGGCCTTTTCTTTCCAATACATTTCCTCTCACATTTCCCATTCTTCAAGCAATCTCATAGCCTGAGCCTTGTCCTGAAGCAATTCAATTGTCACCCCTTCCTCTCTTATCCTTCTTGTAATATCATCCAAATCTGCCTAAGCCCAAGCCTTTTCATGGAATAGATTCCCATAGTGTAACTGATTCCATCGTTTAAGCTCAAACTGAACATATTGAAGGAACTTAGCAAAAATATACATAGAAGTACCATAGGCTCGTCTACCTTTCTTCCACCAATCAGATACCAAATCATACAAAGATGAGTCCCGAAGCCACATAAGTTGGAACCTAAAAGAAAGCTTTCGAAGCACCCGAGTTGAAACTATAAAAATTTTAATAGGCCAATGATCCGATCCTCTCCAATCCAAGATCTCATAGCAAGATGACTGCAACCCCCCAATCAGTTAACAAGAAACCAAGAACCGATCTAACCTTTCTGCAATACAAAACTCTCCAATCTAATGATTGTTCCAAGTGAACTGACCATTGATAGGTTTAATATCCACAAGGTTCAAGGAATTAATATTGTCTTGAAGCAGCAGTGCAAAAGGCTCATCTTCCATTACCACTCTGCTTCTCAGCTAGCTCACAAATAGCATTGAAATCTCCAGCCAAAATCCAAGGGTGAAAGGGAAACATGCTACGAATCAGCTTGATATGGGACCACAAAACTTGTTTACCTTGGAAATTAGTAGGAGCATAAATGCTAGAATATAATATAACTTCCCCTATCTCTAAGCAGGTAGCAATCATGGACAAAGAGGATTTAGAGGAAATCCACCAAAGAGGCTGGATTTTTCCAGGATTCCATAAATAGGCCAAACCCCCAGAAGCACCATGAGCTCCAATGCACTGGCATTCTCCATTACTCCACAACCTAGTCTTTAAACCTTGCATACTCTCCACAGATAACTTAGTTTCCTGAAGAAAAAAAAGAACATCTGGACTATGTCTTCTGACTAACTCATGAACAAATTTTTGTCTAGGGCCACTGTTCAAACCCGTCACATTCCACGATAAAATAATCATTTTAAGGGGCATGAGAAAATAGAATCCAGAGGCTTAACTGCCCCGGACTCCACCAAATTCTCACCAGCTAATTTAATCTTTTCTACATCCTTTTTTCGGCCAAGTTTCACCAATTTCTTTCCCCCACCCTTCTTGATATCCTTCTGCATAATACCCAATTTGGGAGGAGGCTTAATCTTTGCTGCCAAGCTTGAACCAATGTGTTGCCCAACAGTCAGAGAATCCATACTTGCTATTGAAACAATGGCCAAGGGTTCTTGCACCTCAGAATTGCCCTTTTGCTGATTAACATCCAATTGCCTACACTCATCCCCTATGGGATCCATAATAGACTCGATAACAAGATCCTCCTAAACTAAGTCCATAAGTCCATTATCCAAATTGGTCAAACCCAAGTTCACCTCCTGTTGGAAAAGCTCATCCAACACCTCAAACCTGTTAAATGTATCATCCTGCCTTTCTTTAAAAGACCTATTTTGACCCCTATTCTGATTTTGAGCCCTAATTGGAACAAAACCATCAGAAGCCCCTATCTCATCAGGAGATATGTTCTTCCCTTTATCTATCTCAGGAGGCTTGCTCATAAGCTATGATTGAAGGGATTCCTGAGGTTTATTCCTTGGGCATCTTCGTTGTAGATGCCCATATTCTCGGCACATGCGACAACAAAAAGGAAGAGTTTCATAACCCAATTGTTGCACCCAAGAATAAGAACCCACACACATTTCTACTACATCTGGTAGAGGCCTACTAAGATCAATTTCAACAAAAATGCGAGCAAAAGTCATTACCTTTTTTCCAAAGGTCTGCGATGAGGTCCCTACAAGGATTCCAAGCACTGAAGCCAAAAGATGTAACACATCCTCTTGACAGGATTCCGTCAAAAATGGTGGCAAACAAACCCATACTGGGACATGGTTAGGTAGCTCCTCTACGGGGTTGAATCTAGCATGTCATGGTTTGATAAACAACCCAACCTTATTGTGGAAATACGGACCTCCTTCAAACACCCTATTGCAATCAGAAATACAATTGAAAGTAACCATGAAATATGTCATGTCCCTTTTCAAATAATTAAAAATAATAATTTTTGCCAAGGCAGGCAGGCCCAAAAAAGGTGAAGTTTCATAAAAAGGGGATAATCTTTGGAAGCTAATGGACTAATAAATGGAAATTATTATTAAAATATGTTTTATTAACCCCTGTTGGACGTGAGTTAGGGTTATGCCCTCTTTTAAGGGGTTTGGAAGCATTTTGGGCTCATTCTAGAACTTGATTTTTGCTCATTTCTTTGTTATTATTCAGAAGCTGCCAAACCTGTGGAGAAGGAGACCCAAGAACGGGAGTTTTTAGGTTTCTAGGAAGGCTAAGGATGGGATTTTGAAGCCATTCCATGTGCATGCTCATACAGAGTTTGCCTTTTTGCTGAACAGTGCAGATTTGTGATTTTTCGGGTGTGTTTTTGTAAGAGTTTGGTGTTTCCGGTTGAGTATTTCATATCAATTTTAGTTGCTGCTGTATTTCAGAATTTTAGATGTTAAAATAGAGCTGAATATATGTATTTGGTCATGATTATACTTCTGTGATAGATTATTAGTGTTTTTGTGGTGTTTCTGAGCCATTCTATGTTGTTTTCGGGAGCTCGATGAGCATTGTTTTTATCCTCCATTTGGGAGCGGTTGTGTAAATGTTATACAAATCTAAAAATGTAATTTTTTAGCCTGTTATGCTGCTGAAATTTCTATAAAAATGTCCACTTTCAGATTTACTAATAATATGTGAAGCTGTGAAGTTTTTGGCACTATTTTCGGCATACCCGATTTGGGGTTTATTGAGAAATTGGTGGATCTTTGAAAGATTGGTTGTTTGATCTTAAAGATCTAATTAGAGGCATGAAATATCATATAAAATTAGAAAATGGACATTTCAGTAGTATCAGAGCTATGATCTTGCCAGCCTGAGGGTTTGTAAAAGTTTGCATGTCAGTTTTGACAACTACCCAAATCTTACATGTCAAGATTTATGGTTGCATGCTACTTCTAATCATTTGCATGTTAGTTCTTGGTGAATTTGGTGGTTGCATGTTGCTTCTAATCAGCTGCATGTCAAAATCTATGGTTGCATGCTACTTCTAATCATTTGCATGTTAGTTCTTGGTGTTTGAAGAAGTTATAACATATTGGGGTTACACTCTACTTTATCCAGAATGGACAGGTATAGTACAGAGTCTCAGAGGACACGATCTTGGACAATTGATATCCAGAGTCAAAACAGTAAGAAGAATGGTTATTTAGACATTCGAGATAAACTTAGGAAAATAAGCCATGACATGTCTAAACAGTTGGTTGAGCACCACCGTATGATGAATAACATGTGGTCCGACCCAGCTAAGGTGGATAAGTTGACTGGATTTCTATTTGGCAGATTTTCTCATAGAGCAGATGACACAATTACCAAGAACTTGCATGAGGATTTTGAGAAACTAGCTTATAGCTAGGTAGAGGTCTCAGATTCTAATCTACCACAGGAGGTAGTGGGTTTAGATGATGATTATGAGGATGTTGTTGTGCATGATGGTGAGATACCTGGTAGAGATGAGCAGACATTGAGCATTCATGAATTTGCTGAGAAAGAATACCAGGCATAGTTAGATGCTTCATCACATGAGGTTGAGGTAGGTAGCACTTCACATGATTTTTCCAGCCAGCTGAAGGTGAACAAAGATAGTATTGTGACTTCATTATCTCATCATGACAGGATGCAGGATATGATAGAGGATCACATTTGAATGATTCAGTTACAGGGTAGACATAAGGGAGTTCAGGCAAAGTCTTCTTGTGTTGACTTACAAGCGATTAGAGAAGGAATGGGAATGATAAAGTTGAGTTATTTACATCTTCTATCAGATCATGACCATCTTCTTAGCCTTTTTGGAGACTATTCAGATGCCTTGAGGCGGAAGGAGGAGGAAGTTGATAGGCTTTCTCACGAGCTTGAGGACACTCGAGCTTCTTTGGTGAATACTCCATTGGCATTACAAGACTGGGAGAGACATGGGGATAAGCATGGCATGGAATTGAGTTTAGTTTCATCTTGCACTCCTGATACTCAGCTTTCTACAAATGGTAGATCATATGTGGTTGTTAATAATGTTGTGAGTTCATCTTGCATTCACATCCAGGATACAGGGACAATGTCAGACAGGTATGTGGAGTTAGTTGGTATTGGTCATATTACTCAGGTGAGGAGTTTGCTTGAGTTACCATCTGATTATAGTTTACAAATATGGATTTGAGATTGTTATATTGGCATTTGGGATTTAATTGACTGGAAATCTTTAACACTTTTGGTAGCAGTGATTGTTTGGGTGCTATCATGGATTTGATTAGCAGATTGCACGGTGTTGTCTTTTCTTGTTCCTGGAGCTTATTCGATATTGGTATTAGTTTTTATACACCAGTGTTGGGCTTTGTTCATATATCCAGTCAACCATTTTTGCTAGAATGTGTTGATGATCTTTTATATTTGGCAGTGTGTACAGATGAGTCTCAGGATCATATTGGCATTGATGACATCCAAGAGGATGCAGTGTGCAGTTTTGAAGACTTAGTTTCCTTGGTGGTTTCTTTTGGTACAGAGGAGTTGGATAGCAGTGCTACAGTTTTTGATACTCTGTATGTTGATATGAGCTTTGGAGTTGATTCACATGATATGGATGGTAATACTCTAGAGACCAGAAACCTTGAGGATGCTCCTTTAGACAGTGCCTCAGAGGAGGTTTGTAGGATACAGTCTAGCCAGTGCCATCATGTGTCTAGTCAATTGAGAGTTAGTGAGCGAGACATTGCTATCGCTTGCCAACATTTTGATGTTGCTCGTCAATTGTTAGCAGTTTATGGATGGGGTTCTACTACTAGTGATGAGCAGGGAGGCAGTTATCTTTCCTTGAAAGAGTTCCACTCTTTATGGGAGGCTATCCGAATTTTGAGACAGTCCATTATATGCAGTTGGTAGCCAATAGAGATTATCTTATGGAGTGGGACAGTATAGCATACGATGCATTGTTGGCCAAGGAAGATGAGGTGAGTGAGCTTACTCAGCAGCTTGAGGTGACTTCTAAGATTCTTGAGAGTACACAGTGTGCTTTCAAGGAGTCACAATTTCATTTGGCTAAGGTGACCATGGAGTTAGAGCAACTACAGTCTTTACTATATTCTATACAATCACAAGCTGTGGTGTCTGGTGATTTGAGGATGTCCATGATCAAGATTGTCAAGGATAGTGGAGATGGGGATGCATCCATCCTTGATACTAACATTGGCATATTGGGTTCATCCCCACTAGAGTCAGGTTCAGTTGAGTTGGGTGCTGCAGTAGATTGTTGTGGTATGCCTGACATGGTGGTGACCTCTAGTACTAAAGGCACGGAGACTAGAGATGTTGTATCAAAGACCATGTGTGATGTTGGTGAGCTGATAGTTGGCATGGTTCCTGCTAGTAATACTACTCCCCTGGTGATGTCTTTAGAGGTAGTAGTTAGTTCTAACTTGGTTAGTGATCGATTGCAGTTAGTTACATCTAGATTGCAGTCTGAGCCACTGACTAAGATTGGCACATTCTATCGGCATTACATTGTGAGGTATGCTCATCAATTTACCTTTGATGACTATGTTCATGAGATGATGATACAAAGATTTACTTTGGTTCCTAGTGCTTATCATCATTTATGGGATAGTTTGACACCTTGAGATGAGAGTCGTGATGGGTACGACATGGTGATAGGTTCTGCAGTTGACAGCTTGAGAATACATGACTTAGAGCAGGAGTTTTGGAGTGATGCTTCAACAGGTGTTGTTATTGATTCTACTCCTTTGGCTATGACATCTCTTGACTTAGTTGGTGATCAGTCACAGTGGGTTGTATCACTTGTTCATGGTGAGCTATTGACTCAGGTTGGTTTTCTTTATCAACATTATATTGCAGGGTATATACATCAGTTAGCATTTGATCCTTGTGTTGAGGAGTTGATGGCAGGAAAATTTGGTTTAGGTTCCATTTCTTACTATTTATCTTGTGATGGCTTTTCACCATCAGGGGTGCATGGGAGTTATGGTTATGAGACAGTGGTCGGTGATCTACAGAGTTGTGCTGGCTATAGGAGTTGTAAAGTGTGTGGATTCTCCATACTTGGTATAGTTTCATTCGAGAGCATTCACCATTGTTGTAGAGTTGGATTGTACATTCCGTATAGGCCAGTGGGATGCGTTGATGGTATTTACTATGTTGGTAGTTTGATTTTTTCACTTTACTTGGGTTTTGATGTTCTAGGAGTTTGTGTCTCGTAGGTTTCTAATTGTGAAAGTTGTGATTTTGGAGTTTGGTTGAGCTGTGATTGTCAATTTGATTATGGATTCCTCTTGGTTATATTGCAGAGGATATTGCGAGAGCCTATGTTAATTGATAGTAGTATAGTTCATGACTACATTTGGGATCCAGGTGGATTGATTGGTTTATTGTTCAGCCTTTGCTTGAGGACAAGCAATATTTGGGAGGGGAGGACTTGTCATGTCCCTTTTCAAATAATTAAAAATAATAATTTTTGCCAAGGCAGGCAGGCCCAAAAAAGGTGAAGTTTCGAAAAAAGGGGATAATCTTTGGAAGCTAATGACTAATAAATGAAAATTATTATTAAAATATGTTTTATTAACCCCTCTTGGACGTGAGTTAGGGTTATGCCCTCTTTTAAGAGGTTTGGAGGCATTTTGGGCTCATTCCAGAACTTGATTTTTGCTCATTTCTTTGTTATTCTTCAGAGGCTACCAAACCTGTGGAGAAGGAGACCTAAGAACGGGAGTTTGTAGGTTTCCAGGAAGGCTAAGGATGGGAGTTTGAAGCCATTCCATGTGCATGCTCATGCAGAGTTTTCCTTTGTGCTGAACAGTGCAAATTTGTGGTTTTTCGGATGTGTTTTTGTAAGAGTTTGGTGTTTTCGGTTGAGTATTTCATATCAGTTTGGGTTGCTGCTGTATTCAGACTTTTAGATGTTAAAATAGAGCTAAATATATGTATTTGGTCATGATTATACTTCTATGATAGATTATTAGTGTTTTTGTAGTGTTTTCGAGCTATTCTATGTTGTTTTCGAGAGCTCGATGAGCATTGTTTTTATCCTCCGCTTGGGAGCTATTGTGTAAATGTTATACAGATCTGAAAATTTCATTTTGTAGGCTGTTATTCTGCTGAAATTTCTATAAAAATGTCCACTTTCATATTTACTAATAATATGTGAAGCTGTGAAGTTTTTGGCACTATTTCCAGCATACCCGATTTGGGGTTTATTGAGAAATTGGTGGATCTTTGAAAGATTGGTTGTTTGATTTAAAGATCTGATTAGAGGCATGAAATATCATATAAAATCAAAAAAGGGACATTTCAAAATAGTTGTTTTCCAGCACCATTATCTCCATTTCTCCTTCTGGCTCCCAAGTCCTCCGAGTCCAAACCTCCAAGAATTGCAAGGAAACCCTCATTCCTAAGAACTTATAATATAGGGAGTGATTCGAATAATATTCAACATCATCTGTGATCATTTCAATCGGCACAACCAGTTTTGGCCTCTCCTTGCACCTCTCAAGACAACCATTGGTCTTCGTAATCCTTGTGCCATTAGATGGCCCCACATCAACTGTCTCAAAATTTTGAGCGAACAAGTTATTTTCAAAAGTCTTCATCCCTTGATTTAAGGGCCTAAAGCTACTCAAAAATCCATGCTCGGGCTCTTCATTGCAATCTCCCCCTTAGGTTCAGCCATTAACAAACACCACCGATTCAAAAAGGGAGATCCCCCCCTCCATTAATCCAATCCCTTCAACTTTAAACCTACAACTATACACCCCCGTCCTCCACAAAACAGCACAAACCAAGGCTGTGGGTAAACAAGTACCCAATAGCAATGCCCACTGCCCACACACGATGCAGGATAGCAGGCGGCACAAAATGACTCCCGTGCGCAGCAAAAGATGTCTCCTCCAGAACTCGACCCAATCCGCAGCCCAACAAGATGATGCACCCAATCCACAGCCCTTCAAACACCAAATTCCTTGCTGCATGCAGCACTTAGAAAATAGAAAAACGAGCTAGGACATGGGTGCCCTAGCTCCAAACGTAGGCCAAAAACTCCACGGCTCTCATCACACCCGCAACCACCTTCGATCTCCGTGAAATTCAAATCAAATGTCAAATTTTTAAATGTAAATAATTTCTTATTTTAATTCTTGCAAACCAAAGTCGTATTTTAAACATCCTCTAGTATTTTAAATTATCAAATTATTTCTATAAACTTAAACATGGGCAACTTAGTTGGCGACCTTATTTGAACAAGATATTACTATGCCACTCATCTAGAAAAATATAGTTCAAAATCAAAGACTTTATGATCTACAAAAAATGGTAAGGGTGCATCTTCTTTCTAGCAATATCTTGTAGGACTGCTAACACACAGACACAAAAAGTAAACATCTTCTTTCTACGCACAGACATACATAGTAAGGGAACATCTTTCCTCTAGCAATATCTTTTAAGACATCAATATTCAATTGGTATATTGTTTATGTTTTTAAGTCTCTGTCGTAAGATAGGAGACTAAAGTTTTCAATCTCTTGTAATGTAATAGTTGGTTGATTGAAAACTGTGCCTTTTCAGATAATACTATCATAGACTATAGTTTGAAATTTATAATGAAATTTATATAACATCATATATATATATATATATATATATATATATATATATATATATATATATATATATATATATATATATATATATATATATATATATATATATATAAGTTTTATTCTATTGGCTCATGTTATTTTTGCGGGCAATTGTAATTTTAAAAAAATGTTACGTGTCTATTATTGCAATACTCCAAACATGCAATTTTTATGGAGGAACAAAAATTGGAGAATGTGTATTCCATGCAATGAGGTGTAAACTTCTTGAATAGTTTGGTACATTGATTCTCATGACAAAAATAATTTACAATCTAAACACATTGTAAAATAAGACTATGCCTACATGAGGTTTCTGTGGTTTTTACAGATGAAACATGATGAATTAAAATAGCAGCACAAAGAATGAAAACAGAGCTTAAAAAACAGAGCAGCAAAAAACAAGACTCAAATATATCAAAGAGCTATAAAGTTTCTTCATGTTATTACAGCTGAGAGGAATGCTCTATTTATAGAGCTCATACATATTTCTAGAGGGTTCTTGAGAAGCTTCAAGAAAGGAAGCACTCTAGAGATTTCTACATAATTTTAAATTCACATTTTGCACAAAGAGAGAAGCTCCAAGAAGCAAGTAGAAAGTTCTGGACTATGCATTAAATGCCCAGCTACTATAATAAACATTATTTTTAACACCCCCCCATAATGTTTATTTGGAGAGAGTAGAAACATCTTTGAGCTGCAATAGATCTCTAAATTTCGTAAATTTTACAATAGACAATGCTTTTGTAAATATATCAGCAAGTTGATCTTCTGTTCCGCAAAATTGAAGCTCCACCTCTTGTCTTTCAATTAGATCTCGAACAAAATGATGATGCACTTCTATATGCTTGGACCTTGCATGATATACCGGATTTTTTGCTAGCTTAACAGTACTTTGATTATCACAAAATATTGTTGTTGGAGAGTCTTGTGGATGATGCAATTCTTCAAGTAACCTCCTAAGCCATAATGCTTCTTGAGATGTCTTTGATAAACCAATATATTCAGCTTCTGTAGATGAGAGTGACACTGTTGATTGCTTCTTGCTACTCCACGAAATCGGTCCCGATCCAAGATGGAAGATATATCCTGAAGTTGACTTTCTATCATCAATGTCACTTGCATAATCAGAATTCGTATATCCAACTAAAGTAGGTTCTCCTCCATATTTGTATTCAATGCCAAGCTGGTAAGTACCCTTAATATATCTTAATATTCTTTTAGCCGCTTTCCAATGTTCAATGTGTGGATCTGCCATGTATCTCGATACAATACCAATTGCATATGCAATATCTGGTCTAGTTATAGTAAGATACAAAAGATTTTCAACAAGCTGCCTATATAATTTTCCATCCACTTTCTTTTGAGTAGAGTTAGCACCTAACTTTACTCTTATTTCACATTGTGTATTACATGGTTTACAATCACTCATATTGAATTTTTTAAGTACATCAAGAGCATATTTAGTTTGAGAGAGCATGATTCTTCCTTCTTCTTGCCATACTTGCATACCTAAAAAATAGTGCATTAGTCCTAAGTCAGTTATTTCGAAAGCTTGTTTGAGTTGATTTTTAGTTATCTCAATATCATGTGTGTGATCTCCTGTAATAATCAAGTCATCCACATACAATACAATGATAACAACCTTATTATCACAATATTTTACATACACATCTGGATTAGCATTACTTCTTTTAAATCCAACTTCTAGGAAGTACTTATTAATTTTTGAGTACCATTCCCTTGGTGCTTGTTTGAGACCATAGAGTGATTTTCTTAATCTACACACCAAATTCTCTTCTCCATACTTAATAAATCCTGGTGGTTGTTGCATATAAATTTCTTCTTTTAAGTCACCATGCAAAAATGCACTTTTTACATCCATTTGAAAAAATTTCCAACCAAACTTTGTAGCTAAAGCAACTATTGTACGAATGGAAATCATCTTAGCTACTGGAGCAAAGGTTTCAGTATAGTCTATACCTTCTTCTTGTGAGAAACCTTTAGCCACTAACCTTGCTTTGTATTTTTCAATAGCTCCATCTGATGTGAATTTGGTTCTATAGGTCCACTTGCAACCAACCACATTTTTGCCTTCTGGAAGTGTTGTTAGTTCCCATGTTCCATTCTTCACCAAAGAATTGTATTCTTCTTGCATAGCTGCTTCCCATTCTTCTTTTCCTTTTGCTTCTTCATATGTGTTTGGAGTGTCAACCTGCATCACCTTAGTCATAAGAGCATAGTTAGCAAATATATATCTAGGACCTTCTTGATAAATTTCTTTGATGCTTCTAAATTTCTTTGGATTTTCATTATCACTTTCACTTGATTCTTCAACTTGAGTCTCATCCCATGTAGTGGTTTGTACACCTTGACTTTGACTATTGGTAGAAGTAGAATTTTCTTCATTAATCAAAATTGGAAAGAAAGATAATGTTGGAGAATTATTATTCTTAACATCTTCATCAAACCATACATTTCTTTTAATATAGATTTCATTAGTTCTAGGATTGTATAACCTATATCCTTTCGATTCCTCACTATATCCAACCATTATGCACTTCTCACTTTTCCTTTCAAGTTTGCTCCTCCTTTCATCAGGAATGTGAGCATATGCTTTACAACCAAAAATTCTAAAATGAGATACTGTAGGCTTTCTTCCACTCCATGCCTCTTCTGGTGTTATGTTCAAAACTGCCTTAGTAGGTGTTCTATTCAAGATATATACGGCAGTATGAACTGCTTCAGCCCAAAATTTAGCTTCTAGATTTCTAGAATGAAGCATACACCTAGCCATTTCTATTATAGTTCTATTTTTCCTTTCAGCAACACCATTTTTTTGGGGTGAATAAGAGACAGTTGATTCCTTTTTAATGCCATGTTTTTTACAAAAATCTAAAAGA